>CM042872.1:2073680-2654244 GCA_023658055.1 Thaleichthys pacificus | reverse complement strand
CAACCAACAAAGTCACGTAATGTGACGTGATTGAATTTAAAAGTTTTTATTTTTATGTCATCTTTGAATTCAGTGTCTGAACAGGACTGGGTGTGCAGGCACACATGATTAGTTTCTCCTCCACCTTGAACCTGAAACCTAGATTCTAGGTTAGAAATTTTGCCCGTCTGTTGCCAATGACCAACGGTTGCTACGTTTTTCCAGCAAGCTCAAGTCATTCCAGTGTTGTCCTTTTACCTTCAAATTCGTTCAACCCAAACTTCAGCAACTGGTTTTCTGCTAAATTTTCACATTATCCTGCAGCTCATCTTTCTGAATTTTTGCCCTTATTGTTTTGCATTTTTCTTCTTCTTTTCTTCTGTTTTCTGCCTTCATCTTGCTCCAGGTCCTTTCAAAAATACATTTCACAGCAGTACCTTCCAACTGCCAGTACTTTCACATTTTTCTTCTCTTTTCTGTACTTTTCTGCCTTCATCTTGCTGCAGGTCCTTTCTAACATACATTTCAGGCCTTTTGAAACTCCAGCAAATCATTTTCTGCTAAATTTTCAAATTCTTCAGAATTATTTCTCTTTTTGCATTTTTCTTCTCTTTTCTGTAGTTTTATACCTTCGTCCAGCTCCAGCCCCTTTCAAAAATACCTTTCAGGCGCTTCAGCTTATAACTTTCTACAAAATGTTCACTATTTTCAGCTTTTTTAGCATGGTCAGCTATCCCCATTCAGGTTTTCAGCATTCTCACTGCTGTTTCGCAGGAACAGCCGTTTCTAGTTATATATTTTCTTCCTCCCACTTTTTTCCGTCGCCTACTCCTTTCACACCGTTTAAGCCAGAAACACCGTTGAAACTTCATTTGATAAAGTCTGAACTGCTCTAGTGTGCTATTACTTTTCTCATTGATAACTTTTAAAGTTTTTAAGGTATTAAAGTTTAAAGTGCTAAAAAAAATGAATGGGTTTCAATGGTTCAGAATGTTCAAGTCAAATTCAATTGTGACGTCATGCACTGACAGAACTCTTTCTCACCGCGTCAATTTTTGACACTGTTTAACACTTTCCTGCCTGAATATGCATAATTTTTCAAATAATAGACCTGAACTGTTTATACCATTTTGAAGACAAGAAGTAGGGCTTTCTAATGATATAAATATTTGTATGATTATGTTAGGCAAATCATCCTTTATCAAGACGATTTCACGGAGCCATTCTGACAAAAATCTTCTCCGTCGTCAATACTTTTTTAGAAAACCTAATTTTTAACCACTTTCAATACAAGCTAGAGGACAGGTTAGAGTGTATGAAATGTGCGTAATTTTGTCGTGAATTCATAACAGCAGACAGATTTAAGATACACTATTTTGTTTAAAGGTTATGACCACTGAAGTGATGAGTGGGATAACGCAATTCCAATCTAGCGCGATGGCTCTCCATAACTAAAAACGGTTCTACTTTTTTCCACAATCGACCAAATTAGGTATGTACATTGAGCTTAAAGTGTACATAATCTAGCTAGATAATTTTTCTTTAAGCAAGTTTCACAAAAATCTGCAAAAATTGAGGCTCAACACTGTCATAGCCGACCGTCACAAACAGCCAAACCGGGGTCACGGAAGGTTTACTGCAGCTGGCGTTACTACGAACAAAGGCTTCGTAACTGAAAAGTTTTTACTTTAAGTTGACGTTATTGAACACATGTTAAGAAACTTGACTTTACTCTAAATGTCTTCTCCGTTTTCAATTTGAAGCAGTACATCTAACAGTAGGAATTCTCCCACAACATCCGCTCGCTCCGCTGACAAATATGTTTTCTCTGTCCACCATACCTTAGACAAGCTAATTTTCGAGCACTTTCAATACAAGATACAGGCCATGTTAGAGTTAATATATACACATAATTGTGTGGCCAATGTAGAACAGCAGACAGATTTGAAATATGATCTTTTGTTTTAAAGTTACTGTATGGTCATTCTAGTGACGAGTGCTTACAACTCTAGCTACGACTGTCATCATACAGTACTGTAGCTGCCATAGAACGGCGAAACTAGCTAACGTTACGTCTATCGTTCGTTACCTACAAACAAATGCTTCGTAACGGTATTAACTTTTTATCGGCGATATTGACAACAGAGGTTAAGGAACTTGTCTTTAATCAAAAGATTGTCTCCGTTTTCAATTTGAAGCAGTATCTAGCTTACTGTAGGAAATCTCCCATTGCATCCTCTCTCTAGCTTCTTCTGCTAAAGATGGACGACAATGACGATGCATGCATTATTCACGCCTACGGTGTTAATACAGTCTGTAAAAATACCACTTTGACACACTTGCAAGAAATGATCCGCTGGTTAGATGTAGCATGATCTTATTTACCACCCACAATAGTTCAGCTTTTTTTGCAG
Organism: Thaleichthys pacificus; assembly: GCA_023658055.1. Lineage (NCBI taxonomy): Eukaryota > Metazoa > Chordata > Actinopteri > Osmeriformes > Osmeridae > Thaleichthys > Thaleichthys pacificus. Next base: position 2,651,851 of record CM042872.1, on the reverse strand, counting down.
CAGCATTCTGAGTTAGAGTAGCTAGCTAGCTTTTCCAGTTGCACAACAAAGTCACATAATGTGACGAGATTGAATTAAAAAAAACTCACCAGGGACAACGACAACATTGGCAACCCTGCACTATGGATTATTATTTTGATGTCATCTTTAAATTAAGTGTCTGAACAGGACTGGTTGTGCAGGCACACATGATTAGTTTCTCTTTCATCTTGAACCTAAAACCTAGATTCTAGGTTAGAAATGTTGACAATGACCAACAGTTGCTACGTTACAAGAAACAAGGAACCAATCCGATTGGCCAACGCTCTTCACTGTTCCACTGTTCAAACTTTTTTCTGTTTCTACATCTTTCAATTATTAATACTTTTCAGAATGGGTTTTATTCGCCAAGAAACATCACACAGACAAGGAATTTACTGTGGAAGGAAGGTGCACACATTAAACATATAAGAATCTTAAATAAGAAGTGTACAAGTCTAACTAATACTAAGGGTTTAAAAATTTAAAAGGTTTAGAATGAAATAAAATATAAAATGGCTCTAACATTTATGAAATTGAATAAGATACCCTTTTCATCACTCTTTTTTCTCCTTTTTCAACCGTGAGAAAATATTGCAATGCATAACAATGACAGATATTATTTGAACACTGTCTCACCATTTTGGTTTCAAAGCAACACTTTTTTTCACCTTCATACTGCTGACATACTTTTGTTTGCCATGATATTGATAACTGTTATGCAATATACTCTTCATCACTATATTTGCTAATTTTTCTAACTTCAAACTTTTCTCAATCTTTCATTCTTTAATACTTTTAACGCTTCAAAATTTATGAAAGTCAATAAGATACTCTTTTCATCACTGTTTTTTCTCCATTTTCAACAGTAAGAAAATATCGCAATGCATAACAATGACAGATATACTTTTAACACTTTTTCTCACCATTTTGTTTTTAAAGCACATACCTCTTTTAAAATTTTTGTAAAACCTTCTTCACTATTCAAGCCATCAAAACAATCGTTTCAACTGCTTTCAGCAAACACACATTTTCTTCAGGAAATGTACCTTTCTAGTTGGGTGTGCTCACGCCTTCGGCGAGCACAACCATTGTTCTCTCACATATATATTATTATTATTGTTTATTTTCGCCCCCCCTAAGGATCAGTCAATATTTGGACTACATAGACAACGCCTGTGTCAAAATGTTCGTCTTGGTCTCGATTGCGTTGCTTGTATTTTTATTTACGTTCCGTTGCACGGTTTAGGAGGTTACAACGTTTTTGTGGCAAAAAAGTGCCTTTAGTCAACGAAGGGTAGTCAGTGCTAGCTACGTCACCACGTCAGCACACGTTAGCAACGACGCATGTGCTGTTGCACAGCGAGTATCGTATCGTGCCGTAGTGTAGGCTACTACTACTAGCAGCATCATACATGTACATTTAAGCAAATCAAGACTTGCATGTACAGTAAGTAATGTCACATTAAAGAATGTAAAGTTTAAAATCAAGCTTGTGTGGTGCGTCGCTGGCTTCAGTGCCACAGCCTAAACTTTATATCAAAACAAACGTTCTCATTTCCGGCGCTTTCAAACAATCCCCTCACTCAGTGAAGTTTGGCTAGCCACCGCAACTAGCTTGCTCGTAGCAAACTTCTTTTGAATTAGCCATTTCTCCCTAAATAGATGTAAAGCTTATTTACGTTGTTGGGGGCATATTTTCAGTTAGCAGATGGTACTGTTTGAATCGCGATTCCATCTGAAATACTGCCGGTGACAACGTTGTTACGTTAGCAACGACGCATGGATACAACGTGGATAGATGTGCTGTTGCACAGCGAGTATCGTATCGTGCCGTGGTGTACTAGCAGCATCATACATGTACATTTAAGCAAATCAAGACTTGCATGTACAGTAAGTTATGTCACATTAAATAATGTAAAGTTTAAACTCAAGCTTGTGTGGTGCGTCGCTGGCTTCAGTGCCACAGCCTAAACTTTATATCAAAACAAAAGTTCTCATTTCCGGCGCTTTCAAACAATCCCCTCACTCAGTGAAGTTTGGCTAGCCACCGCAACTAGCTTGCTCGTAGCAAACTTCTTTTGAATTAGCCATTTCTCCCTAAATAGATGTAAAGCTTATTTACGTTGTTGGGGGCATATTTTCAGTTAGCAGATGGTACTGTTTGTACTGCGTTCTTGAGTTTGCTAAATGCTTGAAAATATCACTAGATGGGAAAAACTTAAGGGGACCGACCCACCTGCAACCGACGCAAGCGAGCACACCCTACAATTTCCCCAGAAATTGTACCCTCTCTAGTTATTATTCTAGTTCCATGGGAGTCAATCGCAGCCCCTAGAACCCTTGGATAACTTTTTGTGAAATTTGGCACACTCATTAAGGACAGTTCCTTCTATACCTACACCAAGTTTCATGTATCCCATTAGACCACTCTAGCGCCAACAATGGGTCAAAGTTGGACTTGTGTTTACACACGCAACTTTTGAACCGTATGACTGATTTTCAAAAATGAGGTACCACTGGATTCCCTGGATCAAGACGAGTTCAACGCACCCTATGACGTCAATTTCCGGTTATATAGATTTTCCGCCATTTCCGGTTTTATCAAAAACCTTTGAAAGCCTACTCCTCCTACAATTTTTTTCCAATCTTCCCCAGAATTGGCATCCATCATCGTCAGAGCAACCCTCACTCAGGTATTACTTTTATATTGGATTTTCAAAACCGTTTGTCTGGTACAGCCAATCAAAATTGGCAACAAAGCAACCAAACAGGAATTTGGGTATACTTGGTATATCGGTGAAAGACACTACAACATGTTACCATGTGCAAAGGCAACTTCGTATCTCCAAAAATTATTGATATAAAGCAAATCGAATTTATCGCTAACGCTAAAATAATGCTTTACACATCCGCCAGTCAAAAACTGATACTCTGATTCAATCACAAGTTAATATGAAGACTTTAATGAAGAGAATGTTTAGTACACAAATCTGAGAAAAAGTTGACTGTAAGATGAAAAGTCGATTTTTAGTGAATATTTGAAACATGCATGCTTGGCTAATTTCTAGGGCTGTTTCCCCAAATCCTCTCTCCCTTTGCTCCTGTGCGCGCGTGCTCCACATTCTCACACACACAAGGGGCCAGAGCCCCTTGACACACGCGCGAGCTTGGTACGACGCACAAGAAGAAGACCATTTTATTTTATTGTTGGAGAAGACTTGAAGACAACGACTGACGAGACTCCTGCAGCCCTCAGAGATTTTCATTGTTACATTTGACAGTGAGTAATAAGAGCCTACAACGGCAGTACAAAACATGTATTTTAGCGTTTGTATTCGTATGATAACTTGAAGACTTTTATACTGTTGTAAACAGGATAGCAGCTAATCTAGCTAGGCTAGCTGAGCTAAGAATTTCTCTTTGTACAGACAGTATTACAGGCTAGCAAGCCGTAAAATCTTTAACATTATACTTGCTTCTGTGAGACGCGTTTGAAATAAGTATACTGTACGTAATTGTGCGGTTGGGTTGTTCTATTTTTACATGTCATTCTTGATGTAATTTTGTTTGTGCGTTCCAAGTTATTCTGACGGTCTTCACATCATAAATTATTATTTTCGAAACTGTAGCTAGGTAGCCTAGTTTGCTACCTAGCATTAAACAAGTAGCAATGGTACCATGGTTGTTTTACTTGCTAGCTTTGTGTGGGTTCATGGTTTGATCGTTTAGGAGTTCCATTGAAAGCCTATAGAGGTACAATACGTTTGTAATCGGCATTTTGTACTATGCTGCACGGTTTCCTATCTCTTGATAACATTTTATATTTGTATCTATTTTATACACTAAATTGCCAGTATTCGCTCGGTTGCCTTTACACGCTCATGAACGTGAGTGACATCCCATTCTTAAACCATAGGATATGATGTCGGCCCACCCTTTGCAGCTATAATAGCTTCAACTCGTCTAGGAAGACTTTCCACAAGGAGTGCATTTGTGAGGTCTAACACTGATGTTGAACAAGAAGGCCTGGCTCGCAGTCTCTGCTCTTAATTCATCCCAAAGGTGTTGTATTGGGTTGAGGTCAGGACTCTGTGCAGGCCACTCAAGTTCGTCCACACCAATCTCGCTCATCCATGTGTTTATGGGCCTTGCTTTGTGCACTGGTGCACAGTCATGTTAGAACAGGAAGGGGCCATCTCCAAACTGTTCCCACAAAGTTTGGAGCATGAAATTGTTCAAAATGTTGGTGAATTATTGTATTTCAGGAAATTAACTAATGGGTAGGAAATATTCAATGGTTTGGGCTCGGTGGAGTATTTTGTAATGACAAGTAAAAGTTGGGTATTTTGTCATTCATTACATTTACATTTATGCATTTAGCAGACGCTTTTATCCAAAGCGACTTCCAAGAGAGAGCATTACAAAAGAGCATAGGTCACTGATCATAACAACGAGATAGCCCCAAACATTGCAAGCAGCCAAAACATGAAGTATACATTGTGAAAAACCAAATAAGTGCCAAGGGGAAGAACCATAAGAGCATGCAGTTAAACAAGTTACAATTAAACAACATGAAACTCAAAAAAGTGCAAGAGTGTACCTGTAAAGAAGACAAAAACAACAGTCAACAGTAAAATATTTCACAGCGAGTACAAGAATTCGATCCATTCCTACTCCATGCTCTTATGTAATGTACCTACAGGTACATCTTATAGGCTATGTCATGATTCTTTTGGTGAAACATTTAAAGTGGAAACCATTTGCAAGATGAATTGTTCTCAGTTGGTCAGTTGGTCTTAATAACTAGTGTACTAGTGCAGAATAGAGGAACTGGGAAAATTGTGCTGGTGTGGAAAGTCCCCAAAAACTGTGCAGAATGGCCAACAAATATTGGATTATAGATTAGATTGTATCAAGGTCCAATTGCAGAAGAGGCCAAAGGATGTTTACAATTGTAGTAGGCCATTGATATGTTTTAAAAGTTCAGGGATGTAATTTGTTGGATAAGAAGCCCCCAACCCCCACTCCAGAGACAATTGATGACAGAGAGGTGCTGACATTAAGTTAAACATAGTCATGCGTTAAGAGTAGAGTAAAAAATAGAGACAAAATGTGTACATGGATGTTGAAACTCAGTGCTCTGAGTTTGTGCATGTCAGTTTAGACAAACGTAGCCTTTTAAATCTCTAGGTTTAATTCTCTTTTCTACATTTAAAGTTGGATTTGACATTTAACAGACATTTAATCATTTAGCAAGTTGTTTGACTCAAAACCCATAACAGTACATGGTGTAAAAAAGCTGCAGTCAAATTTGGCGAAATTGCTAGCTTGGATGTTATCTTTACATATAGATGGGTTGGTGGTTACAAACAATGAGGATGCGCACGCAGCTTCAAGGCAGAACAATGCCTACCATTTCACCTTTACTGTATATGTTCCCACCACCCCCCCTTTCTAAATAAAGTTTGATTGATCTGATTTGTTGATATATGTTGCTATGAAAAACATTTTAGCCAAGCTAACTAACATTGTTTTTAGCTAGCTGACATTACCATTCAATCACAAACAAAACATGAATAGAAATACCTTGCTAACAGGGTCCTCACGTTTAATCAAAAGCTTGTAGTGAGATCACATGCATGACCCCCCCGGGACAAGCTTTCATGTTTACATCGCTAGCATCTCGTCATATTACGCAGTCGGAAGACAGCTTGATACATTTTGTAGCGTCAGTGCCCTTGGGTATCCAGCATGCAGTGCACACCAAAAACGCAAATAGTTGTGGAAAATTGTTTGGTTACAACGGCTGTGCAGGGATTTCAGTTGGTGTTTGTTTCACTTAAATGTGTGTAATGTTATTGTTTTTCAGTTAAGATAATACTGTTGGTCACCCTGATTGTGCATGTTGTGTAGTTTTAATGGAATCAAAGAGTCTGACCATGATAAAGTATTGTCAAGCTGGGGGCTATCGCACAAAACCAGGATAAGGGATTAAGCCTGGATATTCAAGTTATCCTGGATGAATTTAGCTTTGACTTGGTTGCACGAAAGCAGGTTGAATTAAACCCAGCCAAGTAACCATGGAGATGTATTCATTGCAGCTAGCCTGCTCTGGAGCAGGCTAACAGCCAGGTTAAAATTAATCCTGGAGTCTCCTGTGTTAAATCAGCTGCCGCTCTGATCCGAAATGATCGTTTTAAAGTTATTCCTTTGTCTTCTGAATGTGTTCTTATTAATTTTTATTAACATGCATTACTTGTCACTATTGTGATTCACGAGTTTGATTTTAAACCATTCTATTGCAGTTGTTTAGAAATGGTTGATGAAGTTGCAACGGTGATTTCAATGAAGTCAGTAATGAGGGCGATATACACTGCTCAAAAATAAATAAAGGGAACACTAAATTAACACCCTATATCTGAATGAATAAAATAATCTCAATGAATTATTTTTCTTTGATTCCATTGATAATTGATAATTTTTGTGTGATTTTGTTGTCAGCACATTCAACTCTGTAAAGAAAAAAGTATTTAATGAGATTATTTCATTCACTCCGATCTAGGATGTGTTATTTTAGTGTTCCCTTTATTTTTTTGAGCTGTGTATAAAGTCCCATTCACCTGTGTTTTTTACTGCACCATGGCATGCCCATTTCTGAACTAAGTTTTGGACGACGAAGCATTGATATTGAGACGTGCTTTCAGACGTGAGAGGTTAATACATTGTTTTACAGATACATTTAGTCAAGATATGCTTAAGTGTGGATTGAAGTCACTTCTTTTTCTAGTTTCTTTATCTCCAGATACAGTTTCCTCAGTGTTCTTCTTGATTTCAATACCAAGGTCTAGATCCTGGAGACTTTTACTGACAGCAATCTGTGCATCTGCCAGCTTAATTAGCTTTTCAGATGTTGAGTAGAGACATCTGACAGTTTGTGAATTCTGTAAACCACCCATTGATTAGCACAGCAGGAATTGTGCATGATTTAGATTTCCTTTAGCCCATACTTACTATGTTGCCAGGCTGGCTGTCAGGCTGTAGCCTACTGCGTCTGGATCTTGTTACAAATATATATTATGAGTGCTATATAACTGACTTTTATTGTGTTAATTGTTGTGTGGTTTGTGCTGTATATTCTCATGTGATGCCTTCTTGCTGCATACAAATTGCTCTTCTGGAGCAAAGAATAAACTGAACTGAAATGACTTCTCATCCATTATGGGCTAAACATGCATTTCCATACGATTTACATGATACCTCAGGCCTTCTGGAGTCCAGTGACACAGTCTCCCCATCAGCTGCAGAAGCCCCTTCCCATACTGCAGAAGTTCCTTCCCCGTGCCATATTGAATAGACATTTTATTGACAATATGTGCCAAGCCATGTGCTTTTAAAGAATAATACTCACTGGATCTTCGTCTGGTGGCAGGAGAGTAACTGTGTCACTGGACACACAAGGCCTGCAAGTACCTTGTACGAAGAGGGCAGTTTTTGCAGGTGGTCAGTAGCTGTCCCACCCTGAACCCCTTCCATCACAGGCCTTCCTTGGTTTAAAACAAGGGCCAATTCCTCAGCTGGGCTAGATCAAATATGTGAGGAGGCATCTTGTAAGTAATTTTTACATTTGCAAACTGTTAAAGATCCTGTAAAGTGGACCTGGAAACGAGTTTTAAGTTCGCCACACCACAGAATAATGTGTTATTAACTACCCATCCAAATGCGAATGAAAAAATAACACCGACAAGTTTGTTAAATTAGGCTTTGAAATCGTGAAAAAATCAGCAGTCTTCTCTGCTTGAGACTGGGGGGGCGTGTCGCCTGAAGGAGATGAAGCTACGCCCCTCGCTGCCTAGTGCCTACCTCCGACCCAGATAATGGACGCTATGTCAAGCCAAACAAAACCGTATAGAACTATAATTTATTTGTTCAATGAGTGAAACATACACATGCATATAAATGAAATGTTCCCCTGAGCTGTAACAGTAAAAATGGACACCAGAGACAGCAGACAGTGAGCTCTCCAACTAGGCTACTTCTAACACATTAGCTACCATTTCACCAAAATACCATCATTCTACACCGAGTAGCCTAATATCAATTTAGCGGTTTGCACTAACTCATAGCAGAGATACCTCTGGAAAAGTTATCTAGTATAATTATAACAAGCACACAGAACTGAGTGATGAACTGCTGGCGGCGGTGGATGGTCCAGGTGCGACCGGAGGATGAACGGCCGGAGGGGCGATGCTCGGTACGGCTCCGCGCTGCAAGAGTGTGTTGGTGAACCCCGTCTGTCTCTGGTCCATGTTAAAACTGTCCGCCGTGAAATGGTCAGTGCAGAGGCGGCTGTTGGAGTTTATCTGAAGCTTTCCATGAGTGTGGCTCTTCACAAAATCTATCCACCTATTTTTCCTTTCATTATCAATAGGGAACTTAAATGGCGTTGCAGCGCAGCTGGAGTTCTTGCATCCAGGGAAGATGCAGTTGCGGGTGGTGGGAGACATCCTGAAGCTAGCTAGCTAGCTGATGTAGGCTACAATAACAGTACAGCAGGAGGAGCCATTCAGTGATCTGACATAAATAGGGCAAAATGACGTAGATAGGGCATTTTTTGGCTCCGCCCATTAAAACCTGATCTGAAAACGGAAGAGAAACTGTTCTTCGGTTTAACTCCACATTTCAGTGTGACAAAGTTTTAGCGCTTTGCACATGCTTTCAGGAACTAATTTCACACGTATATAATGTACTTAGAAGCAAAACATGGAATTTACTTTACAGGATCTTTAAGGCACTTACCAACCTGCAAAATGTTTTTATATTTTATCTTGACTTTTTGCCAGGATCTTTTTTGTCCTGTCATGTTTGTTCTGTATGAACATTAATTGTAGAAAGATACTTAGAATGAGAGATTAGAGATCTGTGCATATGGTTGTAAAACATGTTCTTGCATTGTGAATAAGGGTTTGAAATTAGGCCTAGTATTTACCCTACTAGTAGAGGAAACTACTTTTACGGCAAAGTAGGCTAAATAATAATACATTTTATTTACATAGTGCTTCACATGGTAGGCTACTCAAAGACACTTTACAGTAAAACCAGCACATTTAGCACATAAACACAGATACAGCAATACAACCAACACATAAAACAAGCATATTAAAAGCAATTATTTTTCAATCCTTACTCATTCAGTCGGTCCGATTGTCTGCCAGGCTTTTCTCTCTGTTTAATAACAGCAGCCGTATTTCCCTTTTTTGCATATGCTTCACTATGCTTCAATTTCCATAATTAGTTGCTGCTCAGCGGGTGAAAAATATGCCACACCATATATGCTTCTCCATTTCTGCATCAGTAAATCTGTGATCGATACCATGGTCTATTTAAGAAAGCCATGAAGGTGCACTTGTACTATGTACATCTGGATTGACATAGCGGCACTTTCTCATCCTGGTTTGTGGGCTGACCAAGCCCCCACTCATTAATTGGTCTTTAGCAAAGGCCTTGTGGATCTTGATGGTATTGCATTTCCGATTTTGTATGCAATGGTAAAACGTTCTCCAAATCCTGAAACATTGATAGTATAGGTTAAGAGTAACTACCACACCACAAATGACGCACCATTATCCATAGGTGGCGCTATGGCCACGCCCCAATTGTCCATTTACAAAGTGATGTAATTTGCATCCCATTTGTCCCGAAATTCATTAGATATGCCTTATTTTTCATGAGGAACAAAAAAGCTTCAAGAACCTAAAACGGCCGCCATATTGGATTTTTCTGTACAAAAAAACTTCAGGAAACACGTTTTTTCACTACTCCTCCTTCAATGTTTGTCCAATCTTCCCCAGAATTGGCACACATGATCGTCAGAGCAACCCTCACTCAATTCTTCAACACATTTTAGATTTTCACAGCTGTTTGTCTGGTACAGCCAATCAAATTGGAAGACACTACAACATGTTCCCATGTGCAAAGGCAACTTAATATCTTCAAAAATGATTGAAATAAAGGACATCTAATATATTGCTAACGCTAAAATAAGCTTTACACATTCGCCGGTCCAAAACTGATACTCTGATTCAATCATAAATTCATATGAAGACTCTTGAGAATGCTTAATACACAAATCTGAGAAAAAGTTGTAAGATGAAAAGTAGATTTTTTGTGGAATATTTTAAACATGCATGCTTGGCTAATTGCTAGGAAAATTTCCAATGAAATGTCTCCCCTGCTCCATAGCACACTCTCTCCACATTCTCACACACACTCAGCCTTTCCCTTGACACACGCGCAAGCTTGGCGAGGAAAATGTTGGTCAGCCCACACTCTCCTGAAATGTTGCTCTGAGTTGGTGCATGTCAGTCTAGGCAGAGGTAGCCTTTTAAATCTCTACAGCCATGCCCCAATTTGCCCATTTTCAAAGTGATGCCAGTTGCATCCCATTTGTCCCAAAGTTCTGAAATTCATTAGATATGCCTTATTCCTCATGAAGAACAAAAAAGCCTCAAGAACCTATAACTGCCGCCATATTGGATTTTTCTGTATAATAAAGATTAAGAAAACACGTTTTTTTGCTACTCCTCATTAAATTCTAGTCCAAACTTCCCCAGAATTGGCCCGCATCATCGTCAGAGCAACCTTCACTCATGTATTCAACAGATTTTTGATTTTCACAACCGTTTGTCTGGTACAGCCAATCAAATTTGGCAACAAAGCAAACAAACAGGAAGTTGGGTCAAATCTCAGCAAATCTTTAAGATATCAACACCAAACTTGGTATGTCACGTGGAAGACAATACAACATGTTCCTATGTGCAAAGGCATCTTCATATCTCCAAAAATGATTGATATAAAGCAAATCAAATTTATCGCTAACGCTAAAATAATGCTTTACACACAGCCCAAAGTGTGGGCTGACCAAGCCCCCACTCACTCCTTGGCTTGAAGCAAAGGTCCATGTGGATCTTGATGGTATTGCATTTCCGATTTTGTATGCAATGGTAAAAAGTTTTCCAAATCCTGAAACACTGGGCCTCATTTACCAACCATTTTCTATACAGTGACAATTTGTGAGGAATATACATTTTTCAATGGTTCGCAATGTTAGGAGGAATCCGCCATTGCTGCTTCCAGCTATATTTAGGATTCCTCTGTAAGGAGGAAACCTATTGTTATTGTTAGTTTTATTATTATTATTAGGATTCCTCCGTAAGGAGGAAACCTATTGTTATTGTTCGTTTTATTATTATTATTATTATTATTAGGATTCCTCCGTAAGGAGGAAACCTATTGTTATTGTTCGTTTTATTATTATTATTATTAGGATTCCTCCGTAAGGAGGAAACCTATTGTTATTGTTAGTAGGAGGAACCCTAATAAAACTAGTGATTACTCTAGTGAAAACTAGTGATTTCTCTAGTGAAAACTAGTGATTACTCTAGTGAAAACTAGTGATTTCTTTTTCTAGTGAAACTAGTGATTTCTCCAGCGCCCCATTAGCCCAAAATGCCTGTAAATTGGTATACATGCCTTATTTCTCATGGGGAACAAAAAAGCCTCAAGGACCCATATTGTCAGACTTATGAATTGTCTTGTACTGTCCAAATTTGGTAAAACCTTCAAAACCCTTCTCCTCATGAACCATAGATCTAATCGACTTGAAAATTGTTACAGATTTGTAGAATACATGTCTTTCTATAGGGTGAAATTGAATAAGGAATGCAATACAAATGGCTGAAAGAAGTGTATTTATGTAAATGGTGTAGGGTGTAATTTGTTGGATATGAAGCCCCCACCCTCCACTCCAGAGACAGTTGGTGACAGAGAGGTGCAGACATTAAGTTAAACATAGTCATGCGTTAAGAGTAGAGTAAAAAATACAGATCCCCCCTTTCTGAATAAAGTTCGACTGATCTGATTTGTTGATTTCTGTTGCTATGAAAACCAGTTAAGCCAAGCTAACTAACATTGTTTTTAGCTAGCTTGCATTACCATTCAATAGCTAACAAAACAATAGTAAAAATAGCTTGCTAATTGAGCAGAACTTGTTAATGCAGGAGACTCAGAGACCTTAGCGCGTCACTAGCATCTCGTCATATCACGCAGTCGGAGCACAGCTAAATAATCAGCTGTCAGCGCTCTTGAGTACCCAGCATGCAGTGCGGCATGTCAAAAAACGCAAAGACTTGTGGAAAATAGTTCGGTTACAACGGCCATGCAAGGGATTTCAGTTGTTGTGTTCGTTCAGTTAGATGTTTGTAATGTTATTGTTTGTTAGTTAATATAATCTTGTTGGTCACCCTGAGTGTGCATGTCGTGTAGTTTCATGGGAAGAGAGAGTCGGCTATTATACTATCAGAGGCTACACTCGGAAGGAGCTGGATGTGGGCTGTACCCTAGCCAGTTGCCTATGAGGCTTTTCTGAGATCTACTCAATAATAAGGTTTTCAAGCCATCTTTGAGAAAGTTTGAGAACAATGTTGCGGTTGATATGTATTGATTGTGGGAGGATTTTTGGACTATTAAACCTCATGCGGCTGCTGCAGCATTTCTGCTTTTGGCATTTTGACCTGCGCTGGGAGAGAGGGAAACAACATGGATGGGGATAGTGTGCGGGCAGATGTGTCTTTTATATAGGGTGAAATGGAATGAGAAATGCAATACAAAATGTCTGAAAGGGATGTATTTATGTAAGTGTCCACATTGCCTCAATATCTTTGTGTCAATAAATCAAATATAATTTTGACTGATGGTTTTTCAAACCTTATTGGCTTCAAGGTGACATCATTCTGAAGTACCATGCGCAATTTTACCTTGAAATGTCAACCGTTTCTTAACCTTTGTCCCAAAGCTGACCAAAACTCATACTCTGCCCTTTCTACTCATACAATCTCAACAGTTGGTGTGTAGCAGAGAGGATAGAGAGACTGACTTGTGACTTTATGCTCATGAGTTCAAATCCCCATTCAGCCTATTGTTGTTGGCCAAACATGAAGTAGTTTTGCTCTCTTGTTGTCCAACTCTTGACCTTCTACAATGTACATTTTTGTAATATTTTGCCATTTTGCGGAGGAACCCGCATCGCTGCTTGCAGCTATATTTAGGGGCCAAGCAGCAGCGAAGCTGCTGTGGCACCTATTGTTTTTGTTAGTTTTATTATTATTATTATGCATAGCGATTGGTGCGAAGTTTTGAAATTTGGCACACTGATTTGGAACGGTCTCCTGATTATTTATCACCAAGTTTCATGTCGATCCATGAAGCACTATAGCGCCACCAAGGCGTCAAAGTTGGAGGTGTGTTTACGCCCATAACTTTTGAACCATGAGACCGTTTTTCTTAAGTGAAGTTTCATCGGATTCCTTAGACGCAGACAATTCGACTGAACCCTATGGCGTCATTGTCGTCCCGAAGGTCTTTCCGTGATTTGTACTTTTTCAAACTCCTCCTAGGCCGTTGCTTCGATTTTCATGAAAATTGTAAGAGATCATCTTCAGACCATGCCGACAAAAAGTTATCAAAATGGCATCGATAAGTCAAACCGTTAACGAGTTACACGCAAACAATTTTGACAAAGAGCACGCCATAGCGGACGTGAGGCCATGTCTCTGCGACGGTTTACCGTATGGAGACTGAAACTTTGGAAATGTCATCGCGAGCATGTCATCTAATCATCTTCCTACCACAATCACCTTGATATGTCAAAATATGACTGAATTACACTGTTTATACTTGGGTCAAATCTGACAAAGCTCGCCACGGGAGAAACGGCTTCATTTTTTTAATAAAGTAACCTAACACAGTGTTTCCCAGCAGCGAGAATAGCTCACTGGGATAAGATGTGCTCCTTTTGAAACGTCAGGATCGAATCCAGCCGCAGTCATCAAGCATGTCGTGATACTGGATTATCTGTTTAGCGAAGCCAAGTATGCCACAGTAGCTGTCTGGCAGTATGTTCATAATGGTAACGATAAAGTTTAATCATCTTCCTACCACAATCACCTTGATATGTCAAAATATGACTGAATTACAGCTGTTTATACTTGGGTCAAATCTGACAAAGCTCTCCACGGGAGAAACGGCTTCCTTTTTTTAATAAAGTAACCGAACACAGCATTCCCCAGCAGCGAGAATAGCTCACTGGGATAAGACGGGCTCCTTTGAAGCGCAAGGTCTTAGGATCGAATCCAGCCACAGTCATCAATCAAGTCTTGATACCGGATCATCTGTTTAGCGAAGCCAGGTACACCACAGTAACTGTCTAGCAGTATAATCACAATGGTAACGATAATGAAACTTTGTCAGGGGATTTATAGTCAAGAAGAAGCGGATTCATTGTGCTTTGTAGATATAACGCTGCTACATCTAGCCAGCGCATTTGGTCTCAAAATGACATATTTACCAAACGCTTATCGTTACAAAACTCGGTGTACGTCTTTTGCGCAACGCCGTGAAAGTAATCGAAAGTTTCGGGGTAGCGCCACCGCGTTGCCGAAAAGTATAATGCGATTTAAAAAAAGCAAATGTTTTTTATTAAATGTTTTGCTTTGCTTCTTTAGCTACTGAATTTCCATATCGAATGCTGCTTGGCCCCTTCATTGCTGCTTGCAGCTATATTTCTCTTTGTGGTGGTTCTCGTCGATTCACCCAGTATGTTTATGCGCCATATGCGCCATATCTTCTTTCTTAATTTGTTGTTCTCTTTTTGGGCCTTGCTGAGATTGGTTTTGAGTGTTTTCATTTCTCTAGAACGTCTCTGCTTTATTTTGTCCCTTTCTCTTTTCCCTGCAGCAGCCTGCCTGCTTGTCTGTGGTATCTCATTCAAAACATTAACTGGACTATCTGGAGGTGTTTCCAATGGTTGAGTGTCTATCTGCCTTTTCTTTCTGGATTCTCTCTGGCTATGCCTCCATTTCTTTCTATTAATCCTCTGTTCTCTTTCACTTAAATCTTTGATTTGCTTTATTTTTCCTTCTTCAACTCTGTTTCCTTTTTCTCTCATTTCTTAGATAATCCTCTTTTAATTCTGGCTGTGTAAAGTCAGAAATTTTCTCTCTTCGCTTTTTTTGATGCTCTCTGTTCCTCTTTCTACGCTGCTCCAATGAGAGTTTCGTAGCCATCCTGGCCTAAAACACATGAGCACAATAATATTTTAAATCATGTTTAACATGTCTATCATGGAACATTTCATGATAGAACAGTTCCTACTTCTTACAATCGTATGTCTTATGTTCCCTCAACCTGAACTCTATTAGGGTTGATGTCAACCCATAAAAGGAATAGATGCTGTCATGTCACATATTTGATATTTATACATTATTATAATTGCAATACAATCAAATGTTTTATTTTAAGTCATTAAAAATAACTTAAAAAACACAAACACAATGACTTTACATTGAATGTCAACTCCGTCACTGGGTCGTCACCACCGTCAGACAGAAATTCTGACGGTGGTGACATCTGACGGTATTGACACATTAGTAATTTCTTTCAAAAAACACATGGAGTTCATGTAGTAGCCATTTTATTTTTCTGTTGATGCTAGGTGCTAATAGAACCTCCTTCAAGAGACTGAAATGATCTAAACATTTCAAATAATTTCCTCAAAAAAATGGAAAGAGGGTGTTGACATATTACATTTACATTTAGCAGACACTCTTATCCAGAGCAACTTGCAGTAAGTACAGGGACATTCCCCCGAGGCAAGTAGGGTGAGGTGCCTTGCCCAAGGACACAGCATCATTTTGCACGGCCGGGAATCGAACCAACAACCTCTTGATTAATAGCCCGACTCCTTAACCACTCAGCCATCTGACCCCCACATGATATGTGTACCCACATATCATGGTTGTGACAAAGGAAAGATTAACATTAAAGTTTAAAATACTGTAAAACTATAAACCTTACCAGAGCCTGTCTGACACTGATGGACTCTGCAGAGATGGAATGTGGCAAGGGGTCCTTCAGAGTGACAGCTGCCCCTGATATTACCTGATTGTAATACATTTTATTGAATGTCTGACGGTGTTGACCAAAAGTTGGGACACAACTTTGAAACCTTATAAAACATGCAAATGTGATTGAAAATCAACATTGCTCTGATATTATTAAGTGTTGCTTTTGATGGAACAAACCTTTTTTAATTATACATTTCAAGTTTCTTTCCATTTTATTGCATATGAATGATTGGACCCTTCTCTGTGGACACTGTTTTACATGTAGTGAGAAATGTTATTGGTATAATAGGTGTTAAAGATTTGATATAATAATGATTAAGTTTGATTGAAGAGGATAATTGTGTTAAATACCTTTTAATATTAATCCCTGATAACATTTTCAATTGAAAATATTTTCATTTTTAATCACAAATGCAGTTACAAGTGTGGGACCTGTTTTGTCTCAAGAATCAGTGGGCTAACGTTATTTCTTGTTCCTGACTGAGTTTCATTCAAATAAATAACTTGTGTTGTCATGTAAATCTACAATTCAAGATGCATGTTTGTCCAGATCTATTTTTCAGCAAGATAGCTAGAGCTAACTGAAGCTGAGTTGAATCACGATAGTTTGTTTGCTAAGCTGTAGCTAGTGCTAACGTTACCCACCTAAGTCGATCCTGTTTGCTTGCACAGAGATCTTCTACGCTAGAGCTACGTTATAGACAATGTTTTTCATGATCCTGACTGTTTTTCATTTGAATAAATAACCCGTACATGTAAATCTACAATTCACGATATTTTTCCAGATCTTTGGCAGGTTATTTTTTATCTAGGTAACTGAAGCTGAGTTGAATCACGATATAGTTTGGTTGCTAAGCTGTAACGTTCTACCCACCCATACACAAAATAAATATATTTGAAATATATTTTTGGAATATATGCAAATATTCCAATAATTATATTTTAGTTAAATGTATGTAAATATATATATATATATTTTTTTTTTAGAAAATATATGTTAATTAAATATGTGAATATATATTTATATGTCAGTACATTTACTAACAACATATGTTCATATGTTTTAAAAAGTTTAAATTTATTTAAACACATTTTCAATTTATCTTTTAAATTTGTATTTATTTATTTCATTTTAAATCTGAGCTCAGCTATTTTTGAGTTGACAGCTGTCCCCCAGTTGTCCATTGGTGGCCTGTGGAAATTTCTTCAACACTGCGACTGGGGGTAGAAGGATAAACACTTTGTTTAGGTTTAGCTATTAGATGTGATCAGTGTTTCAGCATAGTTAGCAACTGCATTTGTTTCAGTATATCTAATAAACTGGCAACTGAGTGTGTAACCGTGTTAACATCACATTTCATATTGTAACATTATCAACACGTGACTGAATGTTAAGTAAATCAATTGCCATCTCACCAAAAATAACATTGATGGTGTTGGAGTTCAGTGCTTCCTGCTGCAGATCCCTTCTGGATTTTCTACTATCTTATTTTTGTTGCATAGTATATGCGTGTTCTTCCCAATTTCAACCTAAGTGGAAATAAACACTAACTCAGTCAAAATTAATAAATCGACCATGTCTGTTGAATAGGGACAGTAATAAAGTTACATTTAAATGTTCCAATCGTCATTTCCGTTAAGTGCACTGATTTGATGTTCGATATGAGACGCCACTATTATGTTGAAATGTACACACCTTACAAGCAAGCACACAGTGCACTGCATGAAAGTGTACTGACAGAAGTACGCCATCTGAGACAGTGATTTTTTTGCTGAATTATTATTATGGGCATATTGTTTTGTGTATGTACACTCACCGGCCACTTTATAAGGTACTAGCAAAAATGAATGCAGTGTAATACACCAGTCCAGCAATATATCCCTTTCATTGACTGAAACGGGGTGGTCAAAGTAATATAAATGTGTTAATCCAACAGCACCACAAACTGGAGCATACAAAATCACCCACAGTTGAATCAACATCTTTTTAAACTAGTTTTTAACAAATACTGAATATTCTAACATTCCTGAAGCTAAGGTTTATGCAGGAGTGGTGTATTACAATTAGTTTTCGCTAGGTGTACATAAAGTGCCCAATGAGTAAAGTTGTGGAATTCTACAAACTACAACTTACTTGTGCTGGCACAGAAGGCTGGCTCTGTTCAGGTATCTGAAAAGTGATTATGAATTAGGTATATATTAATTTCCTCTGTGGGCATAGAAGAAATGCAGGACTAACCCTTAATTTCAGTATCAACGTTAAAATACTAAGGCATCAAGTAGTTGTGGTTAACAATAGCTTAATAAATTACTTGAGCTGTATGGACATCAATTAATCCTAAATTAATCGTAAAAGAACCATTAAATAACATTAATCTAAAAACACGTTGCTGACTTGGCTGCCTTGTCTGACTCAGGTATGTCCTGTGCCTGCAAAAATCTGCATAAATGTTCATCTTTTGGGGATTGAAAAGTAGTCCAGATTAGTTTCAAAAGAATAATCCATCAAAAACAAAGAAATTGACCACCTACCATAGCTGCCACTGAGATGCCTGCTGCTGTGTTTTCTTGTTGCCCAGGTGTTCAAAATTGAAAATGTAACTATTAAACTACACTTTAACACACGTTTTTAAAAATGTTATGTAGGAAATGACACACAGAATGCATTTTTTGTTAATCCAAAACACTTTGTCTGACTCAGGTATCTGTGCCTGCAAAAATCTGCATACATGTTAATCTATTGGGGATAGAAAAGTAGCACACTGATTATGAAATCAGTGGAAAGATTAGTTTCAAAAGAATAATCTATCAAAATCAAGTTTGACCACCTACCATAGCTGCCACTGAGATGCCTGCTGCTGTGTTTCCCTGTTTCTCATGTATAAACGTTGCGTACGCACAAAAAGCTTGCGTACGCTGGTTTTCACGCACACTTTGTAATGTATAAAGATTTACTTGACGTGAGTGTGCGGGCCGTCACGGAAACTTTTGAGCAGACGTGAGAATGTGCGGACCGTCCGCAAAGTCTTGTCTGGCTCTGTAACATGGCGAATTCTAACTGAAAAGTGCCGAAACTCACCAACATTACAAAATAAAGTTTCCACTACTACGTTTATGATGTTGACTATTCAAAAAACATAAAAATAAAAGTTTGATCATTAATGTGGATGATCACATCAAAATGCCAAAACGGGAAATGCTATATAGCCTTCTGTTTAATCTGCCACCACTTAATAACTTATGTAAAACTTGAGGGTGTCAAACGAACGACAAAATCACTCAGGAAATGCATGTCATGCTAACCCTATAGCTGCCATGCTGTTACGATGCGCCACCACTCGTTTCTTCATTTCAAGTTTTACATCGGACCATTTCTTCTTAATTTCTACCATGGTCCGGTTCTCTGAACCCACAGCATTTATGGCCCTATAATAATAATAATGATTGTATTTGTAATGCACTTTACATTTAGCTAAATCTCAAAGTGCTACAGGTTAAAAACAAGAAAGGGTGCAAATAGTGACAGTTTTCCACTCCGCCGACTTTCTTTTGTCGCTAATACCTGATGACAGGCCGCCAAACAGGACACATTTTCTCGCCTCCACCTCTGTTGTCAGAACCTCGATCTCACAGTCACCGTATTTCTTCGAATAAACGCTGCGGCGTTTAACGTTCATTTTTGGTGCAGCGTTTATTCGAAGGCGGCGTTTATTTGAAGAAATATGGTAATTCAGACAAAGAAATGACCTCAGGAGCGCATTTATATGTCATCTGCATATTCATTTGTGGGAGGAGGCAAGGCGGGGTCAGTGGCTCGTTCACGTGCGGTCCATCTCACGTTGATTGTGATTTATAAAGGAAAGGTGCGTGTAGGACCTGGCGTACGACCGGTTTTATACATGTGAATATTTCTGTGCGTAGGTACTTTTTGAGTTTTGGCCGTACGCCATCTTCTGGTATGAAAGCTGCGCAATCCTTTATACATGAGGCCCCAGGTGTCTAAATTGAAAATGTAAACTACACACTAACACACAAAGAAGAGATAAGATGCAATTACGTATAAGTATGCATATATACTCTTTTGATCCCGTGAGGGAAATTTTGACTCAATATTAGTAGTATAAGTATTTATCCCAATCTGTGAGTTAGTGAAACACACTCAGCACACAGTGAACACACACTAATCCCGAAGTAGTGAGCTTTTACAGTGGCGTTCGGGGAGCAGTGAGGGGTTAGGTTCCTTGCTCAAGGGCACTTAAGCCATGGATGTGGGCATGGGAGAACAGTGCTCTACCACTTCCCCCGCCCACATTTTTCCTACTGGTCAGGGATCGAACCGGCAACCCTTCGGTTACAAGCCCGAAGCCCTAACCAGTAGGCCACAGCTGCCCCTTTACTGACTTTATTGGCCTAAAATGACAATTTTATGTATGAAATAACACACAGAATGCAGTTTAAAAACTGGACATAATTTTACATGTTGAGCTAAATTACAAACAAATTAATTTACTCACTTCATTTGGGGTCCTCTGGGTCCAGGAGGTCAGCATTTCAGACATGTGAGGGATGGCTGGGAGGGAAAACAAACACTTTCAGAACTTTAAAAAAAATCTAGATCCACACATATTTCAGAGACCATCCATTCTTAGTGTTTTTGTAAAAAAAAAAAAAAAAAAAATCATAATTGTGACACTTACTATCAATAACCATGTCTTTTAATTTGTCATTCTCTTTTTGAAGTCGTTCATTCTCCTGCCTTAATTCCTTATTTGACCTCTGCAGTTGCTCGGACTTTCTCATAATTTTTTCCCATAATTTTGCATCCATGAAAGATTGTACATAAAACACAATAAAATAGATATTGTCATTAACACAACAGTACAATTGACACAGCTTGCTAGCATACTAACTGGTATTAGTCTATCTGTGTGTTAAGCATCTTGATGATATGGCTTAGTGGTTCTCAAAGTGTGGGGTGGAAGTGTGCCACGAACAGGAGGACATTTGTCTTTTTTTCTATCTTTATTCATGCCTTATTTTTTCATTCGTTCCAAAGTAACATGGCGTTCTGCCGTATAAAGGTAATCACCACCAATAAACAATTGTAATGACAAATATTTTAAGCTCATCAAGATTCTATCTCTGGCTAGGTCACAGAGAGACCTAGTAGCATAATAGAGTACCAAAGTCATGACATGACGTTGCATAGGTCTGGATCTAAGCAAATCAATCTAACATAGTGGTGACTATAGGAGTGGCTTTCTTAATCTATTTTAATAATTTTACAACATGGGTTTCCTCTGTAAAAGAAACATTGGTAACAATTTATAATAACTGCATGCTATTAATCATTAGTTAAGCATTACTGAACAGTTATTGGGTGTGCTCAAGCCTTCGGCGAGAGCACAACCTTTGTTCTCTCACATATATATTATTATTATTATTAATGTTTATTTTCGCCCCCCTAAAACTCAGTCAATATTTGGCCTACATAGACAACCTAGGTGTCAGAAGTTTAGTCTTGGTAGCGATTGAGTTGCTTGTATTGGGATTTACGTTCCGTTGCATGGTTTTGTGGCGAAAAGTGAAGCTAACGGTGGCTAATTTGCTAGCCACTGTCACTGACGTCACTAACGTCACGAAAACACGCGTGACTACCTTTAGCAGAACATTCGTTTCGCATCTGTTAACTTGGGGGATAGCTAGGCTAACTATAGCTTTACTGCAAGGCAGCTGCAGAAACGCCACAAGCAAAGAGGCCAGGGTGATAACTATTTACTCATTTTACTTTGTGATATGACACACAATTGTGATGTGTAATGTACAATATTAGCTTATATTATTAAGGAAGTAGGCCCACGTCTACTTTCGGAAACAGTAGTCTACTATTTCACTGAAGCATTAGCATAATGACATTAGCCTCTGTTGCCCGGGCAACACATACTACATTGGTCTATGATGCATCTGTTTTCAGTCGTTAAAATAAACATTCCTCACAAATACATTTTCGTTGTAGGATTTATTATGACATTACATTACAAGTAAACGATTTGTTGGGGAAATTATCATTACCTGTGGTTACAAACCAGTGTTGCTCACTGCAACGCTGTAGCCTACGCGAGACACACTGCAAAAACATCTAGCACTACACGGCTGTTTAGGACTACTAGGCTGTCAAACTACTAACCTGAACTTCATTGCCACAGCCTAAACTTTGTTCTGTTCATCTGTTCATGAAAATAATTAATTTCAGCCTAAATCGTACAACGGAACGTTACATCCAATTCAACCAACGCAATCGCTACCAAGACGAGCACTGCCAGTCTAGTACTGTACTGTAGTAGTACAATTTACCGGGGCAGCTTCTCCACACAGGGCTATATCGCATTTTGCGTTGTTACTGACAATGATCGCTACCTGTGAGCTTTTTAACGAGCGATTTTCCACTAAATAAATGTCAAGCTTATTTAGGTTTTTGGGGCATATTTTCAGTTAGCAGATGGTACTGTTTGAATCGCGATTCCATATTCTACTGCCGGTAACGTCGTAGAATAATCTTCAAAGGGGGGTACTTTATTAATGAAAGAATGCAATATGAGTAGGCTAAATGCCGGAAAATATCACGAGAAGGGAAAAACTTAAAAGGACGTTTAAGTAATAGAGATTAGGTCAATTTTTACACCGGTCTGCCAAATGTATTCGTTTTGATTCAGCTATGAGGCTGCCTCTTGCAGGGGAAATGAGAAGACATCTATTTCATTCTACACTTCACTCGTATTTTGATTTGTAAATGAGCAGCAAAAAAATGATGCTTTTAAATCTATGTAATCTTTATAAATAATAAGTATGCATTTTTATGTAAAATATACAGAAATATCAGTTGTAAAAATGTCATTAAAAAACGGACCCTGTGCAACCGACGCAAGCAAGCACATCCTACAATTTCCCCAGAAATTGTACCCTCTCTAGTTTACTATTGTGTTTTGTCAACAAGCATTAACATTCTGCATTTCCATTATAGTGTGGATCATTCATTGCAGTTAAACTGATTCTAATAATCTTGTTAATAATCTTCTAATAATAATGATTTAATAATCTACTTAACAATAATGTATGCCGCTGCTACTGTTATCCATAATTGTTTTTTTTAACCTTCAAACACCTTAAAATGCACATGTGTAGATGAGGAAAATCATGCCCACAAACTAGGGCTGAACGATTAATTTCATTTCGCGATTATATCGCGATGTGACAAAACGAGATTTTGTAATCGCAAGGGCTGCGATTTTACTTTGGTGCACGTTACACTTTACCTTGACCTGTACGATGGCCTCAGGCTAGACAGAACCTGACAATACAAACACTTTGCCAATTTTGCCTTTAAAAAAGATGCTGCGCAGTGTCAAGTATGGTGCAAAACCTGCCTGGCTAACGTTGCTAGCTCACGGGGCAACACCACCAATCTAATTCGGCCCTAAAAAAAAGCATAACTAAAATACTGAACACCAGTGTGTCAAATAAGCCAAATAACACCCGACAGGATCACTGATTGAAATATTTCAAAGCCTAACTCCATATTCATGTACGAAATTACTCAAGCAGTAACAGCGTTCATCACGAAAGATATGATGCCCCTCGGTGATACACATACAGTAGGATCACTATGGCTGTCAGTGCCATTATGTTTCTGTTAGGCTACGTACTGGATCAGAAATGTTCAGACAGTGTTTCTTTTTCTTTTAAGATTTAACCTTTAGATGCGTGAGTTCTAAATATTTCCGACGGCCCCCACAGCACAAGTTTTTCTCTCCAAAACGGTAGTGCTAGCTATCTTTAGTTAAGAAAGTGCAACGCACATGTTATTAGCCTACGTTTAGCTTTGATTCACCAAATGTTTTCCTTAATTTCTCTGAACTTTGTGTGTTATGTTGCTAACTGGAGATCAGTAGTATCTATAACTGTATAGGTCATACGTAAGGGATAATGCCCGACGAGGTGTCCAATATCACCTGATAATGGACAATGCGGAGGCGTGAACCGAAGGGCATTATCCCGCTTATACCATGGTCACTTGCCAACAATGTTTTTTTTTTACAAACATTAATTTATGTTTTCAGGCGTTTTGCAAAAGAAATCTAACGTTTTTTAACGTTAGCCATCTCTGATATTTTAAAGTCTGCTCAGCTCATAGAACCAACACCGGCTTTCCCTTGGCTGAGCTATTAGCCCGAAAGCTAATGTTATGCTAGCAAGATTCAGAGGCAATAACATTGTGTACGGTTGACAAACAGTAAATATAATTTGACAGTATGTTTGACAATAAGATTTGCTAGCTAACCAGCCATGTCAGTGTCCCAAAATCAATATCAAGAGTTTCACGAACAAAGTATCGGCCATACTAGTACTAGGCTACAGTACGGCCGCAGCCTGTGGAGCGAGTTGAATAGCAAATGGATGTGAGATGACCGCATCAAAGTTTACATTTTCTACAAACAGTAATTATAATTTGACAGTATGTTTAACAACATGACTAGCCAGCCATCGAGCCATGTCATTGTTCCCAAATAAAATCAAGATTTTTAAGAAGAAAATAATCGGCCATGTGTAGAGTTGCTGCTACTGTCGTGTTGGCCGCAGCCTGTCTGCAGTAGATTGACTAGCGAGGTGAATAGCGAATGGGATGTGAGATGAGAGGTTACGTGACACTGACACACTACATTCAGAAAAGTAACAATTTTCAAATAGGTTCAAATAAATATTGAAGTCACTCATTGTTGTAAATACAAGTTAGCTTGTTAAAGTCTTTCAAAATTGTAAATGGAGGCTTTGACTCCGTCCCTGTTGTTATGGTTACTTATTTCAGACACTTTGTACAGGCTCATATACTATGTAGCCAGCGCAATAATTTAGAACGGTGAAAAGACAGTTTTGGTGCAATTATGTAGAAGGTGTCCGTTATCACCCGATAATGGACACCCCTGCAGCCAATCAGAATCGAGTATTCACCCAGACCATGGTATAATATACAGTTATTCGCCTGTCTCTGTTGAATATTACAGAACATAAAAATCGCATAAATAATCGCAAATGCAATTGGTAAAAAATGATCGCAATAATCATTTTTTCCTAAATTGTTCAGCCCTACCACAAACCCCCCCAGATCCCTTTAGCAGTCCCTGTAAAGGTCCCCTCTGTATTTATCAAACCCGTACGGCCCTGCTCACTTTCATATAATCAACATAAATTAAATTAAAAAATAACATTATTTATTTACACTGGCTAGGTTAAAAACAGATATTATATTATGTCATTATAATATTAGCTCACTTTGCAGCAAAAGCTCTGTTTGTTTTTATTATTTAAGAAATAAAAACTTGTGTTAAAGTTATGGTTATTTATTTGTATGACTACATCAAAAGAGTTAAGTCTCGTAAAAGCATTAGATTGAAAACATTGACATTTCATAAAAGTGTGCAATAGAAACGCAGTTCAAAATGGCCAAATGAGTATTTCATTTGTGAAGGTAATGCATGTACAGGGTTCATCAGCGCTGTTTCATCTGCCTTTAAACTGGTTTAAAGGTCACATGACATGCTGTTTTTGGATGCTTTTATATAGGCCTTAGTGGTCCCCTAATACTGTATCTGAAGTCTCTTTTCCAAAATTCTTGGTGCATAATTACAGCCACTACGAGCAGTCCCACAATGAGCTTTCCTCAAGATGCGCTGTTTCTGTGTCTGTAGCTTTAAATGCTAATGAGGAGGAGAGAGGCGGCACCATGCGCTAATGTTTACAATGGATGTATCGCAATGGCTAGTAGCGCCGTTGCTGGTAAGATGCCTTGAATCTTTTCTCATCTGATCACCCTGGTTTGCAGAGGTGCACACTCAGTCATTTTAATGAGGGGAAAGGCGGATATCACACGCGCCATAACACCAACAGCAGAACAGTTATCCAAATAACAAAGAAGTGTACAACACTCGCGTTACAGCGTGTGTATTCACACACATACTAGCTATCTACCTTTACATTAGCGACAGTAACTCAGATTTTAGCTGCAGAGCTAATTACAGCCACATTCTAAGGGTAGCAAGCTAGGAACCATATACAGTAAAGCAACAAAATGATATAGCGTTAGTTAACTTACTTGTCCGATGTTTGTAGCTGGACTTAATAGAGTTAGTACTGATCCAGAATTTAATTTCAGCAAGACCAGTAGTGGCTGAAATGTTTAGCGCAAACATACAAAACTTTGGGAAGTTGTGTCGGCGCATTTCCAGAGAAAAGAAAATAAAGACACTGGATCTTCAGAGGCTTGGATGAAGGAATAACTGTAAAAATACTTTTAGTTTTTCTTTGTACAATCCAAACTGAGCAACGTTTGCAAGCCATGATGTCGCTCGAGGATAAAAACTAGTGCTGTCAAACGATACAAATATTTAATCGCATTAATGTCATAGTTAACTTGCGATTAATTGCACATTTTTATCTATTCTAAATGTCCATTGATTTCTTTTTGTCCCCTAATTCATATCAATTTTTATATATTTTCTTATCAACATGGAAAAGTGGATAGGATTGCTTAGTGCAAATGGGTTTTTTTTTAAATTGAAAACAACATTGCAATCACCTGGCTTTGACGAGGGGGCAGAGAATTCGCATCAGCTGTGTGTTTGGCCATCAAGTGGTATTTCATACTGGACGTGCTGCTATGACAGCTCAGTTCACGGCGTCTCACACTCGCTATCCACTCAAAACGTAACGTTAGCCTACTACTCTTTTAGCCTGGCTCTGCCCTCCTACGTACTTCCGCTCAATTTGGATTTTGCTTCTGTACTAGGTCTGGCCATGAGGTACGCAAGTCAGATTTTTCAGGTTGATTTTCTACCGGCGAATCAGCGAACAGAGGGAGTGGCTGAGAACGATGACGTTGATGTTGTGCGGTAGTTTGTGTTGTAGTTCCGTAATGGCGGCGGAGAAAGATGCGAGCGAAGCCATTCGGTCCGTTGTGGCAACACTGAATATCTATAAACTAAAGCCGGAGCAAGAACAAGTTTTGCTGAGTTTTGTTGGTGGCCATGATGTTGTGGCCCTCCTCCCCACGGGGAGGAGGGCCACGGAGTTTGATTTTCCAGCTACGGCAGCTAGCTCTGTTACAGTAGTGGTGAAGGAAAGGTGGCTAAGGCGAACGCTACCGATTGGTTATGGCAGATCAGAGTGGCTCTGGGCAGATCCAATAGTTTTAAACTTCAACAGAGTACCCGCCTACAAGGAAGTCAACGCTTGTCAATGGAGCGAGGCCAGACTCTCTGTACAAATGAAATGTACGAGAGTCTGGTTAGGACCAGGCTACTACTCTTTAGCCGGCTCGCAAGCCCAAACAAGTGTGTGCGGCGTGCCTGTTGTTTCCGGTCTAGCTAGATCCGGTGTGGTGTTGTAGTTTTTCTAACGTCAGTAGTTGCTGCAACAGCATGTGAAAAAAACGAAACGTTAATTGCCCGCTAAAAAAATTGACGCCGTTAAAATGGGTTTGCTTTAACGCCGTTAATAACGCGTTAAACTGACAGCACTAATAAAAACACTTGCATGGTCGTAGCTCAGTTTCTTATGGGCGGGCCAGATTCTCTGGGCGGGCAAAGCAGAGAGAGGGGAGGTAACCTTCCTCCTTGTGACGTCACAAGGAGGAGATTTTCAAACAGAGCAATTGAGCCTTCATTTTCTCAAAGGCAGAGAAGAACACCCAGGGCTTGGTTTACACCTATCAAAAATTCTAGCCACTGGGGGACCAAAGGCAGGCTAGGGGAACTCACATGAATGTTAAATAACCTCCTAAAGTTAAGTTTTTATGTAATGTGACCTTTAAATCACTGAGGCATTAGTTTTTCGCTGAATTCAAGCGCTTCTCACTGGATCTTGTGTCCGAGCAGAGTAACGTTAAACGCATCTGCTCTAGTGAGCTCGCGCTGAGCTGCCGTTGGACTTTGAGCCCAGCGGATAAATGGTCTGTGTGGTGCGCGGTTCAAATGAGTTTTTTCGTTCCGCTTTTGGCGCATTTAACATTATGCCGCCATCGCATTTTCAGGGGGAAAAGGCAATGGTAGAACCAATGAATGAACGAGCCTATCAATTTAAGACGTGGCTAAATGTAATTTATGACGGAAAATACGGACGTTTTTATGGCCTAAAATATTTATTATTAAATTTAAGACGTTTTATGACTTTTTATGACTCCGCGAAAACCCTGCTTAAGTTAGGGTTAGTGAAACTGCTCATGCATGTAACGTTAGCTATGTCACAGTTAGCAAACATCTAACAGTTAGCTAACGTTAACCTTGGCCTTTTAAAATAGGAGATAAAGTTAACAACACTAACGTTATTGGGGAAAACGCATCTTCAATAACCTGAACATGTTATGATTTATGAACAAAAAAAAACTTGCCTGCAATTTTTTTCACGATTGCCTGATAGACTGGCCATCCACCTTTTGGAGCAGTTTTGCCCTCCCGCCACTCGACAGCAAATATTTATTTTTGAGAAATCAGTCCATCCATCCATTTATCCAAATCGAATCCCCTGATGTTGGTTACAGCGATGATGCTGTGCTTCCCCTTATCCGTGTCTTCAGTCCACTCAACCCAGGCAACATTATTATTGGGTGTGCTTTGCCTTCGGCAAGGGCACAACCTTTGTTCTCTATCATATATATTTATTCTTGTTTATTTTTTCCCCCCTAAAACTCAGTCAATATTTGGACTACATAGACAACCTAGGTGTCAAAAGTTTCGTCTTGGTAGCGATTGAGTTGCTTGTATTTGTATTTACGTTCCATTGCACGGTGTAAGTAGAAATTAAGTTTTTGTGGCGAAAAGTGAAGCTAACGGTGGCTAACTTGCTAGCCACAGTCACTGATGCTACTGACGCTACTAACGTCACTAACGTCACGAAAACTCGCGTGACTATCTCTAGCAGAACATTAGTTTAGCAGCTCGTTAACTTCTGGGAGATGGTTAGGCTAACTGCTTTACTGCAAGGCAGCTGCAGAAACGCCTCAAGCAAAGAGGCCAGGGTGATAGCTATTTACTAATTTTACTTTGTGATATGACACACAATTGCGATGTGTAATGTACAATATAAGCTGATATTATTAAGGAAGTACATCTACTTTCAGGAAACGGTAGTCTACTATTTCACTGAAGCATTAGCATGACATTAGCCTCTGTTGCCCGGGCAACACATACTACAGTGGTCTATGATGCATCTTGTTTTCAATCGTTAAAATAAACATTCCTCACAAATACATTTTCGTTGTAGGATTTATTATGACATTACATTACAACTAAACGATTTGTTGGTGAAATTATCATTACCTGTGGTTTCAAACCAGTGTATCTCACTGCAACGCTGTAGCCTACGCGAAACACTACAAAAACATCTACACAGCTGTTTAGGAAGTCAAACGGCGACAGAACATGTTCGGCACTCCCCATACTTAAATCGAAAGTCTATCTAACTACTAACCTGAACTTCATTGCCACAGCCTAAACTTTGTCAATCTGTTCATGAAAATAATTAATTTCAGCCTAAACCGTATCGCTACCAAGACGAACACAGCAGTAGTCTAGTACTGTAATGTACTAGTACAATTTACCGGGGCAGCTTCTTTGTGTTGTTACTGACAATGATCGCTACCAGTGAGCTTTTTATGAATGAGTGATTTTCCACTAAATAAATGTCAAGCTTATTTACGTTTTGGGGGGCATATTTTCAGTTAGCAGATGGTACTGTTTGAATTGCGATTCCATCTTCTACTGCCGGTAACGTCGTAGAATAATCTTCAAAGGGGGTTCTTTATTAATGAATGAATGCAATATGAGTAGGCTAAATGCCTGAAAATATCACGAGAAGGGAAAACTTAAAAGGACGTTTAAGTCATAGAGATTAGGTCAATTTTTACACCGGTCTGCCAAATTTATTCGTTTTGATTCAGCTATGCCTCTTGCAGGGGAAATGAGAAGACATCATATTTCATTCTACACTTCACTCGTATTTTGAGTTGTAAATGAGCAGCAAAAAAAAAGATGCTTTTAAATCTATGTAATCTTTATAAATAATAAGTAGGCCCTATGCATTTTTATATAAAATATACAGAAATATCAGTTGTAAAAAAAAGTCATCAAAAAACGGACCCCTGTGCAACCGACGCAAGCAAGCACACCCTACAATTTCCCCAGAAATTGTACCCTCTCTAGTTTGAGTTGTAGTTCAGTCATGGCGGCGGAGAAAGATGCGAGCAAAGCTATTCGGTCTGTTGTGGCAACGCTGCCGAATATCCATAAATTAAAGCTGGAACAAGAACAATCCTTGCTGAGTTTTGTTGGTGGCCTTATGTTGTGGCCCTCCTCCCCACAGGGTTCGGGAAAAGTTTGATTTTCCAGCTATGGCAGCTAGCTCCGTTACAGTAGTGGTGAAGGAGTTGGCTAAGGCGAACGCTAGCGATTGGTTATGGCAGATCAGAGTGGCTCTGGGCAGATCCAATAGTTTTAAACTTCAACAGAGTACCCGCCTTCAAGGAAGTTAACGCTTGTCAATGGAGCGATCCCAGACCCTCTGTACAAATGAAATGTACGAGGGTCTGGTTAGGACCAGGCTACCTTTGGTCCCCCAGTGGCTAGACATTTTTGATAGGTGTAAACCAAGCCCTGGGTATTCTTCTCCGCCTTTGAGAAAATGCTCAAACGCTCGGTTTTGAAAATCCTGTCCTTGTGACGTCACAAATCAAATGTATTTGTATAGACCTTTTTACACGCAAGCATGTCACAGAGGGCTTCTCATACGCCCATAGAACTGCCCCTCAACCAACCTAAACCCTCAAGGAAGACAAGGAAAAACTCCCAGAAAAACTCTCAGCAGGAGAAAAAATGGAAGAAACCTTGGGAGGAGCAATTCAGAGAGGGATACCCTCCTCCAGAGACGGTTGGTGAGAGAGAGGGGCAGAACACAGGCTAAACCTAGTCATTCAGTGTCAATGGGTTTTGAAACACCAAAATCCATTGTTCAACTTTATAGATGTAGGACAGGACCGGGAGACTCGCGACCAGGTCCAGCGTTGGCCGACCGACGACCAGGCAGGTGCTGACAGCTCAGGGGGACAGAGAGAGGAGAGCAGGGATTAGAGAATGCCAGGAGCAGCTAGCAGTTACAGTTATAATAGAATGAGATCCCCACCGGTCAAGTGTGGACTGGTGCAGCAATTTGACAAAAAAGGGGTATTTGATGCAGCCCCACACACCAAGACAGCGACAGCCCCCCTCGGTTGGAACATGAAATCTGTTCCATGGGAAAGAACTCTAAAATAAGTTATACTTATAGAATAAGGATGGAAAACAACCCGTCCCCCGTCGCCTCCAACTAGTAACAGAAACAATAACAGTAACAATATACAGCAACGGAAACTATAACAGTGTTGTTGGTGTTATGGCACACGCGATATCCGCCTTTTCCCTCATTGAAATGACTATGAGTGTGCACCTCTGCAAACCAGGGTGATCAAATTCGAGGCATTTGACAGCAACGGGGCTACGAGCCATTGCGATACATTCATTGTAAACATTAGCGCATGGTGCCGCCTCTCTCCTCCTCATTAGCATTTAAAGCAACACACCGAAACAGCTCGTTCTGAGGAAAGTGCATTGTGGGATTCTGCACCAAGGCTGAATTTCGTGAAAGAGACTTCAGATACAGTATTAGGGGACCACTAAGGCCTATATAAAAGCGTCCAAAAACAGCATGTCATGTGACCTTTAAGAGACACGTACGAGGGTTCTCTTCAGTGTGCGAATTATACAATGACAATCGGGGGGTCAGTTACCTCCCTCTTCTTGGATCTGTGACGACCCGGTGATTCTTCCTTCAGTTGCATATCCCGATATAACGTTAGTCAACTACCTGGTTTTCTCGCTAAGCCCATACACAGCGGAAAAGACCTTAAATCCTACAAAGGTTTGGAGGCCTATAACCAGATGGTGTGTGGATGGGTGAGGGAGACGCAGTACCAAGTTATCAACGACCGTTGTGTTGTGAAGGCCAAAGTAAGTAATGCAATAACGTCTTTAATCAACCTAACCTTAACTGTATGATATCATTGCGATACTCAAGGTGTAGCCAAGCGCCTCCTTTCCTCTGATAATCTCTGGCATTCCTCTCCCTGGTTTTTAATAACTTTTGGAAGTCGATAATATTCCAAATGTTTTTCTCGATCTGTCCTATTGGTACAACCTGAAACACGGCAATAATTAACAATTTTTCTTGACTACGTTCGGGATATACTTCAGTGCCTGTGCTTTGTTGTGATACGGAGTGCCTCCAATATGGCGACTTCCGGTCTGATGACGCGTCGTGAAAACCCTCTATTGGGCACTTGTCACTCGCGCTGTGTTTATTGAGTGAATTCTTACTAGATGGCAGTCAGTGTAATACTGTGTGTGATATTCCCTGCCATAAAGTCAACATCTCTGTGTATCGCCAAACTGTTACTGAATGAATATGGTAAATATATTGTAATATTTACGATTACAGGTAAGAACGATATATAAATGTATCGACCCCCCCCGACCTGTGGTTTTTACCTCTTTTGGGGGGGTCCGAGCCTTAATCGGGGGGGTCAGACCCCCCCAAACCCCCCCGTAAGTCGCACACTGGTTCTCTTTACAAGCATGTTCGGGAAACGCACGTAACAATTAACGATGGTTCATTATTTTGCTCGTAGAGAACCCTCGTAACAACTAAGATCCATCGTTATCGGGAAACACAGTTTAGTAACTGTATTTATTATCCTTTCCAACATTGTCTGTTGTGTATTCTCTTACTTACTTTGGGAAAGTATCACCTCTGTCCAAATAACTCATAACAATAACACCCCTGTACTGCTGTTTGTATGTAGTTTTTGTCCCAATTCATTGCTTTGTTGTTTAGGTTAGTTTTTGTTCAGTTTATTTAATTAATCTTATCTAATGTATAGAATGTGCATCTTTTAAATTATATTTAATACTTTGTATCCCTGTACATGCTGCTGTGACATAACAATTTCCTTCTGAGGGATCAATAAAGTATATCTAATCTAATATAACTGGTGTACTAAATGGCTTCTTGTCATTAAGGTTTAGAAGTTGCAAACCAGCATCCAACCATTATG
Organism: Thaleichthys pacificus; assembly: GCA_023658055.1. Taxonomy (NCBI): domain Eukaryota; kingdom Metazoa; phylum Chordata; class Actinopteri; order Osmeriformes; family Osmeridae; genus Thaleichthys; species Thaleichthys pacificus. Next base: position 2,618,680 of record CM042872.1, on the reverse strand, counting down.
CCCTTGCCTATGAGATTCCCTGTGGTTCTCTGAAGTTCAAAGTGGATAATTTCCACTTGTTTTTCCTGATTCATTTAACTATTGATCTACAATATATAGAAAAATCAGAAAAAGGGAGGTTCTGTGAGAAAATGACGGTTTTCCATTGAGTTCAACATCCCCTGGAGGCTTCGTTAATTGAATTTAGGCTTGTTTCCTTTTTAGTAAAGCACATGACAATCCTGTGATATTGCATCTGTCCTACCAAACAGCCTCAGAATGTAGTACTTTGTGATGTGAGTGTACATGCATCCAACTTAGTTACTTTGACAAGAAACATATTTGATCATTAAATATGCATATAACAGGTTGGCTTCTTGCAGTTGCACTCGTTTTTGGTAGCTGTTCATTTTCTTCAGCGGGACCTTTCCATGCACAGTGCAAAGTTGAATGGTACTGTATCTTAGTTTTTCTACCTTCCTTGATTGTATATATTTAGTACTGTACATTGTATTGTTAATTGTATCTTTAAAAGGGTACATGTTTTGTTTGTTAGATTCATGTTCCAGCATTTATTGTAGATCATGTATTAGTAACTCTGTTTCGGAAAACCTCCATACGAGCCTCATGTACACACCACCAACTGTCAACTGACCACCACCGTAACCTGCATACGTTTTCTTCAGAGCTGCAGTTGAGGATTACAGGTGTGTTGTACGGTGGTAGTGTGCAGTTGGTGGCAGTGTGCAATTGGTTGGTTGATGACAGTCTGTGCATGTACTGGTATGTATTCTCTGTGTGGATGGTATTTTAACAGCAATACTTGTACTAATACATACTGCAATATTCAGGATGAATATGTATGTGGAGACAAAAATAAATGGTGGCCCTGGAATGTTTTTTAAGGACAGTTTACGTTTAAAACTTTAAAGGCAGGGTAGGTAAGTTTTGCAAACCTAGCAATTTTAGCCTGAGTTCGAAAGGATTCAAACAAAAATATCCCTCCCCTCCCTTCAAAGCCACTGCTCCTAAACACATGAACGCCTGACTACTGCAAGGGAGGTAGGTCGATAGACAGACAAGTACCCTGTCCAATCATTGCATCTTGGTCTGAATGCCGTCCAATCATTTGTGCCGGTCAGACCTATCGGGATGTGAAAGGCTTCTCAACAACATTACCTACCCTGCCTTTAAGTACGTTTGAAGTTGGTATATTTTAGAGCTATAGTTTTATCAGCTTGAGTTAACTCTTTTGGTATCTCCTTTTTTATACTACTATGGAGTCAGATGGCTGAGCGGTTAGGGAATCGGGCTATTAATCAGAAGGTTGCCGGTTCGATTCCAAATGACGTTGTGTCCTTGGGCAAGGCACTTCACTCTACTTGCCTCAGGGGAATGTCCCTGTACTTACTGTAAGTCACTCTAGATAAGAGTGTGTGCTAAATGACTAAATGTAAATATTAAATTGCAAACCATTAATCTACATTTAATCAGCTGTCATCACAATATGATATGCTGTGCTAAGTCGTTGATCACGTATATGAGGTATTAACTAATCCCCTGCAGTTCATGGCTACATGTGAAGCTACAGCAAAGATGGTGGGCTTTATTTCCTTTCTCAGAGTTGTTGTTCTTTTATTTTTTTGCTTACTGTAAAGGGCAGTTACTTAACACTGCAAAGTTTACAGTATGAAAAGTTTAAACGCCACAAAATGGTACATAGCATTATACCTGACCGACACATTCTCTGTTGATTCTTGTAACCCACCTTATGAACAGTAAATTCAGTAGGATCAATAGTACAGTTCTTATAGGGATCCTATGTTTGTCCATGATTTGTGTGCTAGTTGATGCCCAGAAAGAGGTCCTAACAAAACCATTTCTATTGTGTTTCAGTTAAGCAAAAATTGCAACTCAACTGCCAATATAACTAAAACCCCTTTAGCAAATCTGAGTTGAAATAAAGGTTAAAAATAAATAAAAAATTTGCCTTTCATCAACCCCAAGTTCACATGCTACAGATCTGTTGCTGCTGGTGAGTGCATGCTTTCTGCACAGCTTTCTGTTTGAAAGCTGACGTGTAAGAATGTTTCGTCATGCTGCTTCAGATTTATACACAATGTAGAACACTTGTATTTGAGACAGTTAAAGTACTTCCCACAGCACATCTTTGTAAAAGCGTTGTGAATGGTTCACACTTGTACTCCCGACTAAACGCGCAGCTTCAATTTTACACTAGGCTTTGTGTTTAACCTCCTTGTCTATTCTTTGTTTGTCTATGGCCGCACTGCAGCTACAATTCACAAAATGTTTCTTACTAATTAAATGCCGCCCTTGAATAAACGCTGCACTCGAATAAACGCCGCACCAAAAATGAAGGCGCAGTTTCACTTTAAATGGTACCTGTGAAGACAAAAAATCCAATAATTGCTGAATTGGCTGAAAAACATTCCATGTGTGTTACCCAGGTATTTTGGGATCCCCTGTGGTCAGGTGTATGAAATGCTGGTCACCCAAATTAAAAAGTGGAGAACTCTCTCAAGCTGTGCAATCGGAGGACAGAAGTGCCTTTACAAGGTATGGCCATTTAAGTTATATATGCAGGGGGTATTGGAATGCAACAAACTTGTTTTATCTCTGTATTTCCTTGTTACCTTCCTAGCTTCAGTCAGCCTCAGTCCACTTCATTGCTGCAAAACACACAACCCCCATAAAGAGGCAGGTTGATGATATCACCTTCCGACTAGTGACCTATCAGTTCTTCAGTCACTGCCATGTCTTGGTAATATGCAATGATTACTTTTTCACTGTCATAAAGAATAAACTTACACCCATAATGTCAAGTGTGCCCCACTGGTTACATGCCCCTCTCTCCTTCCTCTTTCTCACTTAATTCCTCTACATCTCTATCTCTCTACATCCTTCTTTCTTCTGCAGGCCATGTCTGTCTCAGAGACCTGGTATACCATTAAAGACCATGGCACTAACTACTGTAACCTCTACAACCTCATGGAAGGTAAGATTACAGATTTTGAGTATAGCAGTGTTTTGAATGATTTAAATTCCTTTGACCTAATGTAAAAAAAAATCAGTAAAGGATTTGGTTGATGCCTCACTGCCAACTGGCAAAAACTGTCCCCTAAAATCAGTTACATCTGAGGTGGTGTAGAATTGCACCTCACACGCTACCAACACAACATTCACCTGGGTGATGCTTGATTGCTGTAGGCACTACAGAAATTAGACCATAACGTAATGTCAGAGTGTAGAACAAAATCTTCATGTAAGATTTGGGGTTATTACATCAGTTGTATACAAATGGGTTTTTATTCATCATGTTCAACTAGCAGTAATACTGAATAAATATTGAGAGAATGTATTTACTGTCAGAAATCACTCATTATGTAAATCACTTAACCTGTTTATCCAGGAAGTGGACTGATCGGAGCCAGGGGATATATGGAAGTTACGAGTGAATTCCTTTGTACCCAGCGCTCCTCTGCCAACTGCACACTCTACTGACCCACCTTAACTCTCCATGACCTTCTTTGGAACATCTTTTACATTTACATTTTAGTCATTAAGCAGACGCTCTTATCCAGAGCGACTTACAGTAAGTACAGGGACATTGCCCCAAGGCAAGTAGGGTGAAGTGCCTTGCCCAAGGACGTCATTTCTTTTCTTTTTTTGACACGGCCAGGTATTGAACTGGCAACCTTCTGATTAGTAGCCCGATTCCCTAACCGCTCAGCCATCTAACTCCGCTTTTAGTTAATGTAGGGATTACCAAGTCTGAACTTGTGTTATACCACAACATGACCTCAAACTCTCTGTAGCATTATGCAACTGCAGTATGCATAATAAACCATTGTGATACGTTCAAGTTCAAGTTCAAGTCTTTTATTTGTCAGGTACACAGAACAACACAAGGTTAGACTGGGCACTGAAATTCTTAAGACAAGACAACGCAAGCACCTGGCATGACATAACATATAAGTACACGGAACATAATTTACATCTATGCTGAGCTTAAATAAGTGAAACTTCCTAAATATACAGATAGCAATAAATAATCGACTATACTAACCCTAATACTAAAACTTCCTAAATTACAGATAACAATAAATAGTGTACTATACTAACCCTAAATGCACATAAAACCTGTTTCAACCCTATAACCTATTCTAACCTAAGTGGAGTACAGTACAATAGTGCAAATTTGCAGATCAGTGACTAAGTCAATGACCATACAGGAGCCTAGTGGCGAGGTACAGTGAGGTACAGTAGTGCAATGTTACTGATAGTGCAACCAGTAGCTGAAAGTGACAGTGTATAAGTGACTAGTGTGCAGTAAATCAACGTACATCACAGGTTGCTCGTCCTCGGATTAATGCAAATAATAGTGTTATATTCACAGCTGCAATGTATTTGTGATGTATTTTTGTATTCTTAAAATGTGTTAAGTATTCATTGCTCTATTGTATGTACATTAAAATAAAGCTTTCTAGGTCCAATGGTTTGTATCTGTTTTCAGTACAACACTGTCCTGACATTCATAGTAAATATTATTGTTAATATCACCATCTGAGCAAAGCTACTCAGAAGTGAGTCTCCATCTGACAAAGGGCATCATTCTTTCTGACACCCTAAACCAGTTTTTCTCCAAAAAGCATTGGTGCTGGAATAGAAGGAGAAAAAAACTGTGAGCAATGTGAATTGCAGGGCAAGTTGTATTAGGCCAGCAATATGCTCAGGCAGGCACTGCCATCCATCACCGAAAAGTGCTTTGAGATGGCTGGTGGACAGTTAGCTGTGGGCATCAACGTCTTTCAGAGCTGCTGAAGACTCTTTGGCCTCTTGGTAGAATCATCTTCCTGTTCCTCAACATCTTTGTTGAGTCCATGTCCTTAAGGAATTTCAATGAGGGCATGATTAAGGAATTAATTTGACTTTATGAAGAATCTTTACAAACAGATAACAGAACAACATCTTAAAAACGTAAAAACTCTGTGTTAGGGAATTGACTAAAATCACAACATTGTCAATCATGCATGTAAAATACAATTTAGGTAACACTTTATTTAACGTTCATATGCGTAAATTATTCAAGCCTACAGCATTGTACACGTAATGAATTACAATACAGTAATAATGCAGTATAATCAGTAATAGACACTTAAAGACTCATGAAGACTTGTGATGTTGTATTCTGATGAAGAAAGTGTTTGTCCGTCTCTTCATAAACGGAGTGACTAAGTTCAGTTGAGTTCTGGATTTTAATAAGTATTTATCAATCTGCAGATTGGGAGAGAACCAGACCTCTGACAATAAATGACAACACAACACCAAGCTTAGGTCTCAACCAGGTCTCTCACAGCTCTGAAAGCCGGAGGACCATCTTTTATAGGGGACAAGAATGTAAACATAGATTGTGACAGTCAGGCAGGAATGACGTTACAACAGTCTCAGAGATAAAGATTCACTGCTCCCAACTCATGAACTCTCACTCAGAAGAGTTCATAGTTGGAGTTCTCCTTGTAGTCATGACAAGGAAACGTTTAGCCAGTACTTTCTCCTGACCCCGAACATCCATTAACCTGACACATAGACACAATATACTCTTATTAATAGCAAGCTTACATGAGAACGTACTAACTAGTATCCAATGACTAGTTCTATTGATTAGTGAATAATGTAAGCACAGAGGAAATCTCAATTTCTTCCACAATACCAATACTCATAATGCATTATATTTACATTCAGTGGAGACCGACTCAGTGATTGACAAGTCTTAATTGGGTGTGCATGTATTTGGCAAGGCACAACCTATATTCTCTCTCATATATATATTTATTATTACATTTCTCACCCTTACTCATCCTTCAGTTTTTGCACTATTTAGACAATGTCGGTGTTGAAAGGTTAGTCTTGGTCTTGTATTGGATTTAACATTCAGTTGCACGGTTTAGGTTTAATTTAAGTTATTGTGGAGAAAAGTGTAGCTAACGGTGGCTAACTAGCTAGCCACAGTCACTAACTTCACAAACCCACGCACGATCACCTATAATAGAACAGTAGTTTAGCTAGGCTAGCTACCTAAAATGGCAACAAAGCTGCAGAAACGCCACAGGCAAAGGCCAGGGTGATAACATGTAGCTAGCTATGTTTCAAGGCTGTGATATCAGCGTGTATTTTTTTAAATGCCCTTTGACTGGTTAGCTCCAGCGATTCTAACACAGCGGTAGTCTAGTAATTAGCTACCTCAGCTGTACAACTTATCGGGGGTGAAGTCTGAAACTGGGAGCAAAACGGAGCATAGCTGGCTTCTCCAGGCAAATAGGCATTTTGCTGATGACAATGATCCCTTCCAGTAAACTTGTTATATTAGCCAGTTTTCCAGAACATTTCAAGCTTAGGCTGTTTTCAGTTTGCAGGTGGTACTAGAATCGCGATTCCAGCAAAGCTACTGCCAGTGACAACGTTGTGTGAATCAGCTTGTTTTAAAGGGGGTTCTTTATTAGGGAGCGTGCTTATGTTCCCACAGCCCTATATTCCCACAGCCCTATGTTCCCACATTTCTAAGAGCTTTTTCAAAGTTAAAGGTCACATGACATGAAAACTTCACTTGAGGAGGTTATTTAACATTAATATGAGTTCCCCTAGCCTGCCTTTGGTCCCCCAGTGGCTAGAATTTTCGATAGGTGTAAACCAAGCCCTGGGTGTTCTTCTCCGCCTTTGAGAAAATGAAGGCTCAAACGCTCGGTTTGAAAATCTCCTCTTATTGACGTAACAAGGAGCCAGGCTACCGCCCTTCTCTCTGCTGTGCCCGCCCAGATAATCTGGCCCGCCAATGAGGAATTGAGCTACGATTGTGCAAGGGCGAGTGCAATATGGTGTTTTCCTGCAGAGACATCATGCCATGGCTAGCAAACGAACGAAGCATAACAGTTGCTCAGTGCTTGGATGTACAAATCAACACACAAGTCTTTTTGTAGTTCCGTCATCCGAGCCTCTAAACAATCAGTATCTTAATTTTATTTTCGCTGAAAATGCGCCTACACAACTTCTGTTGTAGGCGCATTTGTTTTGTATGTCTGCGCCAAACACTTCAGCTAATACAAAACTGGCCTTGCTGAAATTAAATTCTGGATCAGTACTAACTCTCCTTCGTCCAGCTACTAACCTCGGACAAGTAAGTTAACTAACGCTATATCATTTTGTAGCTTTACTGTATATGGTTACCTAGCTTGCTACCCTTAGAATGTGGCTGTAACATTAGCTCTGCAGCTAACAGCTGGGTTACTGTCGCTATGGAAAGGTAGATAGCATCAAGTATGTGTGTGAATACACATGCTGTAACGACTAACGTGAGTGTTGTACACTTCTTTGTTATTTGGATAAACGTTCTGCTGTTGGTGTTATGGCGCGTGCGATATCCACCTTTCCCCTCATTGAAATGACTGAGTGTGTACCTCTGCAAACCAGGGTTATCAGATGAGAATGGGCAAATTCGAGGTATTTTACAGCAACGGGGTTACAGCCATTGCGATACATCCGTTGTAAACATTAGCGCATTGTGCCGCCCCTCCGCTCCTCATTAGCATTTAAAGCTACAGACACCAAAACAGCGCGTTCTGAGGAAAGCTCCTTGTGGGACTGCTAGTAGTGGCTGTAATTCTGCACCAAGGCTGAATTTCCGGAAAGAGACTTCTGATACAGTATTAGGGGACCACTAAGGCCTATATAAAAGCATCCAAAAACAGCATGTCATGTGACCTTTAAGGGTTCACCATTCCGTAACTGGCGATTTGAAGGAGCTAGCTAGCTTCCAAACTCTCTTGACCCTAACCCTAAATAAATCTGGGAACATAGGGCTGACCCCCTTTAATAAAGGGGGTCAGCCCTTGCAAAACCGATTTTACCTTGTCATAGTTGAATAACGACGGTGGGTAAAATGGACTACACCTCTTTCCTTTCTAAATCTCACAACTTGAAACTGCAGCTGTAAAACGATCGGTTTTGAAAAACCAACACGCAACACGGCCATCACTCAATGAGACATGAAGGTGGAGACTTGAAATAAAAACTTACAAATAAATCTATTGTGTCTACACAACACTGTTTTCAACAGATTGACTAGATATCATTTGAAATGATTACGTTAGTTGTTTCCACTTCTGTTGTCGAAGCAAACAGGATCGACTTACTCGTATCTCACAAATAAAGTTCAGTCAAGACAATCACGTATTAGATTTGAGCATTTATTGTTACATGACATGGACATGTAGATTTAACTTTGGCGGAGTGGATGATCTAAGGGAAGCGCTCCCTGCCTCCCCGATGCAACACATCCATACTTGACATATGAGGCAGGGAGCAATAGAGATATAATCCCCCGGAGGGACCGAACAGACAGACAGCACGGGGGAGAAAGGTTATGGCGGAGGGTGGCAGCAGCACTGATCATACAACAACCGGGGTGAGTGTGTGCGTATCCGCGCGTCTTTTAAAGACGCCTTATCGGACGTGGCCCAATGGATATGTGCTGCTAACATGGGTGTAGGAAAGGAAGGTGGAGTAAGACGCCTTACGTCCCCGATGACTGACGCGCGCTGCCCGATTGCCCTGCCCTGAACTAGCTGCGCTTATGTACTGGTACGTTTATTTTTTTTACCCGAAAAATCCACCCGGTACGTTCTTATTTTGGACGGTACGTTTATTTTTGGGGGAAAATCGAGACATAATTTTAGAAAATTCCATGATTTTTTTTCGGAAGGGAAGATAAATTTGAACTCTTTGATGTGAAAACGTTAGCTACCTTAGCTAGCTAGCTACTGGCAAGTAGCTTACATTAGCTAACGACATTAGCTACTGTAAATAGTACTGGTGCAAGTTCAGGATTGTATGCCGCACAAGACACGGAATATGAGGTGCTGCGCGATGTCATTAGAAATATCACTGCACCTGCAATTGTGCTGCGCGGCAGTCGTGTCTACTATAAGTTTGTGGAGGTATACTGTAGCAGTAGTCATGGCATGTTTGTTATTTGACAGCTTTATAACTGTATTTCCAAGCTACAGGCATTGAAGTATTTTCCTAGCAATGCTTTATTTGGTAGTGGTTGTCATGTTGACTGTAAGCTGTTTTAGGAAAAGTGATGTATGTTTGAAACTAGACAGCCTCTTTTTTTTACTCTGTAATAACTATGTATTTCCAGTGGTTTTAATGTTATGTTGCATGTAAGTTTTTGAGGAAAAGTTCTACCATTGTAACCAGAGAGCCTCTTTTTTGAAATTTTCTAACAATGATTATGTATTTACAAACTACAGGTGTTGAATTTTTTTTCCTAGCAATGGTATATTTGCTGTCCATTTCTATTCCTGATTGCAAGTGACAGTAAAAGATGCGCACTTACACTGGTAGGAACACATTTTGATAGCATATGGACACAGTTTGCGTGCTTATTTGGCAATTTTCCGGGGGGTACTTTTATTAGATTTTGAGGATTTGTCCGGGGGGTACTTTTATTTGGGTGTTAAGAGTAAGTCCTTGAGAATATGTTTGTAAATCCAGAAAAGAAAATTATTCCTTATAAATCCTTTGTCTGATACTGAGGCCTCTGTTTCTGACCCCATGCTGGGCTAGAAGCTTTGAAGCTTCTCCTCTGGGAGATAAGGACAAGGGGGGAAACCCTTTCCTTGTCGGGAGTAGGAGAAGGTGTGATGGGACCGTACTTTGTCTGTTGACTGTGCTACAATACGTTAGCATTGCTAATAACTTAGCGACAACATCATACTACAGCTTGTGCCTGTGATGACCATGAGGTCGGAACAGAACCTCTTTTCAGCAACAACTTCATAGAAAATCCTGCATTACATTGTCCCAGGTTTTCAAAACTCTCCTTGGTAAAATGGTCCGAACAAATTAATACTTTAGCATCGTACTTAATAGGGATATTCCCATAGATAAACATCAGCCATGCCTGTCTAGTGTCTTGTTCTTTGGGGAGATGGTGAGAAGTGTCAGGAACACTGCATTTACGGCGCTCCATTTTCAATATCTTGAAAACGTATTAACTTTCATCGTCGTCATCTGCCGCTTGTCTGGGGGTCGGGTCACGGGGAAAGCAACCTAAGCAGGGAGGCCCAGACTTCCCTCTCCCCGGCCACTTCCACCAGCTCTTCCTGGGGGACCCCGAGACGTTCCCAGGCTAGCTGAGAGACATAATCCCTCCATCGTGTCCTGGGTCTTCCCCGGGGCCTCTTCCCAGTGGGACGTGCCCAGAACACCTGCATCCTGATCAGATGCCCGAGCCACCTCAACTGGCTCCTCTCGACGCGGAGGACCGAGCTTCTCACCCTATCTCTAAGGAAGAGCCCGGACACCCTGCAGAGAAAACTCATTTTGTCCGCTTGTATTCGCGATCTCGTTCTTTCGGTCACTACCCACCCGTCCGTGACCATAGGTGAGGGTAGGAACGTAGATCGACTGGTAAATAGAGAGCTTCGCCTTTTGACTCAGCTCCTTCTTCACCACAACAGACCAATGCAGAGCCCGCATCACTGCGGACGCCCGATCACCTGTCCATCTCCCGCTCCATTCTTCCCTCACTCGTGAACAAGACCCCGAGATACTTGAGCTCCTCCGCTTGGGTCAAGATCCCCTCCCCGACCCGGAGATTACACTCCACCCTTTTCCGGTCGATAACCATGGCCTCAGATTTGGAGGTGCTGATTCCCAGCCGCTTCGCATTCGGTTGCGAACCGCTCCAGTGAGAGCTGAAGGTCACGGCCCGATGAAACCAACAGGACCACATCATCTGCAAAAAGCAGCGACCCGATCCTGAGGTCACCAAACCGGACCCCGTCAACGCTCTGGCTGCGCCTAGAAATTCTGTCCATATAAGTTATGAACAGAATCGGTGACAGAGGGCAGCCCTGGCAGAGTCCAACCCTCACCGGGAACAAGTTCGACCTTACTACCGGCAATGCGGACCAAACTCTGGCACCGGTCGTACAGGGACCCGAACAGCCCCGATCAGGGAATCCGGTACCCCGTACTCCCGGAGCACACCCCACATGAGCCCCCGAGGGACACGGTCATGCACCCTCCACGACCCTGCCGAGGGTGTAGAGCTGGTCCACAGTTCCACGGCCAGGACGAAAACCACATTGTTCCTCCTGAATCCGAGGTTCGACAATCCGACGGACCCTCCTCTCCAGGATCCCTGAATAGACTTTCCCAGGGAGGCTGAGGAGTGTGATGCCCCTAAAGTTGGAGCACACCCTCCGGTCCCCCTTTTTAGAGAGGGGAACCACCACCCCGGTCTGCCAGTCCAGAGGCACTGTCCCCGATGTCCATGCGATGTTGCAAAGTCGTGTCAACCAAGACAGCCCGACAACATCCAGAGCCTTAAGGAACTCCGGGCGGACCTCATCCACCCCAGGGGCCCTGCCACCGCGGAGCTTTTTAACCACTTCGACGACCTCAGCCCCATAGATAGAAGGGCCCCCCACGATGTCCCCAGACTCTGCCTCCACGTCGGAAAGCGTGTTGGTGGAATTTAGGAGGTCTTCAAAGTATTCCTTCCACCGATCCAGGACGTCCCCCGTCGAGGTCAGCAGCGCACCATCCCCACCATATACAGTGTTGACAGTGCACTGCTTCCCCTTCCTGAGTCGCCGGATGGTGGTCCAGAACCTTTTCGAAGCCGTTCGGAAGTCATTCTCCATGGCCTCGCCGAACTCCTCCCACGCCCCGGTTTTTGCCTCCGCGACCGCCTTCCGCTTGGCTTGCCGGTACACATCAGCTGCCTCTGGAGTCCTACCAGCCAATAAAGTCCGATAGGCCTCCTTCTTCAGCTTGACGGCATCCCTCACCTCCGGCGTCCACCACCGGGTCCAAGGGTTGCCGCCCCGACATGCACCGACCACCTCCACCACCGGGTCCAAGGGTTGCCGCCCCGACATGCACCGACCACCTTGCGGCCGCAGCTCTGGTCAGCCGCCTCAACAATGTAGGCCCGTAACATGGCCCATTCGGACTCAATGTCCCCGGCCCTCCCCCCCGAGACATGATCGAAGTTCTCCCGGAGGTGGGAGTTAAAGCTCCTTCTGACAGGGGATTCTGCCAGCCGTTCCCAGCAGACCTTCACATTACGTTTGGGCCTGCCAGGCCTAACCGGCGTCTTCCCCCACCATCGTAGCCAACTCACCACCAGGTGGTGATCAGTTGACAGCTTCGCCCCTCTCCTCACCCGAGTGTCCAAGACATTCGGCCTCAGATCCGATGACACGACTACAAAGTCTATCATCGAACTGAGACCCCGCCTTCGGCCGCCGCCCGTCTCACTGCACCCGACTCCCATGACCCCTCCTGCAGATGGTGAGCCCACTGGAAGGGGGTCCCACGTTGTTTCTTCGGGCTGCGCCCGGCCGGGCCCCATGGGAAAAGGTCTGGCCACCAGGCGCTCGCCATCGAGACCCACCCCCGGGCCTGGCTCCAGGGGGGGGGGCCTTGGTGACCCGCTTCCGGGCAGGGGCAACTGGGAACTATTGTTCTTTTTCTTCATGGTAGGTTTTTGAGCCACGCTTTCTTGTCCTTCGCCTGGAACTTGTTTGCCTTGGGTGACCCTACCAGGAGCATAAAGCCCCCGACAACCTAGCTTCCAGGATCATTAGGACACGCAAACCCCTCCACCGCGGTAAGGTGGTGACTCGTTTTAGCCCCCAAACCTAAACAAATCATACATTTCTGCTGCTGGCAATCCGCTTTGGAACGTAAACATTTTAGAAACAGTTGGTGATAATTAGCTTTTAAAAATATATCTCCTTAATCTCAATGATAATATGATTGTTGTAGAGATAATCATGGATGTAGTCCTTCATAGAAACAGCCCAATAACACCTGAGATGAAGGTTTTGACAACTCTACACCACTTGGCCACATTGTGAAAGTGTTTGCTATGCAGTGCAGTCAAACTAGGTATAGGCTAGCCAAAAGCTCAGCCAACAAATATCCTCTACAAACCCCAACACATTCTGCACGCAGAGCAAATATTTTGCAAGCCTTTTAGTTCGCTAGCTTACACTTTTAGAATGACTGACTTAACTACCCAAGCCAACAGCTACCTCCAACACACACATCTAAATAAACACTACCTCAGCAATACACAATTAAAAAATGCTTTTTCAAACTACATAAATCCCCCGACGGTATCCTTTTTGTCCTGCAGCAAGGCATGCTGGGAACCAAGAGCGTCTCCACTACAATGCTGTAGTGATCTTTTAGTGTTGAACATACCAAGTACCATATGGTTAACGTAACAATGATTTTGTTGTCAAAAAGTTGTCAATTGTTCTTGTATGCATGTTTAAAAGGTATAAATTGTATTTATTACAAATGTATTAATACAAAATGACATGGCAGACTCAGGGATCGAACCTACATCCTTCTGACTTGAATACATGCGTCTTATCCGTTACACCACTGACTTCACTCTGTCATGTCAGGTTTCCTAAACACATGATGCAAGAAATCCGATGCGCTGACTAGCGGCATCTTATCTACAAAGCAAAATTGTTCTGGCTCTTCTTGAGTAGAAATCTCCTCAGAATGAAACATTACCATTATGATTATACTGCTAGACAACTACTGTGGTGTACCTGTATTCCGGTTTCTCTAAACAGAATCAGTATCATGACAGACTTGAAGGCTGTGGCTGGATTTGAACCTATGACCTTGCACTTCACAGGAGACCATCTTATCCCAGTGAGCTATTGTCAGTGCTGTGACTTCCTGAAGATAATCTATGTCAAAGACGGTAAAGATTGGACAAACTTTGAAAGGAGGGGTAGCGGAAAAACTTTTTTCAATTACTTCAAAATGGCAGCTGCATCAGTTTGGCTGGTATCACAAGTTGGTTAGTGGTAACTGATTTAAATTTTTGTACTCGCTGTGATATATTGTTTTATTATTGTTGCTTGTTTTCCTTTTTTCCACAGGTACACTTGCACTTATAGCGGTTCACGTTGTTTAATTGTAACTTGTTTAACTACATGCTCTTGTGGTTCTTCCCTTTGGCACTTACTTTGGTTGTTCACAATGTGTGCTTCATGTTTTGGCTACGCGCAATGTTTTTGTGGCTATCTTGTTGTTATTATCAGTGACCTATGCACTTTGTAAAGCTCTCTCTTGGAAGTCGCTTTGGATAAAAGTGTCTGCTAAATGAATAAATGTAAATGTGGGGATTATTGATTACAATTTGTGACCTGTGAAACATTTCTAAGCTTTTGATAAAATCCGGTGGAAAATCTATATAACCGGAAATTGACTTCATAGGGTGTGTTGAACTCGTCTTGATCCAGGGAATCCAATGGTACCTCATTTTTGAAAATCAGTCATACGGTTCGAAAGTTGCGTGTATAAACACAAGTCCAACTTTGACCCATTGGTGGCGCTAGAGTGGTCTAATGGGAGACATGAAACTTGCTGTAAGTATAGAAGGGACTGTCCTAGGAGTGGGGACAAAGACAGTTTCAAGGAGTCGAAGAACAGGTTTAGCAAGGAGGTGAGGGAGGCTAAACGACTGTACTCGGAGAGACTAAAACACCAATTCTCTGCAAACGACTGCTTCTGTCTGGAGAGGGCTCAGGCAGATTACCAACTACAAGCCCAGAGCCCCCCACTCCACTAACGACTCCCGCCTGGCCAACGACCTGAATGAGTTCTACTGCAGATTTGAAAGACAATTGGACAGTCCTGAACTACCCCTTCCCACCCACGATGCCTCCTCCCTCACCCCATCTACAGTGACGACTCTCTCCATTCAGGAGGGTGAAGTTAACAGACTTTTCAAGAGGCAGAACCCCCGCAAAGCAGCTGGGCCGGACTCTGTCTCTCCTGCCACCCTCAAGCACTGCACTGACCAGCTGTCTCTGGTGTTCACCTACATCTTTAACACCTCCCTGGAGACATGCCATGTGCCAGCCTGTCTCAAGTCCTCCACCATCATCCCTGTGCCCAAAAAGCCAAGGCCAACAGGACTCAATGACTACAGACCCGTCGCCCTGACCTCTGTGGTAATGAAGTCTTTTGAGCGCCTTGTGCTGGCACACCTCAAAGCCATCACAGACCTTTTCCTGGACCCACTGCAGTTTGCCTACAGAGCCAACAGGTCTGTGGACGATGCAGTTAACATGGCCCTCCACTTCACCCTACAGCACCTGGACTCCCCAGCATCCTGTGCCAGGATCCTGTTTGTGGACTTCAGCTCTGCCTTCAATACCATCATCCCCGCCCTGCTTCAGGACAAGCTCTCCCAGCTGAACGTGCCTGATTCCACCTGCAGGTGGATCACAGACTTCCTGTCTGACAGGAAGCAGTGCGTTAAGCTGGGAACACAAGTCTCTGACTTGATCCATCAGCACGGGATCACCTCAGGGCTGCGTTCTTTCTCCTCTGCTCTTCTCCCTGTACACCAACAGCTGCACCTCCAGTCATCCGTCTGTCAAACTTCTGAAGTTTGCAGACGACACCACCCTCATTGGGCTCATCTCTGACGGGGATGAGTCTGACTATAGGTGGGAAGCTGACAACCTGGTGACCTGGTGTAGCCAGAACAACTTAGAGCTCAATGCTCTTAAGATGGTTGTGGACTTCAGGAAGAATACAGCCCCACTCACCCCCATCATCCTGTGCGACTCCCCAGTCAACACTGTGGAGTCCTTCCGCTTCCTGGGCACCATCCCCTCCCAGGACCTCAAGTGGGAACTGAACATCAGCTCCCTCACCAAAAAAGCACAACAGAGGATGTACTTCCTACGGCAGCTGAAGAAATTCAACCTGCCAAAGACAATGATGGTGCACTTCTACACAGCCATCATTGAGTCCATCCACACCTCTTCCATCACCATCTGGTAGGCTGCTGCCACTGCCAAGGACAAGAGCAGACTGCAGCGTATCATCCGCACTGCTGAGAAGGTGATCGGCTGCAATCTGTCTACCCTCGAGGACCTGCACACCCCGAGGACCCTGAGGCGTGCGAGGAAGATTGTGGCCGACCCCTCCCACCCTGGTCACTCCCTGTTCCAGCTACTCCCCTCTGGCAGAAGGCTGCGGTCCATCAGGACCAAAACCTCATGCCATAAGAACAGTTTCTTTCCATCTGCTACTGGCCTCCTCAACAAGGCCAAGGACTCCCATTGACATTCATTCACTTATTTAACTATTATAAGTCCATCTAATGGCAATTCAGTATGCATAAGCCACCTTATCTCAGTATCCGATTGCACTATGTTGACCACTCACGCTGCTCATTCTATTCTTATTTTTATATATATTTAATTTTATATTTAAATTGTTGTATTCTTAGATTGTTTAGTTCTTAGAAATAGTTACACTTTTGTACTTTTACTTAATTTAAGATCCGTATATGTTTAGTGTTTTGCACCTCCCTGCCACAGTAAATTCCGTGTTTGTATAACATACATGGCGAATAAACCGAATTCTGATTCTGATTTCCAGTTGAAATCCAATGAGTAAAAGACGGTTGAACCCCTGCAAAATCTCTTCCGAAACCCCAGTTTCAGCGATGCGTTGAAATGGGCATGCGCAAAGTTGTTGCTCAGGGGCAGACTGAGGGGCAGGTTTGCTAAGGAAGAATTTTAATATTCTGTGATGAGTTGTCTTTGGAAATGAAACTCTTAAGAGTCGCTTACCTTTTGGTCACATTTAACAATTTTGTATTACAAAATTATTGGAGCACAAATTTGCATTGTGTGTCATACAGCTTTGGTGTGCTATACAAAGAATGTTTGCTTAATCATGTTACACATCACACATTGATTGCTTTTGTACATGTTTATAGTAAAGAATGAAAGACTAAATTATATTCCAAATTCAGTCTTTTATTTATTAAAGCTATGTTTCTGCATATGAGAAAATTGATGACCAATGACATGCTGGGGCTGAGCTGCACATGAATTACATGCATTGTCTACATTTATACGTGCTGGGTGCAACATTTAATATTGTGTGTGATTGAAATTCATGTAGACTATGGCTACATTGCAAAAGTGTCAGAACTGAGAGCAGTTCAGTGTGATCTCTCCATCTCTGGATAAACCACTATATTGCACTCGAGATCCGTTGTCCTGCGACCAAAGAGCGACTTAACGGCAACTTAACCCATGGTACCAAAATTAATGTATCCAGCCGACCAAGGTACAACGTTGCGGCAACGTTGTCCACGGGACCAAAAAATAACGTAACCAGCCGACCAAGGTACGACGTTGCGGCAACGTTGTCCACAGGTCTAAAACTAAGGTAACCAGCCGACCAAGGTACAACATCGTGGCAACGTTGCCCACGGGTCTAAAAATAACGTAACCAGCCGACCAAGGTACAACGTCGCGGCAACGTTGTCCATGGGACCAAAAAATTACGTAACCAGCCGACCAAGGTACGACGTTGCGGCAACGTTGTCCACAGGTCTAAAAATAACGTAAACAGCCGACCAAGGTACGACGTCGTGGCAACGTTGTCCATGGGACCAACTGGAAACATTCCCTTTATAACGTTGCTACGACGTTGCCAGAAGGTAACGTCGCGGGTTACCAACTGAGCACTTACTGGCAACGTTGCCGCAACGTCATGTGTTAGCTGGGTATATAGTCTGTGGGACTGTGAGCGCACGGCTTCGATGTGTCGCATTGGCAACATACGGCTCAAGAAGCTGGCAAAGATAGCTACGTAATTCCCTCTGCTGAGAATCTATATCTTTCATAAAGATACTCATGAGGGAATGCGAAAGGGTTTTGTCGGTCTCTAAATGTTCTGGCTCTTCTGAGCGCACCTCTCACTATCCGCGCACCAAGCGCCACAGGAGCTGGACCTGGGCAAAGCCAAATTGATCAACTTTTTACATTACTGGTCAAGGTGTTGCGTTGAGCGTGAGAAAATAATTAAATGCATGAGTCGAGCCCTCTGTCTGACTGTATCTGTGTAAGGCTGTGTGTTGCATCACCTCTCATATGCTAAAATCTGGAGTTGCTGGATGGAGTCTCTACTTGGTGGCTCTCACACCTCATTGCGTAACTTACTTTAGCATTGCTAGTCATATGTTGATAAGTAAAGGTCAAGATCTGGTGTGTAGAGGCCAAAGTACAATTCATAGTAATGTGAATAAGACTTAATGTTAAAAGGGTAAGTAATTTCATTTGAAAGTTCATGTAATGGTTAACCTGTTAAATAATTCATAAAAGGTTAAAAGCATACTAGAATTCACGTTTTTATAGGATTTTGTACATATTGGTAAAATAATGTACTGCCTCTTTAAGAACCAGCCAACTCCGGCTAAATTACGTTGATTCTCATTTTGTGTGATTCAGAACTATCTTGAGAGCTGTGGAAGCGAACGGTTTTCTTATCTGTTAACTGCTAACTTCTAGCTATTTCTATTAAGAATTTATTTTTATCTCATTAGCAACTATAATAAGTGTATTAGTCAGCTCACATTCTCTCTTGTAAATCGGAAACCAAGGAATAAAAACCGGAGATTTTCATCTTTTATTTCAACAACGTTGCGGAGGTGGATTTATTGGACTGTGTTGCTGGGTTTCAATGGACATTACAAATGGGATTAGCTGCTTGGAATAATGTTAGATACTTACAGCGTAAGCCATTGCATATCTCAAGATGTCAAACCTCTAAATGGTGTGATTGGTTGTTCTTGGGTATAAAGGGAATTGTGAAGCATTGTTCTGTGGATTATTTTGTCATCAGTTTTTTTATTTAGTCATACACACATAGACATACAATCAAACTCGAGAACAGACACTGACACCAGCATCAACAGACAGTATATCCAGCATATTACCATATATACAAAGTCCTACGGCAAATCAAAAATTTTCTTTTTGGAACAACCAAAATAAACATTCAACACATCTACAACATTTTCCCATATGCCCTACCTATAACAAAATATGTTCCCAGGCCTTCTTAAAGTGTTCCTCTTTGTTGTTTATTCTAGCCAACATGCGTTCATATTGTTACCAGGTGGATCAGGGGAGGTTAGGAAGTGACGTAAGTTTCTAGCAGAAAGTTGGATTTGCGATTCCCTGAAGGTGGCGCGGTAGATGACAGTGAGTGGTGGTGTCCAAGGAATCTAACTGAGCAGACGTTTGGATTTGTGTGTGGTCGTGTTCAAAGTCGAACTATTGAAGTGCCACTACCGTATTTTTGATCTGCATTTTGTTTGGGTTTATTTTCTTTTGGTTATAGCTTGTATTAGAGGCTAGAGGGCATATATACTGTGTACTGTGATAAAGAAAATAACACTGCAAGAAAAGCAGTATAGCATTTGTAGTTTTTTATTTTATAAGTACTAACTATAAATATACCAACCCACACATTGTTTCCTGTGTGTCTTTTCCCGGGTTACAACATTTGGTACCAGGAGTGGGGTTTGTTTCAGTTAGGGAGCTTGTAAGTATAGTCATAAATACGGTAGTGGTGAAGAGCAGCGTAGCAGTGCCCTCCAAAGAAGTGGAGATACTGGTGTGTGACGAAGAGCCAGGCGGGGTGTCGGACAACAGGAACAGAAGGCTGTGGACGACAACACCTGGGAACCAACTTCAGATCATCTTTGTGGACTGTTTCAAATATTTATCCTTTTGAAAGCTGTTAATCAGACACTGGACTAAACATGTCACAAGAAAATGATGAGGAGGGATTTGGGGAGCTTAATGTTCAAGCGCAAATTAGCAAATTAACTAAGAAACATGAACAAGCCATGGAAACGATTGCAGCACTAAGCGGTGCAGCCAATAGGGCGTATGTCAATGTCCCTAGGGAGCGACACATCACACCGTTTAGTGGGGATTTAGACAGGGATGTAAGGTCAGTAGATGACTTCATTGAAGAAGTTGACTGTGTGTTACGTGCAAGAAACCAGTCTGCTGATGATCAGTATGACTTTGTCATGTCCCTGTTGAGGGGAGCTGCCTTAGAAGAGGTACGACTGCGTAGCAGTGGTGAAACAGACCAAGTTTGTGACATGTACCATTATCTTAGAGAGGCATTCAGAGATAGACGCAGTACTCCTCAGCTGTTGAGTAGTTTCTATGGTCGTACACAAAGAGAAGGGGAGGATCTCCGTGACTTCTCACATGCCTTGTTGCAAGCTCTTAGCTTGGTGTATAAACAAAGCCCTGAGGTAGTAGCCAATGAGAAGCTGATGTTAAGAGACCAGTTCATCGAGGGAGTCAGGGACCTGGCTCTTAGACGAGACCTTCGAAAATATGTAAGGGACAGACCTGACTCTACCCTCATAGACGTACGTGAGGAAGCTTACATGTGGACTGTTGAGGACCCCTCAGGGAATGTAAAAGTACCCAAAATGAAAAGTAAAACAGGTGATTTGGTTGGGGATGCACATTGTACTGCTGTCACTGCTAGGGAGCAGAAGTCAGTTACTTTGGAGGATGTTTTGAAGGTAGTTGCAGAGCAAGGTAAAGCCGTTAGTGAGTTAACCCAGGCTGTGAAGAATCTTGTTACTCCAGAGGTAGGTGCTAGTAGAAGGACGAGCAGTAACCTGCGGCCACAACCAAGATTCACAGAGGATGGCAAACCCATATGTTTCAAGTGTCAGTCAGAGGGACATATTGCTAGGAATTGCCCCACAAATCGAAAATGTCACCAGAAAAGATACCACTGTGTCTGGTGTGCAGGGAAACGAGACCCCCCGGTTGTGTTGAGTCGAGCAGTTCGGGAGTGCACCTCAGACTCATCTAAAGTGAGCCCATCTCATGACCAGTTATTAGAGCGTGCTGTGGGAACATGCCCTGTAGTGGACATCAAGATTGGGGGGGTTGTAGCGTCTTGTTTATTGGATACAGGCAGTCAAGTAAGCACTATTTCAGACGGGTTCTTTCTTTTATAGTACAAAATCGCTGTCAATCAAAAGGAGATGCAGTCTTTTGACAGACCCTCCAATCATCACGCGGAAGCCCAGCGTCCAGGCCAGCCCACTCCTCCATTCACCCCCAGAGACGCTGAGCATCCAGGGCGGGACATAATCGCAGCATTTATCCAATGACCGTATAGTTGCGAAGCACTGAAAAAAACTGTTCAACGCAGCCCCATTGAAGTCCATGGAAGCTGAGCTTCAACAGGGAAATGCACTGTGGCGCTACGGGAATGTATGAGAAGGAAATCAGTCAGTCGACCTGCTGATATATGTAGCTGATTCTGAACGAACTCGTCTTCGATATGAACGTGTTCTAACACATTTAAAATGTTAACACAATCGTAAATATTTGACCATTAATATTTTGAAATGTTAGGGGAAACTGAGCTTGAATAGCTTTGGTGACTTTTTATAGTACAAAATCACTGTCAATCAAAAGGAGATGCAGTCTTTCGACAGACCCTCCAATCATCACGCGGAAGCCCAGCGTCCAGGCCAGCTCACTCCTCCATTCAACCCCAGAGACGCTGAGCGTCCAGGGCGGGACATAATCGCAGCATTTATCCAATGACCGTATAGTTTCGAAGCACTGAAAAAAACTGTTCAAAGCAGCCCCATTGAAGTCCATGGAAGCTGAGCTTCAACAGGGAAATGCACTGTGGCGCTACGGGAATGTATGAGAAGGAAATCACGTCAGTCGACCTGCTAATATATGTAGCTGATTCTGAACGAATTCGTCTTCGATATGAACGTGTTCTAACGCATTTAAAATGTTAACACAATCGTAAATATTTGACCATTAATTTTTTTAAATGTTAGGGGAAGCTGAGCTTCCCTTGCAGTCTTAAAGAAATCGCCACTGGTTTAGAC
The DNA here is from genome assembly GCA_023658055.1 of Thaleichthys pacificus. Lineage (NCBI taxonomy): Eukaryota > Metazoa > Chordata > Actinopteri > Osmeriformes > Osmeridae > Thaleichthys > Thaleichthys pacificus. The sequence continues at coordinate 2,596,860 of CM042872.1, read as the reverse complement.
ATACCCTATCTGGAGTTAGTGGTCGAGACAATGGGCATGACAATTCCAGACTGTGGGTTCTTGGTGGTGAAAGATCCTCAGAATCTCCAGATGTCAGTGCCTGGAATTATAGGGATGAACATTATCAATAGGTGCCGACAGTTAGTACATGCCGAATTTGAGACTACTTTAGGAGGGAAGTTGGATTCGGATTGGAGAAATGTTTTCCAGCAAGTGCAAAAATGTAAAGTTGCCAAGAAAGCCATTGCTAGATTAACTGGCAAAGAGAAAGTATACATACCTGCAGCATCTGTGGTAACAGTCAGGGCCCAGGGGCATGTCAAAGGGGCAAAACAAGGAGAACAGATTTTGGTAGAATCTGTTGATACATCTCTACCTGATGGGCTTATAGTTATCCCTATGCTTGTTGACCCTCACCATCATGGGTTTTCCACACAAGTAGCAAATTTGTCACAGCAGGATATGTGGCTCCATCCCAGAACCCGACTGGGTGTCTTGTCTATAGTGGAGTATGAGAATTCTGAGCGGTCTTGTGAAGTTAAGTTTCACCGTATTTCTGTGAGTATCGAACAAGTGACCGTGGATGTAAAGGATGTACAGGACCCAAATAACTTGCAGCTTATCTTAGACTGGCTAGACATTGGTGGTACTAAAGATCAGCAGTTGGAACTAAGTGCAGTCTTGGCAAAATATACAAGTGTTTTTGCCTTGGAGGATGAAGACCTCGGGTATACAGACAAAGTAAAACACGGAATTGATCTTGTCGACGAAGTACCTGTGACCCAGCCGTACCGCCGCATTCCACCCACACAGTATGGGGAGGTGAAAGAGCACATTTCAAAACTACTAAGGAAAGGTGTCATTCAGGAGAGCACAAGCTCCTATACCTCACCCATTATGTTAGTGAGGAAGACCGATGGTAGTATACGGCTGTGTGTAGACTATCAAAAGCTCAATCTGAAGACAAAGAAAGATGCGTTTCCCTTGCCACGCAAAGATGAAAGTTTTGATGCCCTGCAAGGTGCAGAGTTCTTTTTTACCATTGATCTAGTGAGTGGATATCACCAGGTAGCAGTAGAGGAGCGGGACCAGCATAAAACGGCATTCACCACTCCGTTTGGGCTATATGAACATCGGCGGATGCCAATGGGTGTTTGTAATGGACCTGCAACCTTTCAGAGGTTGATGCAAGCTACTATGAGTGATCTAATTTTCCAGATAATGTTAGTGTATTTGGATGATATCATGGTCTACTCGCAGACATTTCCTGAACACATACAGAGGTTGGACACCGTGCTTAAACGCCTACAAGAGGCAAGTCTCAAAGTTAAATTGGAGAAATGCCATTTCTTACAGAAAGAAGTCAAGTTCCTGGGGCACACCGTTTCAGCAAATGGTTTAGCTACTGATGCTGACAAGATCTCAGCTGTCAAACAATGGCCAGTCCCGTCCACACTAAAATAACTCAGATCTTTCCTTGGTTTTTGTAGTTATTATCGAAGGTTTGTTGATGGATTTTCACGGATTGCAGGCGCACTACACAATGTCGTAAATCTGTGTCTAAGTGCTGCACCTTCCAAAACAAATCAGATGCTTAGTAGTTTGTGGGGTCCAGAATGTCAGGTCTCGTTCGATGCTTTAAAGGATAAGCTTACCAGTGCACCCATTCTAGGATTTGCTGATTTTACTAAACCCTTTATTGTGGGGACCGATGCCAGCAATCAGAGTTTGGGAGCTATTCTTTATCAGCAACAAGGTGACAAGAAGAGAGTGATTTCATATGCAAGTAGGAGGCTGAGAAATGCAGAAAAGAATTATAAGAACTACAGTAGTATGAAATTAGAACTCCTTGCACTAAAGTGGGCTATAGTAGAGAAGTTTCGTGGATACTTGCTTGGTTCAAAATTCACGGTAATAACCGACAACAACCCTTTGTGTCATCTCAACACTGCCAAACTAGGAGCCATTGAACAAAGATGGGTGGCACAGTTGGCTGTGTTTGATTTGGAAGTTCAGTATCGGCCAGGTCGACATAATGCAGCCGCTGATGCCCTCTCTAGACAGCCTTTGGCAGGGGAGCCAAAGGTTGTACCAGAAGATGCAGAATTGGATGGTTGAAACTGGTGGTTGATGGTTGTGTGACTATTTGCAACTCTATGTATCGTGGAACAGCACTGGATACAGAGTTGGTTGGAGCTGGTCTGAAAAGCTTTCAGGTTAGACAAATCCGAGCCCTTGAAGCGGGCACTATCAGTGATGTCTCGAATACCCCTACCCTCCCGGGATATTCCAAAGATGAAATGCGTGCATTTCAAAAACAAGACCCTGTTCTCAGTGTGTTCAGATTCTGGTGGGAGGAAAAGAGAAAACCAGCTGGCAAAGAAAGGGAAGGGCTGCCTTCCCAGTCAGTGCGGTCTTTGTTGAAACATTGGGATCATGTGGAAGAGAGAGACGGATTATTATACCGAGTGGTTGTGGACAGTAGACATGGAGAGTGTGTTCAGCTGCTGTTGCCAACTTGTTTGAAGCACAAGAACCGAGAAAATGTCTTAGTGGTTACGGATGTTTTTACCAAGTTCACTCAGGCGTGTCCTACACGAGACCAGAAGGCAGACACTACGGCAAAGGTACTCTTAAAGGAGTGGTTCATGAAGTACGGTGTGCCGGAACGGTTACATTCAGACCAAGGTCGAAATTTAGATTTTGAGAGTGGTGTCATAGCAGAACTATGCAAATTGTATGGGGTCAAGAAAAGTCACACTACACCCTACCACCCTACTGGAAATGCCCAGTGTGAAAGGTTTAACAGAACTCTACATGAGCTGCTACGCACTCTCCCTCCAGACAAAAAACGCCGGTGGCCAGAACATTTGCCTGAGTTGGTACATGCATACAATGTGACACCACACGCAACCACTGGGTATTCGCCACATTTTCTGTTGTTTGGTGTTGAGCCGTATCTCCCCTTGGATGCTCTGTTAGGGCGAGATTCGACAGAGGACCAACCACTGGATTGGTTGGCGGTCCACCAGAGAAGACTGAAGGAGGCACACGCCAGAGCCAAGGAGTACTCGAGCAAAAAGCTGCTGCAGGGATTTCTCGTCACAATGACAAAGTGTACTGTCCTCCCATTGAGAAAGGCCAAAACGTGTATCTCAGAAACAGACCAAGGGGAAGAAATAAGATACAAGATGCTTGGGTGTCAACCCCTTACAGAGTGATTTAGATACAGGGTACAACTTATACAGTGGAACCTGTGGATGGAGGACCTGTCCGGAACGTAAACCGAGTGGATATTAGACCTTGTGGGAGTCTCCCTGTCCCTACTCCATGGAGGAGAAGCAAAGGCTCTGTTTCAGTGTCGGTAACGTCACGGGATTCAGAGTCAGATGTTGAGGATTCAGAAGATGAAGTGTTGTTGGAGGATATTAATCTGCGGCCCAGTCAAACCTCAGACAATGAAACGGTAGTAGTACCTATGGGTGAGGTTCCACGGTCAATTCTGAGTCTGATCCTGACGATCTTGAGCCAGAACCTGTGGATGAACCAAGTCCAAGGCCTGTCCCTGCTCCCCGCAGGAGTGCCAGGTGACATGCCGGGCAACATTCAAATCCTTATCATGAGCCTAGGTCATCTGTGGATGCAGGGTCAATGAGTCAAGCGGCAGTGTCTCAGATACTAGCCCGCTTAGGGACAGTTTTCTTTCAAGAGGTTTTGAAGAAGATTAAGAATGATCTTGTAGTCACTGAGGACAGTGACTTAAGCAGGGGAGTGTTACCAGGTGGATCTGGGGAGTTTAGGAAGTGACGTAAGTTTCTAGCAGAAAGGATTTGCGATTCCCTGAAGGTGGCGCGGTAGATGACAGTGCATGGTGGTGTCCAAGGAATCTAACTGAGCAGACGTTAGGATTTGTGTGTGGTCGTGTTCAAAGTCGAACTATTGAAGTGCCACTACCGTATTTTTTATCTGTATTTTGTTTGGGTCTATTTTCTTTTGGTTATAGCTTGTATCGCAGGCTAGAGGGCATACATACTGTGTACTGTGTTAAAGAAAATAACACTGCAAGAAAAGCAGTATAGCATTTGTAGTTTTTTATTTTATAAGTACTAACTATAAATATACCAACCCACACATTGTTTCCTGTGTCTTTTCCCGGGTTACAACAATATGATGCAACTTCTGACATTGTTTCCATCCATTTTGTAACATCTGGGGCGACTGAACTCTTCCGCACTCTGAGAATCGTTTGAGCAGCTGTGACCATCCCGACCTTTAAAACTCCGCATTCATATTTAGATATATTCTGCATTTCTGTTTGGTCCCCTAACAAACAGTCTTGGTGATACAAGTACCGCCACACCCAGCAATTTACTCACATGTTCCAGTACTTCCTCCCAAAACGGGTACACCAGTTTACATCCCCAAATTACATATAAAAATGTCCCTATTTCACTCTGACACTTCCAACATGAATTATTACCTATTAAGCCCATTCTATGTAGACTCGAAGGGGTGAAATAAAATCTACGGATTATCTTATACTGAATAAACTTCCTTTTCGTGCCTCTCATGTGCTTCCCTGCATTCGATAAAACACTTAACCAATCATCCTCACTCAGATCACACCCTAGGTCTTTCTGCCAAATGACCCTCATATTTTTACAGATATCCTTTTGTAAACCATTAAATGTCTTGTAAAACATGGCTGCTCTGTATGTTATATTGGGTAAGTCCAAAACTTCCATCAATGCATTCTTGTTGTGATTGAATTTACCCTTTGTGATACACCCCCCGATTTTGACGATCTGAAACGCAAGTATCAAAACGCAAAGCGCAAGTAACTTTGTGGGCGCGACTCCGGCTCGGTTGCTATTTTGCCGGCGGGATAAATGACATTGCGCCTGGCGCAAATCTAAAATGGGTAGGTCCGAAGTAGCTACATTACTAATGGGTGTGGTTTGGGCGTAACGTGCAATAAACCAATCAGAGCGTCATCTCACATTCCCTTTAAGAGCAGCGCTTGTTCCAAGGCGGATTGCTATTATAACGGCGGATTTGCCAGGCGCACGACAGGAGCGGTTCACAGCCAAGGAGACCGACGTTCTAGTCAGGGCCGTAACAGATAGATAAGTGACATTGTATGGGAAAGGCAGAGCAGTTTTCTCATTGCACTAAATTGCCCACTCATGCTGCTCATTCAAATTCTTATTCTTATTTTTATATAGCCTACCCTATATTTTATTTTTTAAATTGTTTAGTTCTTGGAATTAGTTTAACTATTGTACTTTTTTACTTAATTTAAGACCCGTATATGTTTATTGTTTGCATCTTCCTGCCACAGTAAATTCCGTGTTTGTGTAACATAAGCTACATGGCGAATAAACCGAATTCTGATTCTGATGGAGATGGGAGAAGAAACCCACCCAAATTAGCTTCGGTTAAACAGGCGTGGGAGAAAATTGCCACAATTGTTACAAATCATGTTCCCATACATAGAGATTTCTCATTAAAATCTTTTTATAATCATTGAAGAAATGTAACACGCCATAAATCAAAACAATGTAACGTAGCTTCGCAGAAAGAAGACCCTGGCCTCGCCAGCAGTGTGCACGGACCAAGCTTGCGCCCTTAAAATAGCATCTGAATAATGCGCCATTGACTTTAGACCACGTTTTTCCTGGTCAGTGGCGGAATTGTTTTTCGGAAACTGCAAAATAGCACCAGGGAACGTTTGCGCCGGAACACGCCTCCTTTTTCGCTGAACCGCCCACGGGAGCGCAAGGTAATTTCGACGTGCGTCTGTGGAGGGAAAAGTCCGCTTTGCGTCGAGTGCAAACTAGGAATGATACTTGCGTCGTTGACAAAGTCAATTGTGCTGGGTGCAAGATCGGGACCACAGTCTCTTATTTGTAAATATTTCCAAAAATTACCTTTTATATTCCAGATTATATTTTTGCATAATATCCGCAAACGACATGAACACTCCATCCACACACAGGTCACTTATTTTGCATATCCCCCTTCCAAGCAATAGATTCCAATAGACAGATTTCTTCCCAATACGTATGGCTGGGTTATGCCATAGAGAGGCGTAAGGTTGTATCAAGTGCGATATACCATACATCTTATGAATTTCTCTCCAGACTGCTTTAGAATAAGATGGCACTGGGTTTGAAAAATAATTATGTCCAGGAGTTGTTGAGAGGACACCCAGAGGTTCAAATGGGCTGAATATTTCCCGTTCAATTTTGATCCAGCTCAGCCCATGATCCATCCCCTTCCAAAATTGTATCAATTTAGACATTTCAAATGACATATTACAGTACCAGTCAAAAGTTTGGACACATTTTCCCATTCAATTGAATGGGAAAATGTGTCCAATGTCTATATAATCTTAGGAGACCCATACCTCCTAATTCCCTCGGAGACCACATCTTCTTTATGTTATGATAATCTAGAGTATGACTCGATACATTCAAGTAACACCGACAGGGAGTCCCCAGGGTCCACTTACACTGCTAAAATATCATCAGATTACATAAATAGCTTGTGCTCTCTACCCCCTGCCTGCACACCTTTAATCCCAACATCAGCTTTGGAAAGTCTACAACTAATGGTTCAAGAACCATAGTAAAGAGCAATGGGGAGAGAGCACATCCCTGTCTAGTCCCCTTGGAAAGGCAGAACAAATCTGATATCAGCCCATTTGTTAGAACAGCTGCTCTTGGGCTAGAATAGAGTATCTTCACCCAATTACAAAAGCACGGACCCAACCCAAATTTTGAGAGTCAACATGAGAAACCGCCACTCCACCCGGTCAAAAGCCTTCTCAGCATCAAGTGAAAAATATGCCACTGGTACTGGATTAGAGCTATTTATATGTGTCAAATGTATGAGCCTTTGCATATTATCAACTGAGGACATTTTCTTAATGAAACCTACTTGATCTCCATGTACAATATCTGGCAATATTTTCTCTAACTGACGCCAAGGTCTTTGTCAAAATCTTACAATCCACCCCGAGAAGGCTCACAGGTCTGAAATTAGACGGATCTGAGGTATCTCTGTCCTTTTTAGGAATAAGAGAAATTAAAGCGTCATTAAGCGTGTCAGGTAATGAGCCCCTCTCAAATGCGTCCATGTACACCGTATGCAATATAGGGTCCAAGATATAAACATATGTCTTGTAATATTCAACCGGGAACCCATCCAAACCAAGTGACTTCCCAATTTTCATGGATGAGATAGTAGCCGTAATCTCTTCCTCCGTTATTTGGGCATTCAGCATGTCTTGTTGCTCATTAGATACAGTAGGCAGATGCCGACCCGAAAAATAATTCTCTGCGTCTTCTGGATTAGGTGCACAGGAAATTCAAAAACCTGATTAATTTCTTTTGATGAGGTTACTACCCCATTATACCATGGTCTGGGTGAATACTCGATTCTGATTGGCTGCAGGGGTGTCCATTATGTAAGGGATAATGCCCGACGAGGTGCCCAATATAACCTGATAATGGACGATGCTGAGGCGTTGCTTCCGCAGAGGCCATTATCAGGTGATATAGGACACCTCGAAGGGCATTATCCCGCTTATACCATGGTCACTTTTTTTTTTTTACAAACATTAATTTATGTTTTCAGGCGTTTTACAAACATTAATTTATGTTTTCAGGCGAGCTATTAGCCCGAAAGCTAACATTATGCTAGCAAGATTCAGAGGCAATAACATTGTGTACGGTTGACAAACAGTAAATATAATTTGACAGTATGTTTGACAATAAGATTTGCTAGCTAACCAGCCATGTCAGTGTCCCAAAATCAATATCAAGATTTTCACAAACAAAGTATCGGCCATACTAGTACAAGGCTACAGTACGGCCGCAGCCTGTGGAGCGAGTTGAATAGCAGATGGATGCGAGATGACCGCATCAAAGTTGACATTTTCTCCAAACAGTAATTATAATTTGACAGTATCTTTAACAACATGACTAGCCAGCCATCGAGCCATGTCATTGTTCCCAAATAAAATCAAGATTTTAAAGAAGAAAATAATCGGCCATGTGTAGAGTTGCTGCTACTGTCGTGTTGGCCGCAGCCTGTCTGCAGTAGATTGACTAGCGAGGTGAATAGCGAATGGGATGTGAGATGAGCGGTTACGTGACACTGACACACTACATTCAGAAAAGTTACATTTTTCAAATAGGTTCAAATAAATATTCAAGTCACTCATTGTTGTAAATACAAGTTAGCTTGTTAAAGTCTTTCAAAATTGTAAATGGAGGCTTTGACTCCGTCCCTGTTGTTATGGTTACTTATTTCAGACACTTTGTACAGGCTCATATACTATGTAGCCAGCAGAATAATTTAGAACGATGAAAATACAGTTTTGCTGCAATTACGTAGAAGGTGTCCGTTATCACCCGATAATGGACACCCCTGCAGCCAATCAGAATCGAGTATTCACCCAGACCATGGTATAACGGGTGATATTGCAGACAGGACAGCAGAGAGGTGTCCAATATCACCTGATAATGCCCTCCGCGGAAGCAACCTCCGCTGCACGTCGGACGGTTCATGCCTTCGCATCGTCCATTATCCGGTGATATTGGACAGGCAGGCATTATCCCTTACTTATCCTTCTTAATAATTGGAATGTTTAATTATCCTGTTGTTTCAATTGTCTCGCTAATAGCCGGATGTTTTTTTCTCCCCCTTCATAGAAATTAGTCTTCAGTCTAAATAAGGCATACTCAACCTTTTTATTATACATATCATGTAGTTGATACTTCCTATTACAGATTGTTTTTGTATAAATTATCTGAAGTGGCCTGCCAATTCTTTCTCTAATTTACAGTCTTTGTCTAACGCTTTTTCTTTCTTCCCAGTCTCCTTCTTCATTTGAGGCATGAGAAATAATTTCCCTCTTATATAAGCATATATATGCCTTAGATGCTTCCCAAACCGAGGATATTGTTTCTGTAGAGCCAATATTAATCTAAAAAAAAGATTTAAGGTTGTCTGGTAAGGTATTGCTAAATGACATATCCTGTAGCCACAGTGTTAAAGGGTCATTGACTGGGTTTTTAGGGTATTTCACACTGTTCCTTAAGGTCTCCGAATAGGGTATGTTACATTGGTTGGGCTGAAAATGGCCGGGTGCTGTTCTATGCCCCCTGATGCTTCCTGTGAATTTGTCCCGGGAAAAAACGCTAGGATTTCTCATTTTATGGTATGCTCATGAATATATAGATGAGCTGCTCATGAATATATCGATGTGGCGCTGATTGGTTGGTTCACAATGAGTGAAGCTGCAGAGCAAAGATGCAACACGGCCAACAGCACTTAACTGAAACAAGAAGGTGGAGACTTGAAATAAAAACTTACAAATAAATCTATTGTGTCTACACAACACTGTTTTCAACAGATTGACTAGAAATCATTTGAAAAGATTACGTTAGTTTCCACTTCTGTTGTCGAAGGAAACAGGATCGACTTAGGTGGGTAACGTTAGCACTACAGCTTAGCAAACAAACTATCGTGATTCAACTCAGCTTCAGTTAGTTAGCTCTAGCTATCTTGCTGAAAAATAGATCTGGACAAACATGCATCTTGAATTGTAGATTTACATGACAACACAGGTTATTTATTTGAATGAAACACAGTCAGCAACATGAAATAACGTTATCCCCATTGCAGACATCCCAACCTGCAGAGACTCATTTCCGGGAGGTGGCTTCCCCCCCCCCCCCCCCCCGGAACATAATCCGCACGCATGATGTACCCCCTGAACCAGCACGTACACCTCCCCCCCCCCCCCTCCCCCCGGGACGCAATCAGGACGCGCGATATGCACCTGTTTCGACCATAAATGACCATTGCACAGTCCATTTTACCATTTTACCCACTGAACTCTCGTTATTCAACTGGTAAATTCGGTTCTGCAATCAATAACCCCTTTAAGCCTCCAACGTCCTCTTTTCACATTATCAGTGTTCAGATCAACATGTAACTCCACTGTGGCGTGATCACTGAGGGCAATAGCCCCTATCTCACAGTCCACTACCGAGTTTATCAGTGAGTTAGATATCAGAAAAAAATCTATTCTTGAATGAGATTTGTGACAGTGGGAGTAAAAGGTGTATTCCCTCTCATGTGGGTTCACCAATCTCCATATGTCCACCAAACTCAAGTCCTCTGTCAACATCTGAATTGCAGCTCTGCCCCTGGGTGAGGATTTACCACTGGGCTTACTCTTATCAATTATCCTGTCCATTACCTGGTTGAAATCCCCTGCTAGTATAAATTGGCCCTGCATGTTTCCTATCACTGTAATAACTTCATGAAAGAAATCTGGTTCCTCGTTGTTTGGGGCATATATATTACATAACACAGTCCTGATTCCATTGATCATGGCTTCAATACAAATAATTCTACCGTCCTTATCATTGTGTTGTTATGTGTGGTAGCGTCGGGCTTGGAGCCCGACGCTACCGTTCCTGTTGAACTAGCCAACCAACTCAACACTCTTGACGGATTATCCTGGTTGGCATAAACTATTAACGTAAGTTAACTATAATGTCTCACACCCACTCACATTGTTCTACATGTGTCATTTTGCTCGAAAAGTTGACTCTGTTAGAGAGTCGCGTCCAGTCGCTTGAGGAAGAACGTATGCTAGTAACTTTAGATGCGACTGGCGCAACATCACCGACAGGGAGTCCTAGCGCTAGGGAGGACTCAAGATTAGCCCCACCGGTTTCGCCTTTGCAGCATGGTGGGAGTGGGACTCCTCAGACGTTAGTGATCGGTGACTCCATCACTCGTAACATTAGATTGGAGCAACCAGCGACAGTTTACTGTGTACCTGGGGCCAGAGCTACCGACATAGAAGCTAATCTTAGGGTGCTGGCTAGCACTAGGGCTAAGGCAAATGCCCAAGCTAAGGCACATGGCGCACGCACTGATGATAGGTATGAGAATATTGTCATTCATGTCGGCACCAATGATGTTAGGCTGAGGCAGTCAGAGGTCACGAAGGTTAATATAGCTCGGGCATGTGACCTTGCTCAAAAGATGTGTCGGCATCGAGTAATAGTCTCTGGCCCACTACCTGTTAGGGGGACTGATGAGATCTACAGCAGACTTGTCTCTCTTAACCGCTGGTTGGCTCGCTTCTGCTTAGAACAGGGTCTAGGATTTGTAGATAATTGGTCTCGTTTCTGGGCCAAACCTGGCTTGTTGAAAAGTGATGGGCTCCATCCGAGCTGGAGAGGTGCTTTTCTATTGTCTAGGAATATTGAAGCTATTTTAGAGCAGGCCTGACACTCACTAGAACAAGCCGGGCCACAGTCTCTTAGAGAGTCTGATAGGTTTGTTGATAGGTATGTTGTGAGCTGTTGGGGGCCCGATAGCCTAGCTTGTAGTGTAGCCAGTGAGGTTGCTGATGTCGTTCTTCCCATTGAGACGGTGTCGGTCCCCCGCCCTTTCTCCAAATTTCGGCCTTTAAGTATTCGGAATTATACCAATTTAATATGTATTCAGCCTTGCTCCCCCGTTGCTCTTCCTACTAAGTTTTCTGCCGACAGTGCCACCTTCTCAGAAGAATTACCTACGATTAAAGCTGCCAAAAACCCATACTGGAATGTTGGGCTCCTAAACGTCAGATCTCTATCCACAAAGGCCGTTTTGATTAATGATCTGATGTCTGAATGCAGCCTGGACCTGATTGGGCTCACCGAAACCTGGCTAAAACCTGACGAGTATTCCCCCCTGAATGAAGCATCGCCTCCGGATTTTGCGTACTCACACATCCCTCGTGTATCAAAGAAAGGTGGTGGTGTTGCTATGATATATGAAGCTAGCTTCAACCTCAGCCTAAAATCTGTAAATACCTTTAAATCATTTGAAATAATTTGCATGAAACCACCAACTACTTTAAAAAGGAATAATGCTATTATTCCTGCCCCCCCTCCCTCATTTTGTATAGTTACTCTATACCGGCCCCCCGGCCCGTATTCCCTCTTCCTGGAGGAATTTGCAGATTTTAGTGCTGATCTTGTGACATATACTGATAACATCTTAATTATGGGTGATTTTAATATTCATGTGGATGACCCAAAAGATCCTTTAAGTAAGGCCTTTACTGCTCTAATGTATTCCACAGGTCTCACTCAGGTGGTTTCCAAACCTACCCATCTTCACTCGCATACATTGGATTTAGTTCTCACGCGGGGAATCAAGATTAGTGACGTCATTGTCCACCCCCACAATCCTATATTATCAGACCATTGCCTGGTCACCTTCAAAATGGACCTCTGCCAGAGCCCTGGAGGCACTCAGAATATTTCTACTAGCCGCTGCATAACCCCAAACACAGCTCGGGAACTGGCTAATATTCTACCCGCTGCACTAGAAGCACTTGACGTCCCAAATAAATCATTAAATGCTAAAACAAGGGATCTGAATTTGGTTCTTCAGCTATCCCTAGATTCTGTTGCCCCGCTCAAACCAAGGAAAAGAAAAGACAAGAAACTGGCTCCATGGTATTCAGAGGAAACCCGCACTCTCAAGAGGTCCACTAGAAAGCTAGAACATAAGTGGCGTACCACCAAATTGGAGGTTTTCCGCCTGGCCTGGAAGGACAGCCAAATGGAGTACAAGCAAGTCCTCATCAGGTCCAGATCAGAATATTTCTCTAAGTTGATTAGTAAGAACAAACACAATACTAAGTTCCTATTTGATACTGTTGCAAAACTCACTAAGAAAAGTACACTCTGTGTTAGTTCAGATTTCTCTCCCAATGAGTTCTTAGATTTCTTTGACCAAAAAATCTATGCAATAAGGGACAAACTACAGACTAGTCCTGGAGTAGTGGCCATCAACACTGAATTTTCCTCTATACCAAGCATGCTGCATGTTGAGGCTCTCACTCACTTTAACCCTATTTCTATGGAAGCGTTCATCGAGCTGATAGACTCCTCGAAACCCACTAGCTGCCTCCTCGATCCCCTCCCTGCCAAACTCTGTAGGGAACTTCTCCCTATTATTGGACCGCCCATGCTTAGTATTATTAATGAATCTATTGTAACTGGCCAAGTCCCCAACGATTTCAAACAAGCTATTATTAAGCCCCTCCTTAAAAAACCAAACCTGGATCCAGGTTGTCTTAGCAACTACAGGCCAATTTCAAATTTGCCATTTCTCTCCAAAATTTTAGAAAGGGCTGTGGCAAAACAGCTCACTGAGCACCTCTCCACAAATCAGCTTTATGAACCTCTCCAGTCTGGATTTCGTCTCCACCACAGCACTGAAACTGCATTAGCCAAGGTAGTTAATGATCTACTGTTAGCCTCTGACGCGGGCTCTATCTCTGTCCTGGTTCTTCTAGACCTAAGTGCAGCTTTTGACACTGTGGATCATGAGATTCTCCTGGAACGTATTGAGAACTATGTTGGGATTTCTGGTACGTCACTTCAGTGGTTTAGATCGTATCTATCTGATAGATCACAATATGTCCACTATGATGGCTGCTCATCCAGGAGCTCCACTGTAAAATACGGAGTACCACAGGGTTCAGTTCTAGGCCCTCTGTTATTCTCGCTCTATATGCTGCCTTTAGGAAACATAATTAGAAGTTCTGGGGTAAATTTTCACTGTTATGCAGATGATACTCAGCTATATATGTCTATAAAGTCTGGAGAATTTCCACATGCTATGGAAAAATGTGTTTCCAGCGTGAGAGCTTGGATGACTGCAAATTTCCTTCTCCTTAATTCGGATAAAACCGAGGTTCAAATTTTCGGTCCTAAAAAATATAGAAATAATTTTTCCAATCTGACCTTAGACCTAGACGGCGTCAAAGTCTCTCAGAGCCAGCTGGTAAAAAATTTAGGAGTCACAATGGACCCAGACCTTTCGTTTGAGTACCATATTAAGCAAATCACCTGAACTGCATTTTTCCATCTACGTAATATTGCCAAAATACGAAAATTCCTCTCAAAGGATGATGCTGAAAAACTAATACATGCATTTGTTACGTCCCGATTGGACTACTGCAATGTTTTATTCTCTGGCCTCCCAATTACCTACCTAAAAAATTTACAGCGGGTGCAGAATGCTGCTGCTAGACTACTGACTAGAACAAGAAAGTTTGATCACATAACATCTACTCTTGTCTCTCTACACTGGCTCCCTATCCAAGCAAGAGCTGACTTCAAAGTTCTACTACTAACCTACAAATCTCTGCATGGATTGGCTCCACTGTACCTCTCCGGTCTCCTTGCACCCTATTGCCCGGCAAGGACACTTAGATCTCAAGATGCCGGCTATCTGGTGGTTCCCAAAATTAAGAAAAAAACAGCTGGAGGTAGGGCGTTCTCATATAGAGCACCTCTTCTCTGGAACAAATTACCTGTCTCAATCAAGGAGTCTGATACTGTTTCGACATTTAAAATTAGGTTAAAAACGTTCCTGTTTAGTCAATTCTACGATTGCTAAAGGTAAGTATGTTGGTTGGAGACAACGGGGGACGGGTTGTTTTCATCCTTATTCGTATAAGTATAACTTATTTTAGAGTTCTCTCTCCTGGAACAGATTTCATGTTCCAACCGAGGGGGGCTGTCGCTGTCTTGGTGTGTGGGGCTGCATCAAATATCCCTCTTTGCTCAGTTAAATTGCTGCACTAGTCCACACTTGACCGGTGGGGATCTCACCTCATTCTATTATGACTGTAACTGTTAGCTGCTCCTGGCATTCTCTAATCCCTGCTCTCCTCTCTCTGTGTGTGTGTGTGTGTCCCCCTTCCCCCCCCACCACACACATCCCTTGTGGTGTGGGGGGTTTGAGCTGTCAGCACCTGCCTGGTCGTCGGTCGGCCAACGCTGGACCTGGTCGCGAGTCTCCCGGTCCTGTCCTACATCTATAAAGATTGAACAATCGATTTTTGTGTTTAAAAACCCATTGACACTGTATGACTATGTTAAGCCTGTGTTCTGCTCCTCTCTCTCACCAACCGTCTCTGGAGGAGGGGATCCCTCTCTGAATTGCTCCTCCCAAGGTTTCTTCCATTTTTTCTCCTGCTGAGAGTTTTTCTGGGAGTTTTTCCTTGTCTTCCTTGAGGGTTTAGGTTGGTTGAGGGGCAGTTCTAGGGGCGTATGTGAAGCCCTCTGTGACATGCTTGCGTGTAAAAAGGGCTATACAAATAAATTTGATTTGAAATTTTGATTTGATTTGTTCTATCATAACAAAACTTAAATTATTAATGAGTATCATCACCCCATTCTTTTTACTGGAGTATGAGCTATGAAAAACCTTCCCTACCCAGCCTCTTTTAAATTTCCCTGCCTCTTCATCCCCCATCATACGAGACTCCTGAATACATGCTATATCTGTATTTTTAGATTTCAAGTATGCCAGAACTTTCCTCCTTTTAATGGGGTTCCCACATCCATTTATGTTCCACGATACTATAATGTACCCGTTAGCCATAATTTCCAGGCCTGTAGACACTCTTTGACCTCAGTTCTCTCATCATGGTTTTCGATAATAACTAAACATATATGAAACAGGTTGTTAAAAATGCTAGGCCTCCTCAGATATACTGTCTTAGTGTAAAGATAAAACATGAAAAACACGAACATAACCCCTGTTGAAACAACCCAGAACTCGGTGCTTCTAACTAACCCCCATCCCGCCCCCCGATTAACCTAAACTAAATTAACCGTGTCCGTGATGCGCATCCTCGTGAAAGCACAGCTCTTCCTGCCTTCCACAAAGCATCATCAAAGTTTCCTTATTCCCACAGATTCACACACATTCCGTCTAGTTCCCCTCTTCCTTTAAACATAATGGAATTAGTTGTGGTTGTTTGGCCAATATTTAACCCCCTACCTGTATGACCGTGTGTTTGAAGAGGGGGTTAGTCTAGTAAATCAATAAGAGAATGACAGAAGTACAGTAGCTTTCCTGTATCTTAGCTATTATCTTCTGATGAATGAATTGTTATGGGCACTGTTGAATAATTTTGATCTACATTAAATGTGTACTATGTGTATAATTGGGTGTGCTCAAGCCTTCCGAGCACAACCATTGTTCTCTCTCATATATATTATTTATTATTATTATTTTCCCACCCCTAAGAACAACCATTGTTCTCTCTCATATATATTATTTATTGGGTGTGCTCAAGCCTTCTGAGCACAACCATTGTTCTCTCTCATATATATTATTTATTATTATTATTTTCCCACCCCTAAGGATGCCTCAATATTTGGACTACATAGACAACATCGTCAAAAGGTTCGTCTTGTTACCGATTGCGTTGCTTCTATTTGGATTTAAGTTCCGTTGCACGGTTTAGGAGTTTACGTTTTTGTGGCATAAAGTGCCTTGTGTGCACAAAGGGAACTCAGTGCTAGCCTAGTTCACAACGTCAGCACACGTTAGCAACAACGCATAGATATGACGTGCATAGATGTGCTAGTAATCATTTTTTGGCTCTCGACGAAGGCGGTCGCATTTTTCTCTCCCTCCCCTACCCTTGACCTTACCTGCTTGGCTTCTATCGTATTGTCTTGTCCTGTATACGAGACACTCTCTCCGCATCACTCTCCGAAGCAAGAACCATGGAATTGATTAGCTGGTCTCTAAATGCAATTGACACCATCTTCTCGAAGAGAAGCTTGGGTTCGGGGGAACCCAACTGCCCTGACGGGACGTTCGCTGCTGGCTACTCGATGGACGCGTGGAGCAAGTGGCGTGTCGTGTGCCTAGCGGCGCTTTCCGTGGAGGACGTTGAAGACATCTTTCTATTCGGAACCATGATTACAGGCTTTCTGCTGATTGGATTGGGTGGTACCCTGTTTTATCGGAAAATTGTTGAAACGGCTGCAGCTGTCAAAAGCCCCGTAAGGCTGCCCGACATTGATGCGGTGGGCAGAGCTGGTGGTGCTCAGACTGTGACTTTACAACGCGTTGAATGCAATTTGGATAACATCATGGAGAAGTTAGCGGCTCTGCAAAGGAAAGTGGACCGACTTGGAGGCCATAACGATGTGTAGACGTGGAAATTGAAGGCGCCTACTCGACCAAACAACAACCCCAATCTTATCTGCATTCGGCCCCGTAATCCAGCTCAGGCCAAGGCCGTTGCTGGAACAACAACTCCCTGGAGAGCGCTGCAGTGAGACTCTCTGTAGTCTCTTCCCTTCCCCCTCCAACAGACACCTGTGGATTGCGTCTCTGTCTTGGGTCATGACCAAGGATGTCTCCATGGCAATAATATCTGCGGACTGCGAATCTGACTGATTGTTCGTCCAGGGTGGCTGGCGGGTCGGTGACCAGCACCTACTATGGCTGCAGGTCCAGCTGCGCCTGTCTACCCACCCCCCCCCTCCCCCTTGCAAGTCATGTGTTTCTGTAATGTACAATGTATGTGCTTATGTGCTGAGGTGTTTTTTTGCCTGTTCCCACACTGTACTCCTCTGGGAGCATAGTCTGGGGGTGCCTTTTTTCCCCCCTCCCCTCTCCTCATGTTATGCTGAAACTTTCTAGTTGGTGCCGATAATGGCTGCCTCGGTAGGCCCTTCCTGCCAAAGTAAATTCCTTGTCTGTGCAAACTTTCATGGCGAATAAAAACCCATTCTGATTCTGTAAGACTGTTGCACAGCAAGTATTGTGCTGTGGTGTACTAGCAGCATCATACATTTAAGCAATTCAAGACTTGCATGAACCGTAAGTAATGTCACATTAAATAATGTATTTAAACTCAAGCTTGTGTGGTGCGTCGCTGTCTTCAATGCCTAAACTTTTTCATTTTCGGTGCATTCAAACAATCCCCTCTGAAGTTTGGCTGGCAACAGCAGCTAGCTTGCTCGTATCGTAGCACAATTTACCAAATGGTCGCATTTGGCATTGTTACTGACAATGATCGCTTTCAGAAAACGTATTTTGAATTAGCCCTTTCCCCCTAAATAAATGTCAATCTTATTTACGTTTTGGGGGGCATATTTTCAGTTAGAAGATGGTACTGTTTGAATCACGATTCCATCTGAAATACTGCCGGTGACAACATTGTTAGAATACCTTGTTTCAAATGGGGTTCAGCTTGTTTAAAGGGGGTTTCTAATAAATGAATGCAATGAGTAGGCTAAATGCTTGAAAATATCACTAGAAGGAAAAAACTTATGGTGACGTTTAAGTTAGGACGTTTAAGTTAGGACTGTTTTTACACCGGATTGCCCAATATCTTTGTTTGATCCAACTTTTCAACCGAGGCTTATCACTATTCCCTCTTGCAGGGGAAATGAGAAGATAACCGTTTCATTCTACACTTTTTGTATTTTTAATTGTAAATGAGCAGCAACAAATGTATGCTTTTAAATCTATGCAATCTTCATAAATAATAAGTAGGCATTTTTATATAAAATATACAGAAATATCAGTCAATATCAAGAATTACATATAAACTGACCCATCTGCAACCGACGCAAGCAAGCACACCCTACAATTTCCCCAGAAATTGTACCCTCTCTAGTTTTCTTTGTAATGTCCATTTAATGTTATTTATTTGTTATGAAAGTGTCTCCCAGTTATGTTTAATTTGTATTGTTTCATTTTCACCAGCTCCTTCCGCTCCAGTGAAGGTATCTCTAACAGTACCTCCTCAGCTTCTTGTCTTGGCTCCAACCCTGATCCCTCAGCCTCGGTCACATAAACCTACTGTGTCAGAACAGTGTGTCATTTCATTTTAATGGACACAGACATACACATACCCTGCAGTCAAAATTTTATTTTTTGTATACAAACTAGTTTGTTTTCTGAAGCTTATGAAAAGTAAAACCTAGTAATTTCATGTCATGTAACGACACAGCGCTTACATTTTTCACGGATGGTAACGATGTTATTCTAATTAAATGTAATTTAACAATATTTTCTATGCTTTTTGCTTTTTCATACCCTGCTTCTCCAGTATGCCTGCAGTCAGCTGTATCCGCTGATATTTGTTGTTACCCAGCCAGAGCTTATTGAGACCTTACAAGACCTGCTGTCCCCCCAAACTTCTATCCTGCCTCCATCCTTTTATGAGGCTGAAAAACTAAGATGGCTTGCTGAGAAGGGGAAATTATTGTAAATAGCGGTGTGTAAATAATGGTGTGTGATTAGTAAAGTGCACATCACATACTATCATAACAGTGTAAATACTGTTTAAATAGTGCTGTGAAAAAATTGTGTTTAAATAGTTTCTTCCCCTTATAGACAATGAAGTTTAATCAATCAAAACAGTATGGTAATTTATTTTGTCTTTGGCACTGTCTTACGGTAATGTACCACAGGGTCCACTAGAAATAAGCCAAGGAAAAGTTATAAGTACTTATATACTCTATATAAGTATAGAGTGCAGCTCATGTACAAGCAGACAAATGTAGTCACATGCACTGACTGGAGTCTGCAAGAATGACTGACCTACTTTAGGTGGCTCCCATTCATGCCCACCCACAACTGAAGCTTTCCCTCCTTTATATAGGTTCCAGCCAAGGTAGACCCTAGCCTGGTCCTAACCAGACTCTCGTACATTTCATTTGTACAGAGAGTCTGGCCTCGCTCCATTGACAAGCGTTGACTTCCTTGTAGGCGGGTACTCTGTTGAAGTTTAAAACTATTGGATCTGCCCAGAGCCACTCTGGTCTGCCATAACCAATCGCTAGCGTTCGCCTTAGCCAATTCCTTCACCACTACTGTAACAGAGCTAGCTGCCGTAGCTGGAAAATCAAACTTTTCCCGAACCCTGTGGGGAGGAGGGCCACAACATCATGGCCACCAACAAACTCAGCAAAACTTGTTCTTGCTCCGGCTTTAGCTGTTGGATATTCGGAACTACAACACAAACTAGCACACGACACCAACGTCATCGTTCTCAGCCACTCCCTCTGTTCGCTTATTGGACAGGTAGAAAATCAACCTGCAGAATCTGACTTACGGACCTCATGGCCAGACCTATGTACAGAAGCAAATAAATTTGAGCGGAAGTACGTAGGACAGCAGAGCCAGGCTAGGTAGACCCCACCTACGGACTAAACTATTATACCATAAATGATTTCACATGTATATACAGCTCTTGCAGCCAATAAATAACCCGAGTACATAATACATACTGTTTAACTCATAATTAATACAAATACACTTTAAACAGTTATGTAACCCTTCATCAAGCCATAACAAAGCATAACAGGAAATAAAAAACGTATATCCTTGAACCTGGCCACCCGTAGCGCACATGTCACTTAAGGCAATCCCCTTTACCTGACCGTATATGCTGGTAAGCTCCACCACCCAGAAACACAGCAGTAGATTCAATCGCTAAAACATGCAGTACAAGGGGTGCCCAGGTAGCTCACTGGGTAAGTGCGTGAACCATGTAGGCTGAGGCCCTACAGCAGCAGTCTAGGTTTGAATCTGGCCTTTGCCCTTTAAAGCATGTCTTCCCCTCTCCCTCTTCCTGCCTTTCCTGCCACACCACTTAAAATCTGTTGAAAAAAGCATAAAAAATGCACCACACATTTTCTTTTTTAAACATGCAGTACAGATTGCTCTCCTGCCCATGTGGCTGGGAATTGGTGAGCAGTTGGCGGCCGGGCTCACTTCCGCTGCTCACTGCTCCTGGCTGCCCTGGTAAGAAAGACAATAGGAAGGGGAAAATGCAGAGGCAGATTTTTCATCTAGACATCCTCAGTGTGTATGTTCTGTGCTCCCAGCACCCGTTTTTTAACCCTGGTCAATCACTATCACTAGTAATACCTATGTAAGATTAATAAAGGGTTATTTTTCATGAACCTCTTATTTAAACTTTATCATGTTAAACTTTCTTTTAACAAAATGTTAAGAGAAAAATGGAAACCAATGGACCGAAGCTACACCCGTATCTGTACTAGTTCTATGTATGTATTCTGACTCAATAATGAAAGTCTTTATGTCCGGAGGGCATAGGACACAGAGCATAAGGCACACCCAGCTTTTGAGTGTATGAGACCAGAAGGCAGAGACGCCAGGCTAAGGCAAGCCTTGTTTGCTATCACACCATTGCATCGTCAGGCTTTCTAAAGAGCAAAACGTTCGAGGACAGAAGAGGCGAGAGGACTATTGATGATATCGCCTGGGGCAGATGCTTCACTCCTTAGAAATGCTGTCGGCTCTTCAGGACTAAAGAGACATCACATACATGTTGTGGTTGTCTGTGCGAGAGTGGGGCTACATTTTTACAATAGGTCTACAATAGACATGTAGGTTATCAGAGAGTGGAATCTTGAAGTCTGTGTTCTCTCCTGTAAGGACACAGAGCTGGGACTCTGGAGGTCTTGTGTGTGACAGCTCTCAGTCAATGATGAATAGAGTGAGGGCATGGAGAAATAAAGGAGCAAAGGGTCTTGATATAAATAATAATGTCAAGCCGGGCTAGCTACTAGTGTGAGAGAGGTTGTCTTTTGATTTTTTTTAAGGCATGTGAGAATGAGTGTGTTGCATGTGTGTGCGTGGATGTGTTGGCTTTTTTCAAGTGATTTGAGTTGGGCACGACTGGAATCCCTTTAAAGTTTAATGAACTGATTATCTTCTCTTTTTTATAGCAAATATGACTTCCAATATTTGTTCATCTTTAAGGTTTTACTGTGTAGTGCAGGTTCGTTTCAAAGCATGTCACTTATCACGCATACCTAAACTAATAAGCCAGTCACCAGCTCAGTGTCATCTAGTCGGCCAACAAGTTGACCTCACCTCACAAACTGACTCTCCTATACTTCCTGTCTAGGTCACCTGCATAACTTTTCCATTTTGGTGAATTGATAAGGTAAGGGAGATAGGACACCCCATAGTCTCTGAAGAATCTGAGAGGGTTGAAGTTCTGTTTTCCCCACTCATGTTTAGATTTATAGATCCTTCAACCATTTTCTTTGTAAGATTGACTCAGCTCCCCTTTGTAGCCCAAGCCACTTTTGTTCTGCCGACACTTTTCGGGGCCCTAATTGATGGTTTACCATCTTTTCTTTTCCATCTCAACCCCCCTTCTCCACAAGAGTTTATAGGGTCTGTAAAATGAGAGACAAGGTGACACAAATGGAACATGAAACTTCCTGTCGTAACTGATGGACAGGCAAGGACCAGGTCCCTTAACAAAAGACACCTGCTGGAGTGATAGGCCTGCTTTAACACCCTAACCCAATTAAAATTTGAATGTGTAAATCAAATTATTAATTTCTCTCTCTTTAAAATGTTTTGTTGCTTCTTATTAATCATTATTATTCAAAAATGCATCAGACATTTCGTGTGGCAAATTTTTAGATTGTTGACATAAAAGCACTGGAGTAAAAGTGGTTGTTATTATAGTTCGAAACAAAACTATAATATTAAACCCAAAGCACTGGTCACACTCATTTACTCGCTCACACACACACACACACACACACACACACACTGTTATTTAACAAAGCCATTGCATTTAAGCTGAACAACTGTCTCAAGAGACCCCTATACATAGCAGACAAGTCTCAGGTTGCTCCCTCTTCCACATGTCAACATGGCTTACACCTAACACAGAACATCTCTATCACCTAATTACAGACCCTTCTCTTCATCTAATCAATAATGCACACAATTCCAATAGTATGACTGCACACATTCCCAAAAGTACGTTTGACTATTCATACAGTCCCAAAAACATATTTACCAACACACATTGATCATATGTCATTGATCATATACTCAATCCTGATGCTGTGTTTGACTGTGCTTATTGGAATATAATAGGTTAACCCCACAGAGTCTCTACCACCCTCAGCTCAACTCAGACTAAGTTATGTCTGTCCCAGTTGTATTAAGGAGAGTAAACCCTCCACGTATAGCCCAGGAAAGGCTAAAAGGACACACGCTGACTCTGCTCTTTGGTTCTTGTATAGCAAAACCAACAAATGTTTCCATCCTTTATTACATTTAGTCATTTAGCAGACACTCTTATCCAGAGCGACTTACAGTAAGTACAGGGACATTCCCCCTGAGGCAAGTAGGGTGAAGTGCCTTGCCCAAGGACACAACGTCAGTTGGCATGACCGGGAATCGAACTGGCAACCTTCAGATTACTAGCCCGATTCCCTCACCGCTCAGCCACCTGACTCCCTCCCTACCTATCCTTTATGATGTATGTCATCTTGACGATGGATTTATTTGACTAAAATTGCCAGAATAAATAACTGGAATTCTGGCATGTGCATCTCTAAATGCCCAGGTTTGCTTATAATTAGGATTCCTCTACCAGGAGGAAACCTATTGGTATTGTTGGTATTATTAGGGTTCCTCCGGTAGGAGGGAACTTATTGATTTTGTTAGTATTCCTATTATTAGGGTTTCTCCGGTAGGAGGAAACCTATCGTTTTTGTTAGTATTCTTTTAATTTTTCCTCTTCTCCATGAATGGCTCAATATCTCAAAAAGTCCTCAAATTGATGTTTTCAAATTTGGCCCAATGATACAACTCGATACTACTCGCTGACCGCTAATGGTCCACATATGCCCATAGATGGCGCTATAAGCCACGCCCAAAGTCTACGTGATTTCCCCTGCGCCCCATTTCTCCAAAATGCCTGTATACATGCCTTATTTCTCTGGGGAACAAAAAAGCTTCAAGGACCCATAAGGTCCGCCATGATGGATTTTCCTGTACAGCGACATTTTGCGAAAACCTTCAAAATTGATCTATTAAACCAAAGGTACAATTGACTTGAAATGTTTTACTTTTAACCACTGAAAAACAAGCCATGTTCACCACATTAGCTAGCTACTTGTAGTCTACGCATGGTCGTGTCAGATTCACAACCGAGTTAGCTCTAATGAAGTATATTGATTGTTCAGGTGGATCCCTTGCCTGTTGCACAAATTCATTTCAGTGACCTAAGCCAGGACACATCGCCACTGACGCTCGGCATGATTTGGAATTCCCTTCCATGACAAGTTATGGCACCCCAAACAACCTTTTTAAAGCACCACGAGTAAGCTATTCTTTACAGAAGCAACCCAGTCATCCCATTGTCCCGTTTTTATGTCCCATACATAAATAGGACTAAATTACAGCTGTTTGTTTGAACTTTAACCAAATCTGACAATTCTTGCCATTGGAGAAACGTCTTATTTTCTGATACAAAAACTTAAGTCAAATGTCTGTCTGTGAATGGCTTAGTAGGATGAGACGCAGTGCTGATGTGCGAATGGTGGTGGATTCTAATCCAGTCAGAGGTATAAATATATATATATATTTTTAATTCTGACAGAAATTACTGTTTCAAGTCTTCTGGTTAATCCCAGTGTAACTATCTATTATGTACATGAGGGAGGAATCCACCATTGCTGCTTGCAGCTATATTGTAGCAATTGTATTTGACATATTTGTCATTACATCTGTTGCATCTTTGTTTTACAGTTGTTTACAATCGCTAGGACTTATTTTCAATACTTAGGTCACATTTTCAAAACTAAGATATGTGGGCTAAACTGTGTAACATTTGTAGCAGTCTAAAAAATATATTTGTAAGAATTAAGTGCGTAGTAACTGGGGGGGGGGGGGGGGGCAGCATTTTTGTAACGTGGGCGATACAGGACCGTAAACAGGTTTTAACATCAAAGTATCACAGTTTTTAATGGATGAGGCATGCAATTACATCACGGCAGACCAGTGTCAGGTCTGGATTCGCCATGCCCGGAGATTCTTTCAGAGATGTTTGTCACATTTTGCGATGTGGATGAAAACTTGTGGCCAAATCCACAAGACAGGGTTGATGGAAATGTATGAGAGTAATCAATCCTTTGTTTAGCTTTGTTTGTTTGTTTTTAGAGCCAGGTGAGGAACACTGGGGTACATGTTTTACGTACTGTAGCATAGTTTTCTTTTGTAGTTTTCTTTGAGTCAAAGTGATTGTAAAAAACAGTCCAGGACGGTCCTTAATTGGCTTAGCCTTTATTTAGATGGTCGGAGTTACTTTGTCACCATTGGCAATGACAAATCTGATAGGGTGGCTATGAAATGCGGAATTCCCCAGGGATCAGTTCTCGGACCGCTTCTCTCTATATGCTACCTCTGGGCCAAATTCTACAGAACAACATTAACTACCATTGCTATGCAGATGATACTCAAATATATATGGCTCTATATATATGGTGTATGACTACAGCTCAATA
Organism: Thaleichthys pacificus; assembly: GCA_023658055.1. Lineage (NCBI taxonomy): Eukaryota > Metazoa > Chordata > Actinopteri > Osmeriformes > Osmeridae > Thaleichthys > Thaleichthys pacificus. The sequence continues at coordinate 2,571,649 of CM042872.1, read as the reverse complement.
GACTCATTGTGCCACTACAGAGCAATTAAATACCTGGATGAACCAACATTGTCTACAATTACACCAAGATTAAACAGAGATTATTGTATTTGGCAACAAAAACAAGAGAACTAACGTTATTAAATAGCTTGATTCGCAGACCCTAAAGACCAAGTGCGTGATCTTGGGTTCTTAAATCTTTGCCCACCGTGATCTATTAAATATAAAGACAACAGTGTGTGAATGTTGAATGAACCTTTTATTACTGTCACCTATAGGCTATGTAGGCTATTTCACTCTAAACCTTTCTAGGTCTATACAAGAAAGACTTTCGCTTAACAAATTTGCATCACAATATATTGGCACGATAACCTTGTGCTGGCACCTTTTTGTCATAATTATTTCATGTGGCATCATGGTCCTGGGGAAACGCTGTTTCGTTTATATCATGTACAACTGTATGTATGTATTGAAAATTACAATAAAACTCTGTTGGTTACTCTGGTGAAGTTTAAAACTATTGGATCTGCCCAGAGCCACTCTGATCTGCCATAACCAAGCGCTAGCATTCTCCTTAGCCAACTCCTTCACCACTACTGTAACGGAGCTAGCTGCCGTAGCTGGAAAATCTAACTTTTCCCGAACCCCGTGGGGAGGAGGGCCACAACATCATGGCTACCAACAAAACTTAAATACTTCTGGGAAACCCAGCCCAGGGGGGTATTCCAGAAAGCGGTTTAGTGAAAACCCTTAGTTGGGTAACCCTGAGATGATGCAAACTCGGGTTTTCTGTTCCAGTAAGAGAGGTAAAGCAAAATCCATGTCAGTGTCCATGGTAACTGACTCTGTGATCCTAACCTGCTCGCTGGCAGCTTTTCCTTAACAAACCTTGCATTTCTCCCTCTCTCCTCCCACCTTCTGAGCCTGATATAGTTTGCAGACTATACAGTTGGTGTCCTCTCCTGGGTCAGTCGATCGATCTCGAACCCAATTGAATCATTTTAGACTTACGTCGGGATAGGACTATAAGACCGCGATTAGATGTGCTTTTATTCCCTGATGAATACATAAGTGAACGTTGCAATTTTTCGTCCATAATTTAATTTAGCAAAATTCTTAGCCCTTAGCCTACATCGCTGATGTTACACACCGTGGACGTGCACTCAAAATCGACCAAATGCATTTTGTCACTGAAATAAAGCCAAATCATTGAAATTTCATTTAGTCTTTATTGCCTACAAATAGAAATGTAACTGAATATTTAAATATTATTATGACAATGTACACCTGTAACTGGTGTTCCAGCAATTAAATTTCAAGATCAGCCTTTCTAATCTTCTGCCCCAAGTACACAATCTCTTGGTCAGTTTTTTGCACTTGCTTCATGAGATTCAGTTTGTCTGACTCTTTTACTGGTAATTGGGAATACATTGGGATGACATTAATTTCCAGAGTTCTACATGCAGAATTCTTCTGCAATTTACTGAACATCTCACTGTGTGTGCTGTGGAGGTTGATGGACCCTTTTCCTGGCAACGTCCAGCCATGCTGATCAACAGGATCAGAATGTGCAATTAGTTTTTCCATTCACTTCAGTGTACATTTAAAACTGAGTATTCCACACAAGACTGTAAATAAAAGTTATCTCCCCATGTACTATCAGTACCTACCATACATGCTGGCCTCTCTGCATCCCTTTCTGCGGCTGCAGTCAGTCTCTTCATCATCATAATCATCATCATCCTGTGATGAAGAGCATTCTGTTGGGGGTTGCTGCTACTACAAGTTGAAATTGGCACTAACTGATATTTACTTAGTGTCATGTCAAATAAAATTAAAAAACAAATGGACGTAGGCTTCAATCGTGAGTCTATAGGCTTAAGAAAAATATGCCTTACCTGTTTGTAGTATGTTTCATTTTAAGCTGCTACCATGTGCACTTTGCGCCTGAGGGAATGTGTAGCCCGCCTTAACTGTCTGACACTTGCGTTGTGAATGATTGTACAGACAACTTCTCTGGCGGTGTGGGAGTTTATTTGTACCCTCCGAAAGTCTGGACAGAAATACAAAATGTGGCACAATCGTGAGCTTCTCCAACGCAGCTAGCTCAGAAAGTCTCCGCACAAACTGAGGCCCATAACCAATAACAGATTAGCAAAATGTAACAAGATTACATAGCATTACACAACAACAACATTAACGTCACTGTGTCCAATCCCGACCGCTGTAAGCTACTATTGTCCAAACTAGGGATGGGCATTCGATTAAATTGTCTTAATCGATCGTCGGGAGAATAAACGATCGATTTTCGATTAATCATTAACATTTTTATATTAAATGCACTATTTATAGGCTATATTAAAATGCAGTGGAAATAGAAAAAAACACAGCGTGTTTCCGCATTGAGATCTTTATTACAAAAAGAACAACTCTTTCTGTACTCCTAGCAGCGGAGCCGACAGCTAGAAGCCGGTGCTCAAACACAACTGACCCTCGATTTTTTTCCGGCTAATTAATAAAGCTTCATAAAAACCTTCGCCCTCAACAATACTTAACGGTAGCATATCCATCTCGATGGACTTGCAGATCCGTTGGGTAATTTTCTCTGCTCGGTGTGCATCGCAGCTCCTCCGTGCTAACACCGAGAGCAGGATGCACCGCCACTAACCAGGGTCGGATGTAGGCTACGTTCTTCAAGTGGTAGGCTACATCATTTGAGTCGTGGAGGAGTTGTATTTATACTCAGCTTTGCAGTGTTGGCAGTGAACAAAGTCAATTTTAAGTCAAAATGGTCTCACACTACACTTCGCCGTGACCTCTTCATGTTTAGCCTACTTTTGAAATACATGGAAACTCGCCGGTAACTGAGTAGGCTAGGGCTATGGCGTTTTTTTTTTTTTTTTTTTTACAAATATTGCCTTTGTGTGGTAAAATTAATTGCTGCCACATAGCGAAATCCATTGCATTCCTTTAAGACTCACACTATGCAACAGAACACGCATTAGTTTTATCGATGAAAAAATAATGTAATCGACAAAATTCTTAATGATCAATTAATCGATCGTCGATTAATTATGCCCATCCCTAGTCCAAACCCGAACGGGGTTTGGACACTCAGTTTCCAGGTCTTTTTGCCAGCATTTTCTTTTGCTATCGCCAGCAAAGTGTAAGTAGTATTATTTTAGGCATACCAAACAATCTACGTGTAAAATTTCATTAACATATATGGACGTTTACATGTCTAAATAATATAGGAAAGTTACTTTGGCCGAAAGACCACTCTGCGACACTCGGGCGACGCTTGGGCGACGATCTTTACTCTGACAAGTGTGTCTGTGTTGTCATCGTACTGCTACTATGGGTTAGCATATGAGTGTATTTCAACGCTAGCTTAACACTACTTTGTCTTGCCAATGAAAATACACTATCATGTGTGACGTGATCTGTAGTCGAGGGGAGGAAGGGATGGGGGCTAGCAAACTTTGAGAAGAGTTCAACAAAACATCCAGCAGGTGGTGGTATTCAGTCAAATTGAGATTTTATCGCATAGTTTGGAGATGTTGAAGCGTGATATCTTATTGTGGAGGACATAACTACGTCCCCGGATATGTTGACAGCATTGATGGTCAGTTTGGTGACCCTGGATCAAGTTAATATCCCCGGAAAAACAGCAGCGGCCAGTGTTTAGAAGTGCGGTCGGGTTTGGACAAGGGTAGCACACGGCTAATTTACCGGCGCCAGTGTGATTTTACCGGCTCTAGTAAAGGCTAAGCTAACTCTTAAATTTTTTTACAATATTTAGCTCGAAAGGTAAGAAGTTAAAGCTTAACGTGAAGTCAGTAAATCAGCTGAAAACGTGATACGATTTTTATCAATATTTGAAGTTGCATTTTATCAGAATGTTAGCTAAAAACCGGTCGGGATTGGACACAGTGACGCTACATACAAAAGTGACATTATCTGGACAGAAATAAAAAAATACACAATGTGGCACAATCGTGAGCAGGCTTCTCCAACGCAGCTAGCTAAATGCAAGAGGGGGAGGGGAGAACGAAGAGAGGAGTAACGTTACACACAGAAGCGCCATGCAGTTAAGCTAGTTCATGGTCCAGCTAGCCCACCAAAAAGTACTCGTCCACATTACATTATATTCCCGTCTACAGTCCCTTCAACAACAATAACATTTCAACAGAACTATACAAAATGTAACTATCAAGCAAACAGATTTGTGACCTTTTTCAAACAATACAATTATAATTCTTTCCACAGTTGCGCTCACGAGCACACCTCACCTCAGAAAGTCTCCGCACAAACCGATAGTGATGTGTCGTTCGTGAACGATTCGTTCAAGGACTCGGGAGTAACGAGTCCTCTCAAAGAGTGATTCGTTCATTTTCATTTTCTGGTCGCGCATCGGGACTGTTTTATAGGCTCGTCCAAGTAAACAGAAATGATTTGTTCATTTCCCGACTCGGTCTTCGGGTACGAGTCTTTGGATCATTTTTCACGTGACCTGCATAGGCTCTGTACTGGAGGAAACAAACGATTCGTTCATTTCCCGACTCGGTCTTTCTACGAGTCTTTGGATCCTTTTTTCACGTGACCCGCATTGTATTTTTTAGTAGAGGAAACAGTTTCCTCATTCCCTTTCGCGTGGCCGGTGTTTTAGTAAGACGTGAATGATATTCACTCAAGTCATCATACTGACTGGTTTTGTTATTTTCACTTTACATTTACACTTACAGTTTAGTGCAGTGTAATTGTTTGCCGTGATAATTAAATGCTAGTGTGATAATAAATGACCAAATCATACAAACTGTCATGATACATTATTTTAATGCAGGAATTTCTTTTAAAATAGTATCTGCTGGTGCACATGTCATGCACTAACCTACATGAGAATATGATATGTGTTTGCAGTGGACGTTACTGAAGTTACTGAACGAGATTCAAAGAACCGAATCAGTAAAATGATCCGAACTTCCCATCACTACAAACTGAGGCAAGATCCATAGAGTTAATATAACTAGAGGAAGCAACTTTTGTCTTCCAAGATGGCGTCCCCATTCATTTCTATGAAAAGTGCTCAGTGGCGCAGTGAGGCAAGCGAGAGCACAAAACTGGACCGTGCCATTTTTCCACTTCCGACTCTTCCGGTCTAGCTTTAAACAGTGGCTCTTTTTTTCCCTAGCTCCGAGACCTCGTGCACGCTTGCAACTAGCTGTACACGTCATACTTTGCGACAACCAGTCGCGAGCATAGATTTATATGGTTGCGAGCATGTGAGCTAAGGCATTGCAGTGGCAGAATGGGGTACAAGTCTGATAAGAATCAGAGACATGATGCAAACTTTACGGAAATGTATGCTGTCACTGTATAGTATTCCTTTCACTTGGTTTTTAGAAATAGGCTATAGGGCTAAATATAGGGCTATTCTAGATGGAACTTATCACATATGTTGCTTATTTTCTTTGTGATATGAGTATGATTTCCAACGCATTGTATCGGATTAAATAAACTGTTAACATGAACACTTAGCTCCGTCGTTGTTCTCGCCAGGCAAAGAAAGCTTAATAGTTACTTTTATAACAGAGATCTTCCATAATGCAGACTTACCATTACTGTCAACTTTATATTCAAACGAAATGCCACGAAATTCACACTGCCTTCAATTTAACATCAGTGTAGAAATGTGGCCTGTGTTTTATATGTTCAACCTACAAAACCAAACGCCTATTAATGGATATAACGTGATCTGACAAGACTTGGTAATAATGTAATAAATTGAGAAGTGTGTTTAAAATATAGTCTACTTTATTGAACGTGCCTTTGAAAGGGGCCTATTAACAGAACTATATACAAGACGTTTCCATCAGATATAAGTGGGGGTGAAACATAGTCACTGAGGACCTTCATTGTCCCACAAAAGCAGTCTGGCTTGATGACACGATCAAAAAAAGAATAATGAGTGTGTTTAACAAAAGCTTCTGAAGGCAAGACTAATATTATTTAAATATATATCATTTCCTATTGTGGTTATCAGTTAAAGTATTAATCTTCGTCTTTGCTCCAGATAGACATGTCAACAATTTATGCTCACGCTTAACATAATATAATATTTGCCATCATGTCATGAACGTTTTTACGAAAAATCAAATCTGTTTTAAAATAACAGGAATAAACTATATTAACAACATTTCATGTATGTGTGACAACCATTTGCTAAACTTGCTACAACAGGGCAGGCAACTCAAGCCATTTCTTTCAGCTCCAGGTAAATCGGCTATCGGCCAATGTGAACTTTTGTGCTCGTGCCCTGTTAGTGTCCGCAAGCACATTTGCAGGCAACTTTTATTGACGTAAGCAAATACATGGGGTGCTAGTTTACCCATTTCGGATTGGTTTCAAATTGAGCAAAAATCAGGAAAAATATTCTATGAAAAAGCTAGTAGTATGAGCCAGGTTCGAGAATCGAACAAAAATTATTGGGGGAGATAGTTTTGTTAATGTTGACTGGAGACTGGAATAGAATAAAAACGACCGGAAGAGTCGGAAGTCTAACAATAAATGCAATACCACCTACATCCACCGCGGCCGTTGCTTCAAGCCGAGGGGCGAGGGGTGGGGGCTTGGCAAGATCGCACCACGCACATCGATGACGTCATCAACAGAACGCCAAAATACCTTCCACAAAGCTCCCAAAAGTATACACAAAACGCACAACCAAATAAAACAGACAACAGTACAGCAATTGCAATAAAATGGAGAGGGATTTTATGTGAAAAACAAATAATTATTCATATCTGTTACAATTGCACCTATGTGAACATGATATGACATTCCACCCCATTTTGACCTGTAATATTAACGGACAGTGTGGTTAAATGTTCAAATGTATGGACTACTGCATTTATCTCCCATGCCAATTGTCTCTCCTTCACTGCTACAGCCGTGTAGATCTTTTATGGAATATGTGCTGACTCAACATAAGCACGTATAAACACTTCTAACTCAAGTGGGGTGAAGTAGGAGGACCTTTTTTTGTTACCGGGTGCCATGGTGTATCCTAGTATCGGAGCTCCATTGATGTTGGCTTTTTATAGTCCTCATGCATGCGCTTGGACATATTCCAAGTTGATAAATGTTAAACCTGCTTTCTGGAATACACCCCAGGCTTTATTATGAAAATAGGACTAAATGATTACATTTCATGCTCAAAGTTCAGTCTGGTGACGCTTCACGAGTGTTGGTGAAAGAATGTAGTCTACTGTGTCTAGGTAATGATGAGGTCATTTCCACTTTACATCCCAAACAAGTTAAACATCGCTGGATATCATCTAACATTGACGTTAGCCAATGTTAGATGATAAGTGGTGTGATTAAATTGTTTAACATTGCATGTGTTTCTGGAAAGAGTTTATCTGCCAAGTTTATGCAGGGTACTACTATTCAAGAGTAGAATAAATAATAATAAAATAAATAGACAAATAAAAAATATATTTAGCTATTTTAGTACTGTGAGTACCAGACCAACACAAATGATACTCAGTTTCCCAACCTGCACAACACTTGCCTGGACCATTTCCCTTCTCTCCCTGAGAAAATGAGCCAGTTATTGTTCTTATTTGTCTTTGTGCCTTTACCTTCCTGCTGCCCTGATATAGGTCCAGATTGCCGAGTGTGAACTTTCCCAGGGTGATGACAGTCATTCTGTTCTCTTCAAACTGAATTACGGCTGGGGCTTTATACACACAATAACGTTTAATCGCATTGGTGGCTCCCATTAGGGAGGCCTCTGTTATCCAGGGGTGCTCTAAAACCACTTTCTCCTGGACGGTCGGCGAACACTCATTTGTCCCTACTGTCAAGGCACAATGCCACAGCCAGAAAGACGACTATCAAATCTGTCTCACAAACATACACATACAAATACACATGACAAATGTACTTTTGAAACCAAACACTGCAACACAAACATACAAATAACATATTGGCATTTGTTACCACACACTTAAGTATAAGAACCCACTGACTGGAAATACCTTTCATAGATAAACTCTGCATTCTTTAATAAACTCAGATTCATAATTGCGCATTTAGTGGCCCATTTCTGGACATAGACTCAACTGTGTCTTTATTACGTGATATAGGACAAAAAGCATATGTTTTCAACTACATAAGCTTGTTTTTGGTGTCCTGACCCTGAATTAGCAACACCTCTAACACCTCTCTCTCACAATTTATGTCCACAATCAATCAGTAAAGGCTAAAAAGTATGACCATGAATCATTGACATATAATAAGCACCAGTTGGGGCTAAGCCTTCAAGCACTATATTGGGCACAAGGAACATATTCTCAGCAGGATTCTTGATTCCTCTCTCTTTCTCTTTAGGAGACTTCAATCTCTCCTTCAATTTCTCGATCATTTCCTCACCCTCCTTTCTTCCCATTCCTCTCTAATCTCTCTACAATTCCACCACTTATTTTCTCTCTTTCCACTAAACGGTGTGCATTTCCTTCATTAGCAGCTGATAAATGAGCTAAGGAGGCCATTTCATTAAGCTTATTAATTCGGGGGACAATTAGACCTGATCCCTTTTTAGAGGAAAGGCTGATACAGGCCTGCTTCATTAAAAGAGGTCTGGAGAGGCTGAAGATTGATGTGGTCTGGGTCAACAACATCCCTCCTCTCTTCTTACACTTAAATTTCACAACTCGAGAAATCCTCACCAAGAAAATGTATTCCATATTTCCTCCACGGACCACAAGAGGGAGTGGACAAACTAAGATTTTTTTAAATTGTTTTTGTAAGTTTTAGTGAAAAAAAATTCTCACATCAATTTGATTCTCTGACACTGATAATGTTGCCTATTGGGATATTGCTGATTTATATTATTTGAAGACTCATGTGTCCAGCTATTTCAGCTTATTTACATTCTTTATACATTGCAGTAAATTGGTGCAGCAGAAAACACAGTACTGTACGTGCAACATGTTGTTAATACTTGTTAAACATAATGAACAAGCACACACAACACTTTTAAAATCTAAACATGAATTCACAAAAAATACTTATATAACATATTGATTAATAAGTCTACTGAAGTGTTCACTAGCTTCTATAGCTTTACCTGAAACTAACAATTTAGCACCTAAAGGCCCCGTCACACCATAACGTTCTGGTCGACCTTCTATGACGTTAGAGGAAACGTTGGTAATCGTCCATGGTCGCTGGTATAGCGCTGGTATAGCGCCAGAAGAGTGTGGTGTGGATGCTGGTGACGCTGGTAATCGTCGGTGATCGGCGGAGAACGCTGGTCCAAAAAAAAAGTTTTTAACATGCACAAAAGTTCTCATGGCGACCAGCGTTCTTCAACGTTTAATTTTAAACGCTGGATAACGCTGAAGACCGTTTTTGGAACGTTTGACTAACATTGCACACGTTTGGCTATCGTTTGACTAACGTTGCACACGTTAGTCAGTTATTACCCTAGCGTTACTTGGTTGTTATTCATCATTTGCTTTGAAGTGAACAACTCACTCACTAGTAGCAGAAGCCCCCCTCGCACCCTTATGTCGTCTAGGCGGCATGATGTTTACTGTTCAGGACAACTGAATCCACTGATTTTCCAGTGTTTTATACCCGTTTGGTCATAAAACCCACACGCCAGCAAAACGCTACTCTGTCGTTATTCACACGCCAGTGACACGTCATCACACGCTAATAGTTTTCAGAGGTGTCTTACTTGGTAGCTGTTACACACTCCTCATGCCTAAGTCCCTCGCTAGTTATGTGTCAGTCCCACCCTAGTCATGCGTTAGTCACACGCCAGATGTGTCCACCTCACCCTAGAACGCTCGAAATTGAACGATTAGAACGTTCAGAGAACTTTGACCAGAACGTTATGGTGTGACGGGGCCTTAAGACAATGTATGTCTGTTTGGTTTCTTTCTGCATGTTTTGTTTTTGGTTGTATTTCTTGTCTGGCTGTCTGTCTGTGCCTAACTGTATTTGTGTCTTCTCTTCTTTTTCTTCTCTTCTCACTCTATGCCTTTTTCTTTCAGTATCCTCCTGGTTGTTTTTAGGTAGTCAGGATCTGGATAGCTGTCACTAAATGAACAAACAACATGGGATGAGCACATTGATTGCATTAACATGATTTGCACATGGTAATACAAAATTTAATTAATCTAGTTGAAGCTATAATGTAAAAGGCAAGAGCGCTGAAGTTGACAGATAAACAGACCGACAGGCACAAACATACATAAACAAAGAAGGTAACTACACAGTTTAGAAAGTAACTACACACATGCATCTCACACACACACAAACAGGCACACATTTATCAGGGATTCACCTCTTGCTTCCTCCATCCGGTTGAGTTTTATGGGGGATATCTGTCAAAGTGGCCACATCTTCTCCAATGTCATTAGTCACCACTTTGAAGACCAGTCCCTGGTTAAAGGCTTTGTCCAGCAATCTAAGCACCTTTCTCCCCTCTTTGTTGTCAGGTAGATAGGCCAATATCCTGACTCCCCTAAATGTCTGACCTGGGTTGGGATGCTTATCCTACAAAAATAGGGTCAAATTGTACAAGCTTCAAGTCATGGAGATGGGGGGTTTATTTTCACTAATTTGTGTTTATTGTGTGTTTTTTTGTGTGCCTGTGAATGCAACTGCAATTTCCCCTTGGCGATCAACAAAGCAAACTATTATCTTTCAGTCGACAAGCACATACTGTGGTTAACTAACTAGCCTAACCTGCTATACTGCCGCACCCTAGGAATGTCAGCTCTGATATGTTTTAAAGCCAAAGAAGCTTACCTAGTATTGATTGAAATGGAGTTAAGCATATTTTAATAAACATGCTGACTTATTTATAGATTTACATTCTCTGCAATTTAAAGCGATCACCTTAAAAATATACTACTAAAATACAAATAGTAATTAAAATCTTTGACAAGCATTACAATAGTATGCACAACATCCAATGTCTTTCCATGTAACTTAGACAGTTGGTAAAGTGAACAATATGTGCTGTACAAATACCAGTAATCAGGTTTGTTTACATCCCAGCCTTATGGTCATGGTTGGTTGTAATCTTACCGACTGGATTCCATCTCCGATCACATAGTTGATTTGTATGGTGTTATCCTCAGGGTAACCAGGGAGGTCCCTGTGTAAGATGACCCATGTCATTTGTCCAGCTGGCTGAGTCCTCTCAGAACTCTTATTAAGACCCTGTTCAGCTGGGTCAGGCATGTATGGAGACACAGTTAAAGTTAAAGATCACAACGGGGTGCCCTGTTGGCTCACAGGGTAGATTCAGAATGAAAAAAGAGAGAGCCAGATAGAGATAAAGAGAGATTAAGACAAATAAAAAAGAAAGACAGACACAAAAAAAAAATGTAAGGTGAGAGTGTGAGATAATGGGCTTGTACTATACCTTGGTCTTTAAGGGATGGTGGTCCCTGTCCATTAATGTATCTGGTACAGTGCCACTTATCCTTGCTCTGCATAGACCCCATGTTGACTAGGCTGGGGAATTAATGAATGAAAGAGTGAGATGATCACATGGAACAATTAACAGACACTTTCAGCCCTTGTCCTTGAGTATATAGGGCCTCATTGGAGTCCAACCCCTAACTTAAGCTATGTCAGTGCACCTGAGCTAAACATAACTATTTAATTTTTAATACAATAAAAGGAGGCCACTAACACCAAAGAGACTCACCTGCTCAATATCAATGCTGATTTCTGATCTATCTTTGCGTTGTTTCTTTGCCAGGAGACTGCCCTGTGTAGCTCAGACTGTGTTTGTTCTGCTCATCTTGACAGGTGACATAACTGAACAGCTTAAACTGGAACAGAGAGAAGGGTAGGTGTGGTGAGTTGAGTGAGTGGTTGACAGTGAATGTGGCTGAGGTGTGTATGAGTGTACCCACATGATGCAAGAGTGTGAGGTATTTCCTTGTTCCAACTAGGCATGACTTTGCAACAAGGCTCACAACCTCCTTTGGTTTCATCCTCCATCGATTTGCATTACAATAGACATTCCATTCTGAAAGTTCTGTTTCTTTTTTCAAAGTAAGTACTGAAAAAAAGAAATTATTAAGAAAAGCTGTGGCAATCCGACCACTTCAGAGAGGTGAAACCCATATAGGTTTGCAAGGTGTGGCTTTGGTCCTGTTAAATGTAAGTGTACTTGTACTGTTATCTCATCAAATTGAAAATGTTGGCAATAGGTGACTATAACGAACAACAAAATATTTGTATTGGGGCCACCATTTCTGAGAAGGATTCCCTCCAACAGACCTCTCTCTGATTTTTCCAACTGTTTGTGAAAAAACAAACAACTCACGTTGAGATCCATAGTCTCTAAATAAGATTGGTTTCAGAGCATGATGACAGGATATAGAGCATGGATGAAAGAAGATTTGAGATTCCCTGTCCTCAGCAGTCTCTGAGTCAGACACTCTGAGGGCTACAGATTCTGTGCTGCTGATTTGATGGATTATGGGTTTGGTGTGTTTTTAACCCTGTGTTATTTACTTGTTTTTTCATGCCTGCACACAAAATTCTGCAACATCTTGTCTTTCTGTCCATACAACACATGCAGTGCTGGAAGCTGTGTGTTAGTATGTGTAGTATATGCAACAATTTTGCTGATGTTAATGCTACAAGGAAAGCCAAACTGAAATAATGAATTAGAGGTTACAGTTTATTTACTATTTCAAACCACATGTGTATGTTCAGTTAATAGTCTCATCAGTCTGTCTCAGTTTTTTTATCTGAGTGTGATGAATACATGTAAGAGGAGAATCAGTTACTTTAAATGCAAGCCATATAAATAGTAAAATAAGTTATTTATAATCTAGTCAAATACAGTCACTTACTAATATGAAAAAGGTTGATCTTTCCAATGGGGAAGGGAGGAACCATTGTTAGCAAATATTATTAAAGGTGCAAATGTATTCCATGCGAAAGTGGTTACAGTCACTAAGATACCCACCCAACATATAAAACACACATGGCATGCCATTGAGCACATATATAAAAATTGTATTTCTGTGCAATTGATTAAAAAAAAATTATAAAGGTGAATCTAATGATAAGAATGTGTATGGGGGTCGTTTTCATCCAGGGACGAATAAATGTGCCATTTAGGCAGCAGCAGGAGGGGTATAGATTTAGGGTAGTCAGCCGGTCAGTTGCCAATAGTCTCCACTGAATGTCTACTTAGCATTGATGTACTGGATATAGAATGATGCCATTATGGAAAATAGGCCCAGACTGAATATGGTCCTGCATAGTAGGTTAGTAGGGATACTGAGGCTGCTGCAGCATCGACTGGCAGATACATTCACAACAACAACAACAAAATATTTATGTAAAAAAGTTTAAGTTTTTGTTAGTTATGTTGATTATTTTGATTTCAGTGGCTAAAAGTAAAATGAACATTTGTCAATCTGTCTTTCAGTTTTGTGTTGTAGTCGGTGATTAATTCATTAGAATGTATTTTGTAGTCCTCCAATCACATAGCAAAATGTTTTGATTATTTGAATTTATTATAATAGATGACACACACGTCTTTAGTTAGACATTTCCCGATTTTATCAACATTGATAAAACGACATGTCACATGACAGTCTTGATGTTTATTCAATATAACACCCGATCAGAAGAAAAACAGTAGTAATGTTATTTTGGTTGCAGGGGTGGATCTAGACATTTTTACCTGGGATGGCAAGGGGGTGGCAAGAGGTAGTTGTGGTGGTGGCAGCATTGAGGCGTGAAGAGAGTGTGTGACCCAACGCCACCATCAATTATTATAGCATTGTAATTTGAATAATGTCAATAATAATTATAATAATATTGAATAAAATGTACTATAATGTAAACAAATATATATTTTTTAAACGTAATGGTGGTGCAAAAAATATGAGATGGAAGGAAAAATAATTTTCAAATATTTTGTGTTTGCTCGCAAAACTTTTGCCTTCTCTCGCAAACCCGAGAGACTAAGGCCGAATACCAATACTCTGTCTTACCCCTACCCCTTACCCCTAGCCCTTAGTTTACCCCTAGCCCTCGAAACTGAGGGGTAAGGGCTACATAGCCCTATTAAATGAGACACCACTTGGTTACGTATATCAATGTCTCCAAAGCAAGTAGTGTTATGCACTGATATCAAACGAAATTCGCTGCTAATGGAGTTCAGTTAAAACTGTAGACATGCATGGAGTCCATTCAAGGCTAATCAGAGAAATGCGGGACAAATCAGCAATGTAACGTTAGCGTAGCAAACTAGCGATTCAAAACGTTTCAATTAAGAACATGGTTGCAAATACATATGTACAGGACTGTGTAGAGCACAAAACAAGATTGTCATAATTTTTGTATCAATTAAATTTATTTAACCATTGTGTTATCTTCGGGTCATTCTGACCCATCAGTCATTGTGACCCACCGTCGTATTGCGACAAATTTACCGCATACAAAAACAAAGTGAAGCATTTTCTTTTAACCGTTGGGCTGTCTCAGACCCGCCACATTGCGAAGGTTAAAAGAAAATTATTTGTATTTGTTTATGTATTGGGTAAAATTGGGTAAACACAACGATGGTTCGTTATGAACCTTTGGGTCATGTGACGCGAAGGCAGCACAAGGGTTAAGCCGAAAATATGACATTTATGGGACTCTCTGAATGATCTGTCCGCCATTGTTGCAGGTTGAGCAGGATTCACATACCCCTAGGTTTCAAGTAAGCTCCAGAAAACACTTGGTTTTAAGGGGTGTATACCCCTTCGTCTTAGCCCTACCCCTCGATCAAAAAGAGTATTGGGACACCAATACCACCAATACCATGTGAACACGCAAAACTAAGGGCTAGGGGTAGTATTGGGATTTGGCCTAAGCAATCCTGGAAAATGTAACAATAAAACAGCATAAAATTAGACAAAACGTCTAATAAACCCCAAAAAGTTAACTTAAAAATGTAATCCTGTCTTAATTTCTCAATGCCTTATTGTTCCAAACATCCAGACATCTTCTTTTTTTTAATCAATTCTTTATTGATAATATAAAGGTAGAAATACAAAAATAGTACAGGTTTTAAATTTTAGATCAATACAAAAACATACAGATAACAAAAACAGTACAATAATCCCCCCCCCACCACCACCCCATGCCGACCCCCTTACCCACCCCAGTCCCTGGTCTCTCTCCCTCCATAAAAAAACAAAAACAACGAAACCTTCAGTGAAGTATACTAATGCTGCACTCTTTCTTTAACCAAAGTGTAAGCTGCGTCCCATGCACGTAAAGTTTTCTGACTAGCTCCATGGACACGGGCCACTGATCTCTCCATCATTAACTATGTCTAGGAATGAGTTGGACCACTGCTGCCATGATAAAGTGTGAGGCGGCTGCCATCGCAAGGCCAATATTTTCTTTGCTGCGGTGAGACTAGCCAATAGAATGCGCCTCTGCTGTAAAGTCAGTTCCAAGGTAGTGTCATCATTAAGTAAAAGTAAGGTCGGTGACAGAGGAATATGTACTTCAAGCATATCACTTAAAGTGGAGCATATTTGTCTCCAAAAGGCAAACACATTAGGGCATTCCCAGTACATATGTAAGAAAGTCCCTGAAGTATTCAGTGTACATAGGTCACAATTAGGAGATGTGATGATTTTCATCGCATGACGTTTTCTAGGAGTAAGATACATCCTGTGTATACATTTAAAATGTATTAATTGATGACCAGGGTTTTTGGAGGTATCATGAAAATTCCCCCACTGTGTCCCAGCAAATCTCTCTCTCATCCTCAGAAGGCAGATCCCTACACCATACACTTTCTACTGGTAAAGATGCATAAGATTCAGAGATCAATTTATAAAGTTTTGAGACCATCCCACGTGTCTGTCTTTGTACAGCAAATATTTGATGCAAAGGGTGTGTTAGGAGCGGTACTCCCCAAGGGACACCATATGCCTTCATGGCAGATCTCAGTTGCAAGTAAAGGAAAAATGATTTGCCTGGCAAACTGTATACAGCCTGCAGATCAGTGAAAGCTCGTAGACCATTGTCATCATACAAGTCTTGAAGAACATAAACTCCCCTATCCGTCCACTGTGGAAAAGAAAAAGGTGCGTTGCCAGTAAGAAGAGAAAAATTATTGAATACAGGAGAATGCTTGTGCCATTTAAGATCGACCTTAAACATGTTTCATGACAGTGTGGCAGGTTATGAGCAAAAAAGACACCAGAGGACCTAAGCTTTTTTAGCTTCTTTGGATGGTATATTGGAGTACACCAGGTCTTGAAGTCTATGAGGTTGTGACAAATTCTCCTCAATCGGTCTCCAGGAGACAGAGGCATCAGGATTAAACCATCCAGACAGAGGGCGAAGAACAAAAGACCAAAAATACATCTTAAAGTTTGGTAAAGCTAATCCTCCTTGTGTCCTGGCTCGTTGAAGGGTCGTGGTCTCTTCCCATTCCATACAAATTTAGATGTGAGTGATTCCAATTTTTCCCAATACCTCTTTGGGGGTGCAAGGGGAACCATAGAGGAGTAAAAGTTAATGCGAGGAAGTACATCCATCTTTATTATTGATATGCGGGCTTGAAGGGAGTTTGGGAGCCTAGACCAGCGTTCAAGATCTTTCTCAATTTTAGTAAATATGCTTTGGTAGTTCCGTGATGCAATGAGAGATTTAGAAGGGAATATATCCACACCAAGGTACCTGAACTGCCTTACTATTGGAATGTAGGATGGGAGGGGCGTGAGTGATGGGGCTGAATTTAAGTGCATTAATGATGATTTAGTCCAATTGATTTTATAACCAGATAAAGAGCTGAATAAATCAAAGGTGGATAATAAATGTGGAATTGAGGACCCTGCATCGCTGACATAGAGTAAGATATCATCAGCACATAATGATATCCTGTGTTCGGTATTGCAAAAAGTTATGGGAGGTACAGAGGGGTGTTGTCTAATTTTCTGAGCCAATGGTTCGAGAGAGAGGGCGAAAAGTAATGGGGAGAGGGGACAACCCTGACAGGTGCCCCTTGCTATAGGAAACCGGGTGGAGCAAATATTGCCTGTGTAGACCATGGCTGAAGGATTGGCATACAAGACCTTGACCATCTTAATAAATTGTGGACCCAACCCAAAAGTGTCCAGAGCAGTCCAAAGATAATCCCACTCTAGCCTGTCAAAGGCTTTTTCAGCATCTAGTGACAGGACTGAGCAGGGTAAATCAATTGTCTCAGCTGCATGGATAATATGTAGAAGGCGGCGCACATTATCAGATGCCAATCGGGTCTTAATAAATCCAGTTTGGTCGTTATGTATCAATTTAGTCAAATGCGTTTCTAGGCGTGTCGCAAGCACTTTAGCATAGAGTTTAACATCCCCATTGAGAAGGGATAGGGGTCTATAATTACTGCATTGGGAAGGGTCTTTGTTTGGCTTAGGAAGCACCGTGATTATAGCAGTATTAGCACCAGAGCTGAGTACACCTTTATCAATTGCAGTAATAATCATATCCAACAGGGGTGGGCCAAGAATGCCCCAAAAAGCAAGATATAATTCTGGTGGAATACCGTCCCAGCCTGGAGATTTCCCTCTCTGCATGTGGACAAGAGCCTCACGTAACTCCTCTAGGGAGATGGGAGAATTTAGTTTTTCTGACTCTTGTGTGGAGAGAAAGGGCAAATCCAGACCATGGAAAAATGCTTTAGAAGCGTTCGAGTCTAGTGTTACTTCTGATTTATAAAGATCAGAATAGAATGTTCTAAATGCTGAATTAATTTCACCAGGCTCAGTTAAAGTGCAAAGGTGTGATTTGATGGCCAGAATGTTCGAATATTTTTCATTATTCTTCAGTCTTAAAGATAATAAATGACTTGGCCTGGATCCATTGAAGTAATATGTTCTCCTAGTTCTATGCATTAGGAACTCTGTCCTCCGCCTCAGTACAGAGTTTAACTCAGTTCTTGTTGCAGATATTTCAGCTAGTAAGGCATCAGTTTGTGTACTCTGTCGCCTGGCCTCGAGTTGTGCAAGGGCGCCTTCCAGTTCGTTTATTTTGAGGAGTCTGCTTTTATTAAGATAGAGGAAAAAGAGATTGATGAATCTCTTATTGAGCCTTTAATTGCATCCCATAAGATTCTGGGGTCCCCCACTGAACCTAGGTTAAGTTCTATAAATAGTGTTAGTGCATTGCTTAAAAAGACACAGAAATCTACATTTTTGAGGAGAGGTGTTGAAACGCCAGCGTGATGCTCTAGGAGGAGTGCCCAGGAGTGTAAGATGAGCTGAGACTATACTATGATCTGACAATGAGCAGGGTTTAATTGAAACATTATGAATCTTAGAGAAAGAGGTAGGTGAAACTAATAAATAATCTATTCTGGAGAAGGTCTGATGTCTGGCTGAGTAGAAGGTGTACTGTTTGAAAGTGGGATTAATTGTGCGGTATAGGTCTGATAAACTAAGATCTGAAAGAAAGTCATTCAAGTCCCTCGACGCACGTAATTGTGTGGAGGTAGACTGTTGAACAGACTTATCCAATATTAAGTTCACACAAGCGTTCATGTCTGCACCTATGATTAGAGAGAAATCTTGAAGATGTGATAAAACTGTGTGTAGATTAGAGTAAAAATCAGGTTCATATTGAGATGGGGCATAGATTATGGAGATAAAGGGAAATTTACGTCCTGAGATGATAGTTTTGATGTATGCAACCCTGCCATCCTCACTTCCAAACATATCTAGTATATTTAATGAAAGGTTGCGTTTCAGTACTACTAATGTACCCCTGGTTTTAGAGTTCAGGGATGCAGAGGCAGCCACATAGTAGTGTCTATTTGCGAAGCGATGAGTGTCAGCAGTTCTTAAATGGGATTCTTGTACGAGAGCAACATCTACTTATTGTCTACGTAAGAAGTCTAAGCAAGCAGTTCGCTTAATCTGACCATTTAGCCCATTAACATTCCAGCTAATAAAATGTAAATTAGCCAAGCTTAGTTATCAGAAAATAATTTGTATATATACAATATACATGTGGTTGAGCAGTGCAGCAATCCAAAAGTAAAAGATGTAAAAATAATAAAAACAGAGAGATCCATACCAACTCTGATAAACCCTGTCGCCCCAACCCTAGCCCTCTCCAAAGAACAGAAGAGAGCTTGAAAAACATCCACACCCTTATTAAGAACATAATAATAACCCACATTCGAGACACCTCTTAAAGAGTCAGATGTTCTCCTAAACGTTGGACCCGTGATCCTTGAGTAGAGCACCATCCTCAAATTCCCGCAGCCCCCACCCCCCATTATAGATATCATAGGATACCGCAGTAATGAACAGAACGAAGAAGAAGAAAAAAAAACACTTTGGTCATTAAGAGTTTGAAGGTGAAAAAAAAACACATATTAATGGCAAAATATGCAAGAGAGAAAAAACAAACAAACAAAACAAAAATGCAGTCAGCTTTGCTCCTGGCATTAAACAGTCCAAATAAGGATGCATGGCGGAGTTATTTACATTTATATTACATTTATGCATTTAGCAGACGCTTTTATCCAAAGCGACTTCCAAGAGAGAGCTTTACAAAAGAGCATAGGTCACTGATCATAACAACGAGATAGCCCCAAACATTGCGAGCAGCCAAAACATGAAGTATACACTGTGAAAAAACAAATAAGTGCCAAGGGGAAGAACCATAAGAGCAAGCAGTTAAACAAGTTACAATTAAACAACATGAAACTCAAAAAGTGCAAGAGTGTACCTGTAAAAAGAAGACAAAAACAAGAGTCAACAGTAAAATATTTCACAGCGAGTACAAGAATTTAAAACCGTCACAACTAACCAACAGGAGCAACAAGTCTCTCAATACGAGTCATTGTGATCCTGGAGGAAATTAACATCAGGTCCAGCCAGGCATTCCAAAGTGCCGTTGTACTCCCGGAACAAGTGTGTCTTGAGCCTTTTCTTGAAGGTGGGGAGACAGTCAGTGTCCCTGATGGAGGTGGGGAGTTGATTCCACCATTGGGGGGCCAGACAGGAGAAGAGTTATATAACGTCACTGTGTCCAATCCCGACCGCTGTAAACTACTATTGTCCAAACCCGAACGGGGTTTGGACACTCAGTTTCCGGTCTTTTTGCCAGCATTTTCTTTTGCTATCGCCAGCAAAGTGTAAGTAGTATTATTTTAGGCATACCAAACAATCTACGTGTCAAATTTCATGAACATATATGGACGTTTACATGTCTAAATAATAAAGGAAAGTTACTTTGGCCGAAAGACCACTCGGGCGACGCTTGGGCGACGATCTTTACTCTGACAAGTGTGTCTGTGTTGTCATCGTACTGCTACTATATGGGTTAGCATATGAGTGTATTTCAACGCTAGCTTAACACTACTTTGTCTAGCCAATGAAAATACACGATCATGTGTGATGTGATCTGTAGTCGAGGGGAGGAAGGGATGGGGGCTAGCAAACTTTGAGAAGAGTTCAACAAAACATCCAGCAGGTGGTGGTATACAGTCAAATTGAGATTTTATCGCATAGTTTGGAGATGTTGAAGCGTGATATCTTATTGTGGAGGACATAACAACGTCCCCGGATATGTTGACAGCATTGATGGTCAGTTTGGGAGTAGCATGTACCTGCAGAGCCGGAGAGCTGTCAGATAAAACGAGGGTCCTAGAACTGCGGTCCTGAAACTGCGGTCCTGAAACTGCAGCTCTCCGGGTCTCCGGCTCTGCAGGTTCATACTATTGCAGTTTGGTGACCCTGGATCAAGTTAATATCCCCGTAAAAACAGCAGTGACGAGTGTTTACTACGAGGATAGAAGTGCGGTCGGGTTTGGACAAGGGTAGCGCACGGCTAATTTACCGGCGCCAGCGTCTTTTGACCGGCTCTAGTAAAGGCTAAGCTAACTCTTAAATTTTTTAACAATATTTAGCTCGAAAGGTAAGAAGTTAAAGCTTAACGTGAAATCAGTAAATCAGCTGAAAACGTGATACGATTATTTTTATCAATATTTGAAGTGGCATTTTATCAGAATGTTAGCTAAAAACCGGTCGGGATTGGACACAGTGACGTTAGTAGTATTAAGTCAAATGAAAATACCTTACTCTTTTACCTTATTGGAAAGAAAAAGAAAACTAAAGATTTTAGCTATCGAGAGACTCAATGAAATATTTCGCCTCTTGTGGAGTGTTGAGAAGATGGCTTGCTCCTCCGCGTGTTCCTTTCAGCCTTGCAGGAGAAAAAAGAAAGGTGCGGAAGCCCAGTCGCTGTAAAGCATCCATGGAGGCCGAGAAGGCCAGCCTGCGTCTGAACGTTTGTGTGCTGTAGTCTGGGGCAAAACGAACAGTCACTCCATCCACCTCCACCGTCGTTTTCCGTGCAGCGCCTAGGATCCTATCTCTGTCGGTGAAACGCAGCTTCAACAGGAGAGTGCGAGCATGCCCGTATTAAGACTTCATGGTGCCCCTTGGCAACAGTGACTCTCTGGTGCCCACCTACCCCCACCCCGCAGAACACAAACCATACCTATCCACAGGGGTGTATTGGTCCTTGAGTAGAAATACTTTCTTACTGTACTCAAGTATTATTTCTGAGTATCTGTACTTTACTTTATTGTTTTTTATACATACTTTTTGCTTAATGCTGCTCCACTACATTTTCCATACATTGATGTAACCTATGTAAGGAATAATGCACTGGGAGCAAGTCAGTTATGAGAAAATAACCGTACGACAGGGGGATGCTACCGTTTACCTCCCTGAAGTGCGGTTATTTTCCATAACTCACTTGCTCCCAGTGCATTATCCCGCTTATATCACAGCTAACTTGCCAAGTGTTAACTTAACACAGTGTGTCTTTTTACAATGTATTTGTTACCATTCGTAGTGTTGATCAGCAGATAGCCTAAATAGTTCCCCAAAGACGTTCAACTTCACTAACGTCGCTAAGCAACGGAGTACGCTGGGGTTGAAAAGTTACCGGACTACTTGCGGAGTGCTACGAAAGACGTGAATCCGAGGCAAAAGGCCACTTCCCTTGACAGCGGTCAATTATACATAGCAACGGTCAAATATCGAAAAAATAGCCTAATTGACCGCAGAACGTTGGGAAGCCCCATTCAAGTGAATGGAGCATTCTACAGCATTAAGAACAGTAATACATTTATTTATTACGCTACGGCTACACCAAGCGCGGAAATTCTGCCGTGCGGAAATAGAACATTCACGGAGCGGAGCTTTTATTTAGCTGGCTACACTGGACGCGTTGAACATGAATCAGTTTTGCTGTCTTTGTTTATTTATTTTACAAACACTGTCAACTATCTTACTTACTATTTAACACTTGAATCTATCTACTTACTATCACTGTCGTATCTTCAAATAGAAAAGCAACGTTAAAATAGTTAGAAACGTTAAATCTCCATGGAAACAGCTCTCAAGGTTTGGGAAATAATCGGATTTATTGCTTCTTTCATTATTTACAGCAACATATATAATAATCGATTACATTTCATAGATTTATTACCAGACTCTATGTAAAAAGGGCCACGCAAACCTTGCGAAAAATAATAAAAATAGAAGCCTGTCTATTTATACATTTTCCGCACGGAAATTTCCGCACGGAAATTTTGTTTCCACGTCTGGTGTAGCCACTCACATTGCTTACAATGTATTACAACTCTGCTGAGTCCACACCGCGTCCGCAAGGCAAAATTTCCGTGCTTGGTGTAGTCACAGCGTTATATGGCAACGACAGTACGAGTGTTCTGATTGGCTAATGGGTAGTCATGCCAGCCGCGTATTGACCTCATCGCCGGTCTGTGGTCTGATACGTATTCTTATTGCCCTCAGCTGATGTCATCTTCAAAATGAGCGATATCGAGGAGTTTTACTATCCATATGACAATGAAGACATCAACAGTGACGAGGAAATTCTTAACTTTCTAAAAGAGCAGAAAAGTGTGAACACAGAGAGAAAAACGACAAGCGCTAGGCAGATTGCTAGGTTTGGTTGCTCAGATTTCAGATTGGTTGCTAGGTGCTAACACCTGAAACACACCGTGAGAAGACTTGAGTAGAGCTGAACAAAACGACATGTTTTAAATGAAGAGCTAAAAATGCCATATAATAAACAGCTTACTAACCTCGACCGTTCGGTCATGCCGGGAAATATCAAACTACGTCTTTGCCTCGGATTTGCCTCGCTATCGCTCGGTCGATACGTTAAAACATCAGTTTGATATTTCCCGGCATACCTCACTCGGTTAGTAAGTAGTTAGTTATAATTAAAAAAATATTATAAAAATTACATCGGTTGCTTGGTGCCCCTGGAGTGTTGGTGCCCCTGGGCAGTTGCCCAATTGCCCATATGGTTAATCCGGCCATGAGTGCGAGGAAAGGGTTTTCCGTTAGCGTCTTCCTTTGCTGCGCCTACCCGATGTGCACGCATGATTTCAACTGAACCAAGCTTCGGAAACCACTTTGGAATAGCAGCAGACACATAGGGAAGCGGATTTGATGTATCCGAGTTTTCAGGGATCCCATGCACTCGTATATTGTCCCGGCGCGACCTGTCTTCCATGTCAGTTACCTTGTCTTCCAGACTGGCGCATAGTGCAGTTAGCTTGCTTACAGATGCAGAGAGGCGGATATCCACCTCACCCAGGCGGTTTTCACTTGTCTCCACGACTTCCATACACTTTGAAGTGTCAGCCCGCATGGCCACCATTTCGCTCCTAAATTCTGCCATTTGTTCTGCCACCAAGGCTTGTGTTTTAGCTGAAAGTTGAGCCACCACATCATCCACGAACTTAGGGATGGCGTCCTTGAGAGCTTCTGCGACTGCTAGCTTGGCTAGCTCGGCTAGCTCTTCATTGTCGACTGAACGAGGATTTGTCTGCTTAGCAGCCGTCTTCCTCAATGTTGTCGCCATCACCGTGTGTTGAAAACTTTTAGAAAACCAATAAAATCGACCAAAAGTTGAAATATGCGGTTAAAATGTTAAATTATAGGGGGAAACCGCGGAGCTGTTTTGAGAAACTACTGCATCCCTCGCGATGGCCACGTGACCCCCAACATCCAGACATGTTGAACAAAAATAATTCTGCTTTAAATATATAATTTGGTGTTCCACAGAAAAACAGTCATATGTCTATAGAACAATTGGAAGTTAATGAGGACAGAATTATTTCTCTCACACACACACTCACCATACACACGCACACAAACAAACAGCACTCATCACTTGGATGAGTCCCATGCAGCAGAATTGGACAATCTGCCATTGAAGAGTCTGTTGTCTTTGAGGTCAGCAAACAGAGAAATCCAAAATTCCATGCATTCCTTGCGTAGAAACTCCCTCCTATATATCCTTTGGTTGGCAGTACTTGCAACTTCCAAATAGCTGTCAAGGCTTCCATTTCTGTGATTTACGTGAAGAAAACGAAGAAAATCTCAAGCATTATCATTTTCAGTTCTAAGATCCTCCTTAAGAACTCAAGGGCATTCCACCTGCTGGGGAAGGTGAAAAGTCACAAAATCTAACGACAAAGTTTCAAAATTTGCAACACTGCTTGGCTGCCAGCACAAAATTATACTGGAAGTACTATTCACAACAGGTTTTGTGAGAGAACACAAACGTTATGCCAGCAAAAGCATAGTTTCTTGAGGGATTTTGCACCACCATGTCCCTTTAGAGCCTTAGTAGATTCGTTTCTAACTCAGCAAAAATGATGCTATGGAAAAGCTAGTATTTTGAACCAGATTTGAGAATAAACATGTTGTTTTGGGAGAAAGATAGTTGACCTATTTTGACTTGGATTTAGAATACAAAATAAAATATAAAGTAGCCATAATTTACAATCAAAAAATACAAATAGTACAAAAGATACAAATAGTGCAAATTGCAATGTAGCAAGGTGTCATTGTGCAGATTGTGATTAAAGTCAGTGTGAGCCCTTGGCCTTGTTAAAGAGGCCAACAGCGGATGGAAAGAAACTGTTCTTATAGCGTGAGGTTTTGGTTCTGATGGACCGCAGCCTTCTGCCGGAGGGGAGTAGCTGGAACAGGGAGTGGCCAGGGTGGGAGGGGTCGGCCACAATCTTCCTCGATCACTTCAGGGTCCTCGAGGTGTGCAGGTCCTCAAGGGTAGGCAGATTGCAGCCAATCACCTTCTTAGCAGTGCGGATGATACGCTGCAGTCTGCTCTTGTCCTTGGCAGTGGCAGCAGCGTACCAGATGGTGATGGAGGAGTGGAGGTGATGGAGGAGAATGGACTCAATGATGGCTGTGTACAAGTGCACCATCATTGTCTTTGGCTGGTTGAATTTCTTCAGCTGCCGTAGGAAGTACATCCTCTGTTGTGCTTTTTTGGTGAGGGAGCTGATGTTCAGTTCAGTCCACTTGAGGTCCTTGGAGAGGATGGTGCCCAGGAAGCGGAAGGACTCCACAAGTTGTTCTGGCTACACCAGTTCACCAGGTTGTCAGCTTCCCACCTGTAATCAGACTCGTCCCCATCAGAGATGAGCCCAATGAGGGTGGTGTCGTCCGCAAACTTCAGAAGTTTGACAGACGGATGACTGGAGGTGCAGCTGTTGGTGTACAGGGAGAAGAGCAGAGGGGAAAGGACGCAGCCCTGAGGAGATCCGGTGCTGATGGACCGGGAGTCAAAGACTTGTGTTCCCAGCTTAACGCACTGCTTCCTGTCAGACAGGAAGTCTGTGATCCACCTGCAGGTGGAATCAGGCACGTTCAGCTGGGAGAGCTTGTCCTGAAGCAGGGCGGGGATGATGGTGTTGAAGGCAGAGCTGAAGTCCACAAACAGGATCCTGGCGTAGGATGCTGGGGAGTCCAGGTGCTGTAGGGTGAAGTAGAGGGCCATGTTAACTGCGTCGTCCACAGACCTGTTGGCTCTGTAGGCAAACTGCAGTGGGTCCAGTAGAGGGTCTGTGATGGATTTAAAGTGTGCCAGCACCAGGCGCTTGAAAGACTTCATTACCACAGAGGTCAGGGCGACGGGTCTGTAGTCATTAAGTCCTGCTGGCCTTGGCTTTTTGGGCACATGGATGATGGTGGAGGACTTGAGACAGACTGGCACATGGCATGTCTCCAGGGAGGTGTTAAAGATGTAGTTGAACACCGGAGACAGCTGGTCAGCACAGTGCTTGAGGGTGGCAGGAGAGACAGCGTCTGGCCCAGTTGCTTTGCGTGGGTTCTGCCTCTTGAAAAGTCTGTTAACTTTACCCTTGTGAATGGAGAGTGTCATCACTGTGTTGAAAGGGGGAGGAGGGGAGGGAAGGGATAGTTCAGGACAGTCCAATTGTCTTTCAAATTGACAGTAGAACTCATTCAGGTTGTTGGCCAAGCAAGAGTCGTTAGTGGAGTGGGGGGCTCTGGGCTTGAAGTTGGTAATCTGCCTGAGCCCTCTCCAGACAGAAGCAGAGTCGTTAGCAGAGAACTGGCGCTTCAGTCTCTGAGTACAGTCGTTTAGCCTCCCTCACCGCCTTGCTAAACCTGTTCTTTGACTCCTTGAATCTGTCCTTGTCCGCACTCCTAAACGCAACCTCTTTGTCCAACCTCAGCCTTCTGAGTTTAGCTGTAAACCAGGGTTTGTCATTGTTGAAGCTCACCCTGGTGCGTGTTGGTATACAGCCCTCACAGAAGCTGATGTACGATGTCACAGCCTCTGTGAGCTCATCCAGACTATTGGAGTCAGTCATGAACATATACCAGTCAGTAGAGTCCAAGCACGCCTGCAGATCCTTCAAAGCCTCACTGGTCCACTGTTTCGATGTCCTCACAGCAGGCTTACAGGCTTACAGTACAAATACCACCGCCTTTCGTTTTGCCGGAAAGCACAGAGTCACGATCCGCTCTCAGCAGTTTGAAACCTGCTAGCTGTAGCGCAGAGTCTGGGATCAGTTCACTCAGCCATGTCTCCGTAAAGCACAAAACAGAAGATGAATGAAAGTCTCTGTTTTTCCACACCAGTAGCTGAAGTACACGGCGCATTCGTTGGAATCGGAGCGGCTACGTCGGCGTCTCAAGTGGTCTCTGCATCGACACTGAAGTGATGGGTCATTGGTCATCTGCAACGGTTCATCGTTACTTCAGACTGAATGCAGTGGTGTTCTGGACGGCCAGAGGAGGATGGCTTTCACTCTCCTACCTCTGAATAATGTTCACTCTTCTCATTCTTGTATTGCAGGCTTATGTAGTCACTCACTACATGTATAGGTGTTCAATGCTTAATAAGAAATATTTTGTCTGGTGGCTGGCTGGGCGCGGGTATAGGCTACAGCAGCATGTGGAGCGACAGGTGACATAGTCACCGTTGAAAGTTGGGATGTCGAGGCCGTGCCTCAGTTGGGATGTCGAGGCCATGCCTCAGTTAGTAATCACGTTAATTCAAATTCAATTAATTCACTATAGATGCAGCTAGGGGCACCGTCTGCTCTGAGATACGATGCTGAGGGCAAGGATGGCTAACACAACGCTCATCTCAGTCGAATTCTAGCACAACAGGGGCACCACATACACACAGCAGTCTCATACATTTGTCTTGTCTGGCATGTGGTTTTGTGTTGGAGAATGTGTCGCTGCTCTCTGCTCGGAGGTCTAAACGGTGTCTCCGCTGGGTGCGGCATGGAGCCGATGCAAGCAGAACCATAATGCCAAATCAAGTGGTACAATCATGTGTTGTACCGTGTGAAATAAAGTGTCACGTAAACACAATATTGAGTCCTCTTGCCTGAATCAAGCGGAGCTGGTTCATGCAGGGGACGCGAGACATAGCGCCTCACTAGCAGCGCCTCACTAGCAGCGCGTCACAGCAGCGCGTCATATCACGCAGTAGGGACACACCTTCTTAGCAGGGCGGGCTATTTAATCAGGATATCGCTGCACTCTGCATTGCTTATTGCGACACAGGATGCTCTGTTTAACGTTCTCGTGTCATGCTGTGTCCGATTAATCTGGTTCCTCGGTGGTGTGAACAAATGTGTCGTCAGGTAAGGACGTTAATTGGCAGATTCCGCTGTCTGAAACCGTTCTGACAGTAGCCTATGGCCAATATTCTCAACAGGAGATTGAGAGTAATAGCCCCAAAAAGAACATGGCAATTTAAAATTGTAGGATAACATTCAAAACACTGAAGAAGACCATGGTTAATTGACCGTTCCCCAGGGCCCTGCCCCCTTAGTTACTGTTGCTACGTCCGACACAATTCCCGGAACTGTCAACCCAAAAGCCATAGCGAGTACGGGGATAAGCACTATAGCTGTCAGTGTGAGTGATGATTTTTGGAGTAATACCTTCCGCGATATCCTCCAGATCCAGGCAGAAGGGACTGCAATATGCAGTGGAAGGATATATTCAAAATATTAAAATTAGCAACGAAGGGGAAACAACAAAAATCGAAGCTAAAGCATACAGGTCTCATGTCGCCTTGTCTGGCCAGGCACTTCACAGCAAACACAGGGTTGGGATACTCAGGAGGTAGGTCCCCCACTCACAAAATGCTACGAAGATTAAAATAAAATTAGTTTTTAATGGCCTGTTGGGACATTTTGTTCAACATTGATAGTATTTTAAGCTCCTGGCAACTTGCTGGCATTCGCTGGCTAGTACAGCTTGCAATTTTACAGACATTAACATTTTTATTTCAACATTAACAAATTTGTTGGAGTGACTAGTTATGCACTAGTAGTGGTAATAATACTAGTTGACATGAACCGTAACTGTTTGGGGATGTTCTCTCAACTAACATATTGTTTCGCTAGCAGCTTAACTTAGCTAGCTAGCTACCTAGGAGCAGACATATGTGTTTGTTGATGTTCGCTAAATTAAGTTGGGAGTGGGGTCTCCCACACTGTTTAATCCACCGCCGGCACCTTTCCTCTTGTGCCTTGGGCTTTGGAAATTGAAAGAAAACTAAGCCTCCCTCTAATCTGTCAGGATACCTTGTGTCAGATCGACACGTCCCGTAGGCACACGTTGCTTCAGATGTCAAAGCTTGACGGACCTTCTTCTCTTAGTAGCGGTTGCTAAGGTACGATTGGACGAGGGCCGTTCTAGGGAGGAGTTTCGGGAACGGTCAATTGCACTTGATGTGGGCTAATAATGTTTTTGTCTTCACATCTTGAACAAAATTAATACATTACTTCAAAATAACTTTGCCACACACATTTATTAACTGATAAATGCTGAGCTTTAAGATAAAAGGGAAAGATAACCATGACTAAAATGGGGATTCACTGAAATAAGTATTATTGCACAGATTCAGCACAAACTTTCAGATCAAAAGGTGACTCAAACTGTAGCACACTTTGCTTGGCAGAACAGTCATTTAAAATTGCTCAGCATGACTAAGAATATATAATTATTATATTACGCGTGCATATTTAATCCAATTATTACTATTATGGCTGACAGTGTATTGACAGCTGCCCCAGATTTCAATTAACATAGTCTGCCTCCACAGATCCAGAGGGGGTTTGGACAGTGGCGGACTGTGGTTGTTTGAAGGGCAGGGGCGGAAAAATTTAAAGGGCTGCTACTGCATGACATGGGCTCTCGCCAGTGTAACAATGGGAATGGGACGACACCCCAAGTGTCGTCACAGCCTCACTCTTGGAAAGCATGCCCTAGTGGGAACATTGTAGGGGAGACTGTTGGGCACAGCATCTAATCGTCTTCTTTTGAAAGGGCACCATTTGGGACACTGTCATGTAGGGGTATGCCTTTGTCAATGGGTTTTGAAACACCAAAATCCATTGTTCGACTTGGTAGATGTAGGAAGGGACCTGGGAAACTCGCTGTTGCCCGTCATGGAGACTGGTTTCCGGTTGGCGACCTGGTCCAGCGTTGGCAGACCGATGACCAGGCAGGTGCTGACAGCTCAAACCCCCCATACCACAGGGGATGTGTGGAGGGGGGACAGAGAGGGGAGAGGCTAACAGTTACAGTCATATTTAGAATGAGATCCCCACCGGTCAAGTGTGGACTAGTGCAGCAATTTAGCAGAGCAAAAAAGGGTATTTGATGCAGCCCTAGACACTAAGACAGCGCGTACCCCCCTCGGTTGGAACATGAACTCTGTTCCAGGGGAGAGAACTCTAAAATAAGTTATATTTAAAATAAGTTATATACTCTAAAATAAGTTATATTTATATAATAAATATAACTGTTGTTTTTGTCTTCTCCTTTACAGGTACACTCTTGCACTTTTTTTGAGTTTCATGTTGTTTAATTGTAACTTGTTTAACTGCATGCTCTTATGGTTCTTCCCCTTGGCACTTATTTGGTTTTTCACAATGTATACTTCATGTTTTGGCTGCTTGCAATGTTTGGGGCTATCTCGTTGTTATGATCAGTGACCTATGCTCTTTTGTAATGCTCTCTCTTGGAAGTCGCTTTGGATAAAAGCGTCTGCTAAATGCATAAATGTAAATGTAAATGTAATAAGGGTGAGAATGCCCCGTCCCCCGTTGTCACCAACTAGTAACGGAAACTATAACAATAACAATATACAGTAACAGGTTTACTTTATTTGTAAAATCTAGATGTTACATGTAAAAGTTACATGTGATACACACAAACAAACACACCCCAGGTTTACATAGAAATTACATACACACACTGACATTTAACAGTCATAGAATTGACTAAACAAGAACGTTTTTAACCTAATTTTGAATGTCGAAACAGTATCAGCCTCCTTAATTGAGACAGGTAATTTGTTCCAGAGAAAAGGTGCTCTATATGAGAACGCCCTGCCTCCAGCAGTTTTTTTTCTTAATTTTGGGAACCACCAGATAGCCGGCATCTTGAGATCTAAGTGTCCTTGCGGGGCGATAGGGTGCAAGGAGACCAGAGAGTCTTCCAGTGGGCCGCCTGGACACACCATGGGGACAGTATATTGCACCAATAATATTGGGAAAGCCAGAAGGAGAGGATGAAGTAATATAGAGGCTTGTCAACATATAGGCTACTTTAAACAATGAAAATGCTTTATACAATTGAATAAAGTCTCCTTGATTCTTTGTGTTTCAAGATGACCTGGAAAACTGATGATAATATTCAGGTACTGCTTTGGAGCAAGGTATACCCTTCATATTTCCTGGCATAGTTGCCTTTGCTAAACCTTTTTAAGTCACCAACCCTGTTCAAGAATGTCCCACATGCAAAGACACACAGAGATGCAAACAACAGTGGTCAAGGCTTGGCTACAGTGAGTTTGCTTCCTTGTGTGTGATTCCAGCAGACTACATAGTCTAGGCCTACCTACATAGACTGCAGTCTACTACCCTGGGCCTGCTAAACCTATACCTCTTCCACATATACTGGTCAGGGAAGCATTACTTCTGTCTCTGAATACCCTTGGGGCTGGTGGGATAAACGCTCTTTTTATAATATGAGCACCTTCATCCACAGGGTTACGGATACGCCATAATTGATTGTAACTTGTCTAGACGCTCTGCTTGGTTTCTAAGGCCTTATTTTATGTCAATTAACCAATGGCTTTTGAAAACAGTTAAAGTGACATTATTTGTTTATTTAAATTAATACATTCTTTGGAGATGAAGTAAGCACGTAAATTCATTAATATCTGCACTTCAAAAAGTCTGCACTTATGTTTCTGAACAAAGTGCTTTGCATGCAGGAATTTACTAGACGGAACTGTCTTTTTTTCATTTCTGCCTGTTTTAAATTATTTGCAACACATCTTAGTTTAGCCAGAGCCCGTCTGTTTAGCTTGACTTTCAGCCTGACACGGAGCAGGCTAGTTCCGAAGTATAAGTTACCTTGGTTACGTAGCTAGAACTAGAATAAGCCACTTTAATGGAACGGAACTCTCGCTGAAGTAAGCGAGACTTGGCGAAATAAGTCTCGCTTTTCCTTAATCGACATGGATGGAACACCCACCTAACCCAGAGATTCCAATAGGGTCCAATTGCAGCACTCCCTCAGAGCCTGTTTAAGGAGAGCCTTGCCACTCCCTATTAAGCCCCATTGTACCGAATTTGGCTGCAGTTCCACCAGAGTTCCACTGGGGGTGATCGCGAGCGAGTGCATGTTGAATGGGAGTCCATGGAGCTAAACGGCTAAATTTGTCTCTTTCGCCTGATTGTCGTTGAGAAATCTCCGATTTGATTGTAGTTTTTGCATGTTCAACATGGATTATAGGTTGAAAGTTGAATGAACGAGTACTTATGTCCTTTTGATTTCTTACACGGTGAGTCGTTGTTGCCCATAACACGCTAGCATTCTGCTAATGAATGCTGATTGGTTAGTGAAGGACTGATACGACCAGAGCTCCCGCTTGATGGCATCCGAAGCAGAACCAGAATGTCAGAGCATTAGCAACATTAGCAACAACATTAGCAAACCAAAACTCTTTCTAGCATGTGTATTGACAGGGAGAGCCTCCCCTGTCAGCTGTGTTGTCGATGCCT
This sequence comes from Thaleichthys pacificus, assembly GCA_023658055.1. NCBI lineage: Eukaryota > Metazoa > Chordata > Actinopteri > Osmeriformes > Osmeridae > Thaleichthys > Thaleichthys pacificus. Next base: position 2,539,167 of record CM042872.1, on the reverse strand, counting down.
CGAGAGAAAAATGGAAGTGACCAGAGCTTGCCGTGAAGCAGTATCTCTGGCCGTACAATGTGTATGACGTCAATGACATTTTAAAAGGCTTTTTAGAACAGAAAGGCGACTTTAAAAAATCTAACACCCAGCAGTGTGTATTTTTCGAATTCAGAATTCAAATTACTAGACCAAAAATTATATCCTGAGAAAAGTGGATTTTGAGGGGTATAGCTCCATATACCTCCATTCATTCTGCACTCGACCGTTAGCGCCCTCATATGTAACTACAGTGGAACTGCAACCAGTTCAGAACCCGGAAGTTTCCTGAGTGGCAGTTCTCCCCATATTAGACGTTCTCTGGACGAAGCCACTTTTTTGTTCTAAAACCGGGTTACACGCCGCTTCGAAATATAAGCTGTACAACCACAAGAAAACTGTAAAATCAGGGTACAAGCCATGGTTTTATATCCACATGTGACACTTTCCTAGTCAAAGTTAGCAGAGGGTGCATTTCGTGGCAATAAGGAATACAACAACCCTGCCATGAAATGCACCCTGCTCTACTTTCTGTTCTGTATATCCCAGCATCAAGTGATTCTTACTGTACACTGAGATGGACTAATATTAGTAACCAGACTAAGTTCCATGCATGTGACACTTTCCTAGTCACAGTTAGCAGAAGGGGCATTGCATTTACATCAAATGGAAAACAAGGCCTGCCATGAAATGTTCTCCCCCGCATACATTTCTTCCCTTCTACCCCAGCATTATGTAGGCCTACATTTAATAGCATGCATTTAATGCCAATACATGTGTATGTATAGGTTGGAGAGGTCTGAAAACAGAATAGTCCATGGTAGGTGAGGGATAATAATGTTTAATTTTTTCACTTATTTCATTGACTTAAACATTAAGAGTAATATTTCCTATCTTAAAGTATTTGATGGTGAGAACATTTCTTTTGATGTTGATACATAGAGCTTTTGTAGGCTGTAGGCATGTGAATCTTTGGTCCGTTTTCAGGACATCTGATATTCTGGATCAGAAGGCTATTGTTTTCGACCTGGCTGTGTAGCCCACCCTACACGCAGGCTAACTGCATTAAATTTGCATGCCTTTGAACCTATACATTAGTAAGAAGACCCATGTGAAATACTGCTAAACAAAATACATTTCCTTTGGTAATCATAGCTGGGGTATATTTACTCAGAATGCAATGTCATAGTAGCCTGGCTCTGCCCTCCTACGTATTTCCGCTCAATTTTGATTTTGCTTCTGTACTGCGTCTTGGCTTGAGGTACGTAAGTCAGATGTCTCCGGTTAACTTTCTACCTGTCCGATCAGCAAACAGAGGGAGTGGCTGAGAATGACGACGTTGATGTTGTGGGCTAGTTTGAGTTGTAGTTACGTAATGGCAGCGGAGAAAGATGCGAGCGAAGCCTTTCGGTCCGTTGTGGCAACGCTGCCGAATATACAGAAGTTAAAGCCGGAGCAATAACAATCTTTAATGCCCACGGGGTTCATTTGATTTTCCAGCTAGCTCCGTTAGAGGTGATTGAGTTGGCTAAGGCGAACCCTGGCGATTGGTTATGCCAGATCCAGAGTGGCTCTGGGCAGATCCAATAGTTTTAAACTTCAACAGAGTACCCGCCTTCAAGGAAGTTAACACTTGTCAATGGATCGAGCCCAGACTCTATGGCTGTTTATCAATCCGAAGAACGCTGAGAACGCAAGTACATTCTTTTGAAGAACGTTCTTGCAAGCGTCCTTGCGAGAATGGTCTTGCAAGTCCGCAAGGACTTCTGGGAAATCAGAAGTGTTCTCACTGGTCAAGTCACCATCCAATGCATCCTTGATAAAAGGGGCGGATCAGGAACATTTCCGGGTATTTTTGGCGTTCTTGGTGACTTGTGTTCTTTGGATTGGAACCGTACTTGGGCAATGAAAGATGACGTCAAACGAGTTCGCAAGAACGGAAAAAAACGTGGATTGATAAACAGCCTATGTCATAGAGTTAATATTACTAGAGGAAGCAACTTTTGTCTTCCAAGATGGCGTCCCCATTCATTTCTATGAAAAGTGCTCAGTGGCGCAGTGAGGCAAGCAAGAGCACGAAACTGGACCGCGCCATCTTTCCACTTCCAACTCTTCCGGTCTAGCATTAAACAGTGGCTCTTTTTTTCCCTAGCTCCGAGACCTCGTGCACGCTTGCAACTAGCTGTACACGTCATACTTTGCGACAACCAGTCGCGAGCATAGATTTATATGGTTGCGAGCGTGTGAGCTAAGGCATTGCAGTGGCAGAATGGGGTACTAGTCCGATAAGAATCAGAGACATGATGCACTTTACGGAAATGTATGCTGTCACTGTATAGTATTCCTTTCACTTGGTTTTTAGAAATAGGCTATAGGGCTAAATATAGGGCTATTCTAGATGGAACTCATCACATATGTTGCTTTTTTTCTTTGTGATACGAGTATGATTTCCAACGCATTGTATCGGATTAAGTAAACTGTTAACATGAACACTTAGCTCCGTCGTTGTTCTCGCCACGCAAAGAAAGCTTAATAGTTATTTTTGTAACAGAAATATTCCATAATGCAGACTTACCATAGCTTACTGTCAACTTTATATTCAAACGAAATGCCACGAAATTGACACTGCCTTCAATTTAACATCAGTGTAGAAATGTGGCCTGTGTTTTATATGTTCAACCTACAAAACCAAACGCCTATTAATGGATATAACGTGATCCGACAAGACTTGGTAATAATGTAATAAATTGAGAAGTGTGTCTAAAATATAGTCTACTTTATTGAACGTGCCTTTGAAAGGGGCCTATTAACAGAACTATATACAAGACGTTTCCATCAGATATAAGTGGGGGTGAAACATAGTCACTGAGGACCTTCATTGTCCCACAAAAGCAGTCTGGCTTGATGACACGATCAAAAAAAGAATAATGAGTGTGTTTAACAAAAGCTTCTGAAGGCAAGACTAATATTATTTAAATATATATCATTTCCAGTGGTTATCAGTTAAAGTATTAATCTTCGTCTTTGCTCCAGATAGACATGTCAACAATCTATGCTCACGCTTAACATAATATAATATTTGCCATCATGTCATGAATGTTTTTACGAAAAATCAAATCTGTTTTAAAATAACGGGAATAAACTATATTAACAACATTTCATGTATGTGTGACAACCATTTGCTAAACTTGCTACAACAGGGCAGGCAACTCAAGCCATTTCTTTCAGCTCCAGGTAAATCGGCTATCGGCCAATGTGAACTTTTGTGCTTGTGCCCTGTTAGTATCCGTGAGCACATTTGCAGGCAACTTTTATTGACGTAAGCAAATAAATGGGGTGCTAGTTTACCCATTTCGGATTGGTTTCAAACTTAGCAAAAATCAGGAAAAATTATTCTATGAAAAAGCTAGTAGTATGAGCCAGGTTCGAGAATCGAACTAAAATTATTGGGGGAGATAGTTTTGTAAATGTTGACTGGAGTTAATAGAATAAAAACGACCGGAAGAGCCGGAAGTCCAACAAGAAATGCAATACCACCTACATCCACCAGGGCCGTTGCTTCAAGCCGAGGGGCGGGGGCTTGCTCGATGTACAAATGCAATGTACGAGAGTCTGGTTAGGACCAGGCCAGGGTGGTGGGAACATATACAGTAAAGGTGAAATGGTACGCATCTTTCTGCCTTGAAGCTGCGTGCGCATCCTCATTGTTTGTAAACACAAGGACCAATCTATTAGGAGTGGGCGATATACCGGTTTGATAGTAAAAAACGGTATTGTGCCGCGCCATGATATGGATTTAGCAATATCATGGATACCGTGATTTATTCAGAATTCATAAATTCGAATTTTGCTTCAATATTTTTTTTTTCCAAATTTCAACTGAGTGGTAGTACTAAGTAGCTACATCTTTTTTTAAATTTTAATCCAACCTTTCTTGGTTCTTACGAATAAAAGAATGTATGTTAATATGTTGACCTATTTTTATGAGCGCACGTCGCATGCACTTGTTGCGCGCATGTAGTGCTAGCAACAAAGAAGCGTGCAGGCAGCTGCAGTTAGGAGGCAGGTTAACTATTGGGGGAAAAATTAACAATCCAGGATGAGCGAAAACACAGAAATTGATGTTGCTCAAGAGCAGGAGGATGAATTGGTTAAGAAGAAAGGGGGCACCTCTGTTGTTTGGAACTGGTTTGGCTTTAAAATCTCCGACCCCGACCAAAACACTACCTTATGCAAGTTGTGTCGTCGTGTTGTCTTAGCAAAAGGCTGAAACACGACCAACCTGTTCAATCACTTAAAAAATGTCCGTGAGTATGAACAATGCACCAGAACGCGTGAGACAGTAAGCCCAGGAGCTCACCCGAAGACAAGCCAGACTCCCACTCAAAAATCAATTATATCATCATTTGCTGCCGGTACTTGCTATGAGAAGACGAGCAAAAAATTGATAGACATCACAGCTGCGATTACAAATCACATAGCGAAGGACATGGTACCGATTCAAACTGTGGAGAAAGAGGGGTTCAGAAAGTTGATTCGAACTCTGGACCCAAGATATGAGATCCCGAGCCGCAAATATTTTTGCCAAAAATGCCTGCCACAGCTTTACACAGAATGCCGGGACAGAGTTTACAGTGAAATAAATAACATTCCATTCTTCTCCACTACTGCCGATCTATGGTCAAGTCGTACCACAGAACCTTATATAAGCCTCACAATCCATTACATAGACGGTGACTGGAAACTAAAAAGCAAGTGCCTACAGACGTCTTATTTCCCAGACGACCACACCGGGGAATTAATTGCAGGTGGGCTGAGGGACATACTGTCGTCCTGGGGATTAAAAGAGTTGCGTCAAGTTTGTATGACGACCGACAGCGGATCGAACATGATCAAGGCATTGCAGCTGAACAAGTGGGCAAACCTTGGATGTTTCGGACACAGGCTGCACAATGCTATTGGTAAGTTTGGACTGTAGCCTAGGTCTACCCTGTATGATGCTTATTATTAAGAAAAAATACAGCTCACATCAGCCATGTACCGTAGGCTAAATCTAAGCACATCAGATTTGTAAAATGTGTAACAGTTGAATGTAAATGCCGTAAATCCTCAATTTAAAAAAAAAAGTTATATTGTATTGTGATTTCTATATAAAAATGCATTATTATTATTTATTATTATTATTGTATTGTGATTCGATTATTTCACCCTATTATTTTGATTTCTTATTCCCAATTTCCAGAGAGGAGTGTCCAAAACGCTCCTGGGCCACAGGGGTTTGCAAAAAGGTGGTTAGCACGTTCTCATACAGCTGGAAAAAGCAGAAGGCCCTGATGACAGCACAGAATGAACTAAGCCTGCCCCTGCACAAGCTCATCACAGAATCTCCGACAAGGTGGGGATCTCGTCTGAAAATGATGGAAAGAGTCCTGGAGCAGGAAAAGGCCATTACACAGGTCCTGGCAGGGGACAAAAAGACACGGCACCTTGTACCTACCTGGCAAGACATCCAGGTCTTGGAATCAGTCACAGCAGCACTGAAGCCACTCCAGGACTTTACAGATGCCCTGTCAGGAGAAGCGTATTACATTTACATTTTAGTCATTTAGCAGACGCTCTTATCCAGAGCGACTTACAGTAAGTACAGGGACATTCCCCCGAGGCAAGTAGGGTGAAGTGCCTTGCCCAAGGACACAACATCAATTGGCACACGGCTGGGAATCGAACTGGCAACCTTCAGATTACTAGCCCGACTCCCTCACCGCTCAGCCATCTGACTCCCGTATGTGAGCGTGTCCTACTTGAAGCCCGTCATCAATCTGTTAAATGCAGAGGTTCTAAAGCTGAACGAAGACGATACAGAACTGACCAAAGAGATCAAGATCAAGGTTCTTGATTACTTGAATGACAAGTACACTGACCCTGCAACAGATGAACTGCTCTCCATGGCTACCTTTCTAGATCCAAGGTTCAAGACCAGGTACATGTCCGCTGAGAAACTGGAGGACATTAAGGTATTTATTCATTTGTTCTTGTTTTATTGCTTCAAATGTAAAGCACTTTGGGCTGCATTTTATGTATGAAAGGTGCTATACAAATAAAGTTTAATTATTTTCATTTTTTTAAGGTGAGAGCTGCCTCAGAGACCGAAGCCCTCCTGGTGGAGAACACAGCCCTGGGAAAATCGTCTCTTGCAGAGGATCACACTGACAGGGAGAAAGAAGCTGCCACTGCTCCTCAATCAGCCAAGAAGCCCAAGAAGAGCCTTGGGAGCTTCTTTAAGCAGACCAGCAATGCACCTGCCTCATGTTCAGAGAGGCAGATCATTGAGCAAGAGCTGAACAGCTACATTCTGGCAACGGCAGCAGACAGTGAGTCTGATCCTTTGGAGTGGTGGCGATTTCACGGATCTAATTTTCCATGTGTGAGTTGTCTGGCAAAAAAATACTTATGCATCCCTGCCACAAGTGCCCCCTCTGAGAGGGCATTCAGCACTGGGGGCAATGTGGTGACATGTCACAGGGCAGCACTAAAGCCAGAAACAGTCAACATGCTGGTATTCCTGGCACGGAACTTGTGAAGAAAGTTCTTGTGAAGATTTGTTGATATTGTTGATAATTGATGGTTGAGGCTTGAAAGGTTTAGTTTCAAACGGTTACAGTTTTGTACATATCTACGGACCGTAGCCAAAACAAACAAACAAACACACGTATTTGAATTTGTAATTACCTTATTTTCTTTATCTCCTGTGTTATTTTTTATTTAATTTTACATCATATTTAATTTATATATATAGGCCTACCTACCTCATGTTCCATGTTTGTTGATAATTGATGGTTGGGTTGAGGCTTGAAAGGTTTAGTTTGAAAAGGTTACAGTTTTTTACATATTTGAATTTGTAATTACCTTATTTTCTTTATTTCCTGTGATCTATTTAATTTAACATAATATTTAATTTATATATATAGGCCTACCTACCTCATGTTCCATGTTTACGGAATGCATGTTTGCACAATACAAATAAAAACTTTTCAGGTCCATACGGTCCAATGCCTCACTCTTTCTGGTTATATAAGGTTCAAATACATATTTTTCCTTAACTAATGTAATTTAACTAAGAAGGGCTATTAAAATGCGATTCAGATTTTTTTCCGTCATATATCGTGATATCATATCGATATCATCTGGACAGTGGAAAATATTGTGATATGAATTTTAGCTCATATCGCCCACCCCTACAATCTATATGTAAAGATAACATCCAAGCTGGCAATTTCGGCAAATCAGACTGCAGTTTTTTTACACCATATGTACTGTGTTATGGAGTCAAAGAACTTGCTAAAAGAACTAGAGAGGATACAATTTCTGGGGAAATTGTAGGGTGTGCTTGCTTGCGTCGGTTGCACAGGGGTCCGTTTTTTAATGACATTTTTACAACTGATATTTCTGTATATTTTATATTATAAAAATTAGTGCTGTCAGTTAAACGCGTTATTAACGGCGTTAACGCAAACCCATTTTAACGGCGTTCATTTTCTTATCCCGAGATTAACGTTCTTTTTGGCCTAGCAAACTTTGTAGTTTTTTTCACATGCTGTTGCAACGACTACTGACGTTAGAAAAACTACAACACCACAGTGGATCTAGCTAGACCGGAAACAAAACAACAGGCATGCCGCACAGACTTGTTTGGGCTTGCAAGCCGGCTAAAGAGTAGTAGGCTAACGTTACGTTGTGAGTGGATAGCGAGCGCGATACGCCGAAATGGATGCCAATAATATTCTTAATGGAAAGGTTACTTTTAAAAAGTTGCCAAATGGTTCCATTGACAAGACCAAATTAATCTGTGTGTTTTGTCGTTGTGAACTGAGCTATCATCGCTGCACGTCCAGTCTGAAATACCACTTGATGGCCAAGCACACAGCTGATGCGAATTCTCCGCCCCCTCGTCAAAGCCAGGCAATGTTGTTGTTTTCAATAAAAAAAAAAAAACATTTGCACTAACTAAGCAATACAATCCACTTTTCCATGTTGTTAAGAACATTAAAATGAGAAAAAATCATGGGCCAAAAAGAAATCAAGGGACATTTAGAATAGATAAAAATGTGCGATTAATTGCGATTAATCACGAGTTAACTATGACATTAATGCGCTTAATCGCGATTAAATATTTTAATCGTTTGACAGCACTAATAAAAATGCATTGGGCCTACTTATTATTTATTAAGATTACATAGATTTAAAAGCATCTTTTTTTTGCTGCTCATTTACAACTCAAAATACGAGTGAAGTGTAGAATGAAATAGATGTCTTCTCATTTCCCCTGCAAGAGGCAGCCTCATAGCCAGTGGCGGAACTAGAGTTTTATACATCCAAATATTCTTTAGAAAAAAAGCTCAAGCACCAGGGACTTATAATAAACATTTAATCAAACATCTTGCAGCTGTTTGATTAACTGAAATTATTATGAAATGTTATGTTCTACTCAAAAAACTACCATGAAGAAAACAAACAATGGTTCTCAGTTGCCCCTGCCCGGAAGCGGGTCACCGGGGCCCCCCCTGGAGCCAGGCCCGAGGGTGGGGCTCGATGGCGAGCGCCTGGTGGCCGGGCCTTTTCCCATGGGGCCCGGTTGGGCACAGCCCGAAGAGACAACGTGGGACCCCCTTCCAGTGGGCTCACCATCCGCAGGAGGGGTCATGGGGGTCGGGTGCAGTGTGAGACGGGCGGCGGCCGAAGGCGGGGGCCTTGGCGGTCCGATCCTCGGCTGCAGAAGCTAGCTCTAAGGGACGTGGAACGTCACCTCGCTGTCGGGAAAGGAGCTGGAGCTGGTGCGCGAGGTAGAGAAGTTCCGGCTAGATATAGTCGGCCTCGCCTCGACGCACAGCATCGGCTCCGGAACCAGTCTCCTTGAGAGGGGCTGGACTCTCTTCCACTCTGGAGTTGCCCTCTGTGAGAGGCGTCAAGCTGGGGTGGGAATACTTGTTTCCCCTCGGTTCGGCGCCTGTACGTTGGGGTTGACCCCGGTGGACGAGAGGGTAGCCTCCCTCTGTCTTCGGGTGGGGGGACGGGTCCTCACTGTTGTTTGTGCTTACGCACCAAATGGCAGTGCAGAGTACCCACCCTTTTTGGAGTCTCTGGGAGGGGTGCTGGAAAGCGCTGCTCCCGGAGATGCCCTCGTCCTCCTGGGGGACTTCAATGCTCATGTGGGCAATGACAGTGAGACCTGGAGGGGCGTGATTGGGAGGAACGGCCCCCCCGATCTGAACCCGAGCGGTGTTTTGTTGTTGGACTTCTGTGCTAGACACGGCTTGACCATAACGAACACCATGTTCAAGCATAAGGGTGTCCACATGTGCACTTGGCACCAGGACACCCGAGGTCTCAGTTCGATGATAGACTTTGTAGTCGTGTCGTTGGATCTGAGGCCGAATGTCTTGGACACTCGGGTGAGGAGAGGGGCGGAGCTGTCAACTGATCACCACCTGGTGGTGAGTTGGCTACGATGGTGGGGGAAGACGCCGGTCAGGCCTGGCAGGCCCAAACGTAATGTGAGGGTCTGCTGGGAACGGCTGGCAGAATCCCCTGTCTGAAGGAGCTTCAACTCCCACCTCCGGGAGAGCTTCGATCATGTCTCGGGGGAGGCCGGGGACATTGAGTCCGAATGGGCCATGTTCCGGGCCTCCATTGTTGAGGCGGCTGACCGGAGCTGCGGACGCAAGGCGGTCGGTGCATGTCGTGGCTGGTAACCCTCGGACCCGGTGGTGGACGCCGGAGGTGAGGGAAGCCGTCAAGCTGAAGAAGGAGGCCTATCGGACTTTGTTGGCTGGTAGGACTCCAGAGGCAGCTGATGTGTACCGGCAGGCCAAGCGGAATGCGGCTTTAGCGGTCGCGGAGGCAAAAACCCGGGCGTGGGAGGAGTTCGGCGAGGTCATGGAGAATGACTTCCGAACGGCTTCGAAAAGGTTCTGGACCAGCATCCGGCGACTCAGGAGGGGGAAGCAGTGCACTGTCAACACTGTATATGGTGGGGATGGTGCGCTGCTGACCTCGATGGGGGACGTCCTGGATCGGTGGAAGGAATACTTTGAAGAGCTCCTTAATCCCACAAACACGCGTTCCGACGTGGAGGCAGAGTCTGGGGACATTGAGGGGGGCCCTTCTATCTCTGGGGCTGAGGTCACCGAGGTGGTTGAAAAGCTCCGCGGTGGCAAGGCCCCTGGGGTGGATGAGGTCCGCCCGGAATTCCTTAAGGCTCTGGATGTTGTAGGGCTGTCTTGGTTGACACGACTCTGCAACATCACGTGGACATCGGGGACAGTGCCTCTGGACTGGCAGACCGGGGTGGTGGTTCCCCTCTTTAAAAAGGGGGACCGGAGGGTGTGCTCCAACTTTAGGGGGATCACACTCCTCAGCCTCCCTGGGAAAGTCTATTCAGGGGTTCTGGAGAGGAGGGTCCGTTGGATTGTCGAACCTCGGATTCAGGAGGAGCAATGTGGTTTTCGTCCTGGCCGTGGAACTGTGGACCAGCTCTATACCCTCGGCAGGGTTCTGGAGGGTGCATGAGAGTTCGCCCAACCAGTCTACACATGTTTTGTGGATTTGGAAAAGGCGTTCGACCGTGTCCCTCAGGGGGCTCATGTGGGGGGTGCTCCGGGAGTACGGGGTACCGGACTCCCTGATCGGGGCTGTTCGGTCCCTGTACGACCGGTGCCAGAGCTTGGTCCGCATTGCCGGTAGTAAGTCGAACTTGTTCCCGGTGAGGGTTGGACTCTGCCAGGGCTGCCCTTTGTCACCGATTCTGTTCATAACTTATATGGACAGAATTTCTAGGGGCAGCCAGGGCGTTGAGGGGGTCCGGTTTGGTGACCTCAGGATCGGGTCGCTGCTTTTTGCAGATGATGTGGTCCTTGTTGGCTTCATCGGGCCGTGACCTTCAGCTCTCACTGGAGCGGTTCGCAACCGAATGCGAAGCGGCTGGGATGGGAATCAGCACCTCCAAATCTGAGGCCATGGTTATCGACCGGAAAAGGGTGAAGTGCAATTTCCGGGTCGGGGAGGAGATCTTGTCCCAAGCGGAGGAGTTCAAGTATCTCGGGGTCTTGTTCACGAGTGAGGGAAGAATGGAGCGCGAGATCGACAGGCGGATCGGTGCAGCGTCCGCAGTGATGCGGGCTCGCATGCAAAATGCATTGGTCCGTCGTGGTGAAGAAGGAGCTGAGTCGAAAGGCGAAGCTCTCTATTTACCAGTTGATCTACGTTCCTACACTCACCTATGGTCACGAACTGTGGGTAGTGACCGAAAGAACGAGATCGCGAATACAAGCGGCCAAAATGAGTTTTCTCCGTAGGGTGTCCGGGCTCTCCCTTAGAGATAGGGTGAGAAGCTCGGTCATCCGGGAGGGGCTCAGAGTAGAACCGCTGCTCCTCCGCATCGAGAGGGGCCAGTTGAGGTGGCTCGGGCATCTGATAAGGATGCCTCCTGGACGCCTCCCTGGTGAGGTGTTCTGGGCACGTCCCACTGGGAAGAGGCCCCGGGGAAGACCCAGGACACGCTGGAGGGACAATGTCTCTCGGCTGGCCTGGGAACGCCTCGGGGTCCCCCAGGAAGAGCTGGTGGAAGTGGCCGGGGAGAGGGAAGTCTGGGCCTCCCTGCTTAGGTTGCTGCCCCCGTGACCCGATCCCCGGACAAGCGGAAGATGATGGATGGATGGATGGTTATGTTCTACTAGCCATTTGCCTACTTTAGCAAGTCACTGTATTTCCAAGCCCTGATAGTGTAACTGAGATAGCCTAAATAATTCCTCTTTCAAGTAATAAGCCCCCGTTCAAGTGTTGAGCATTACATTAGCTGCACGGTCTGTAGAGATCTTGAGACAAAGCCACTTTTTTTGTTCTAAAACCGGATTATAATTTATTTTTTTATCGGAGTACAAGCCTACTGACTGTCTCAGTTTGTCTGTTATTGGAGTCGAAGTTCTAACATTAACTTACACAGCTACTGTAGGCTAATCAACATTCGTAAAAAATGTTCAGGAAACCTAAACCCAATGCAAACCTTAAAACTTACTTCAAATATTAGGCCTTTTTCAATCGCGAAAAGAGCTTGTGGAGCTGTGGAAATATTCTCTATTCTGCTGTCTGTTCTTCTTATTCTTCTGTATCTCGCAACAAACGTCTCTCTTCGATTTGAATAATGCACCGCAACGCAGCAAAATAAATGCTTCTTTCAACAAGAGGTCAAATGAGATGTCAATCAGCATCAAATTTCCAGTAGCGAATTACATTTTGGGGTGACACCTGGGGTGGCCAATCAGATGTCAGGGGTGTCCAGTGCCACCCCGGACACCCCTCTGGCTCCGCTACTGCTCATAGCTGAATCAAAACGAATACATTTGGCAGACCGGTGTAAAAATTGACCTAATCTCTATGACTTAAACGTCCTTTTCAGTTTTTCCCTTCTCGTGATATTTTCAGGCATTTAGCCTACTCATATTGCATTCATTCATTAATAAAGAACCCCCTTTGAAGATTATTCTACGACGTTACCGGCAGTCAAGGCCGGATTAACCATTAGGGCAACTGGGCACTTGCCCAGGGGCACATGACATCTAAGGGGCCCTGGACAATGTCAACTAAAATGTTATATCACATTATGAACGCAGTCATAACTTTCCTTAATGTGAGTACTTTATTGCAACTCGTTCGATCAAAATATGATGTTAAATCACGTCAAAAACAGTGTTTGTGTAGTTTAGTAGCCAGTGCCGCCGCTCCCATAACACGCACTACGCGCTGTGCGTAGGGCACCAACTCCGGAGAGGGCACCAAAAATTAGCCAACTGAAAAATCATCATAGTTATAATACTTATAATGCTGATATTATTTTAGTATAGAAATATTAGGCACGTATATTACAAAACAGGCAGAACAAGAGATATAGCGTATTTAAATGCTCAAAAAAAGTTACGATGGTGCCCCCCCCCCAAAAAAGAAAAACTAATACACACTCAATTTCCCAAGCTCGCTGTGGGTCCCCTTCCCTATCTAAGTGGCCTGACGAACTTTGACAGTAGGCTAGGTCAACTTTTCTAAAATGGGCTTAAAAAGATAACAGGAGTCAGGGGAAGAAAAAAAGAAAGATAGAGATTGCGAGATGGTGCCCGTGCATCACTTTCAGGTAAGCCAATGTTTAATCATTGTTAAATACGGGAAATGTGCTGCTAATTTAATGGTTAGCATACACCTCAAACTAGCTGACGTTATTGCTAATGTTAGCACACTCAAATATGTTTTAACTTAGGTGCAAGCTAAATTGAGATGTTACTGTTAAACATTATCTATGCATTTTACAAGCAACTGACGCCAGCTAGCTGTTACTTTACATTCTATGATGCTTTTATATTCGATTTATCAAATAGTTTTTAAATGAGTAATAAAGGTGGAGAGCTTCTTGGCTAAACCAGGCTATGAAACGCAAGGTAGCTACGTGGGGCTGAAAGATTAAGAGACAAAAAGACATCACCTTCTCTAGACAAGATTTTACCAATTGAAAAACGGCTTGTAAAATGTTTATTTTACATAAAGCTCAAAACTATTTTGTGCTCAAATAAAGGCCGCAAAAATTCGCTCGCGCGCATTGCACGCTCGCATTAATTATAGAAATACGGAACTGGGGGGGGGGGGGGGGGGGGGGGGGGGGGGGGGGGGGGCCTTGAGCCTTGAGCCTTGTTGCCCAGGGCACAGAAAATTGTTAATAATCAGTAGAAGATGGAATCGCGATTCTAATAGTATCATCTGGTAACTGAAAATATGCCCCAAAAAACGTAAATAAGCTTGACATTTATTTAGTGGAAAATCGCTCATTCATAAAAAGCTCACTGGTAGCGATCATTGTCAGTAACAACGCAAAATGCAATATAGCCCTGTGTGGAGAAGCTTCCCCGGTAAATTCTACTACTACAGTACAGTACTAGACTACTGCTGTGTTCGTCTTGGTACAGTAGCGATTGCGTTGGTTGAATTCGATGTAACGTTCCGTTGTACGGTTTAGGCTGAAATTAATTATTTTCATGAACAGATTGACAAGGTTTAGGCGGTGGCAATGAAGTTCAGGTTAGTAGTCAGGTAGTTTCACCTATTGAAAGACTTTTGATTTAAGTAAGGGGAGTGCCGAACATGATCTGTCGCCGTTTAAGTTCCTAAACAGCTGTGTAGTTCAATCAGGAGAGACCTGGGATGAGTGAAAGATGTTTATTACAGTATAATAACTGTATTATGGTGTTTGGAGCTTGAACCCCACGGGGAATGAAATAGATCAACGGGCGCCTGCCCAATGCCCGAAGAAGAATCCCCCACGGAGTCCATACACTGGTGGCGGTGGCGGCAGCCGACGACCAATCGAGCCGAAGACTGAGACAGGAACCGGGTGGCGACGGGGTGGTAGAGGGTCGCGCACTTGATAGCATGGACAAACTACACAGGGAGAGAATCATATTTAAAGGCACGGATCATGTGACGCCATTAATTGATAGCGGGAGCGCTAATCGACCTGAACCCCAGTGACCGCCCGCCCAGGAAACGGGGGAAGGTAGGGCGTTTTTAGCGGGGGGAGTGAGTAGTGTATGCTACGATTAAGCTTGAGTGCAGGGATCGGTCTTGCCTGATTGAACTTGCGCAAGCTTCATATGTTTTTGTAGTGTGTCTCGCGTAGGCTACAGCGTTGCAGTGAGCAACACTGGTTTGAAACCACAGGTAATGATAATTTCACCAACAAATAATTTACTTGTAATGTAATGTCATAATAAATCCTACAACGAAAATGTATTTGTGAGGAATGTTTATTTTAACGATTGAAAACAGATGCATCATAGACCACTGTAGTATGTGTTGCCCGGGCAACAGAGGCTTATTGTAACGTAGCAACCTTTCAGCATTTCTAGGTTTCACAATGTCAAGATGGAGGAGAAACTTTTCGTATGTGTCTGCACACCCAGTTCTGTTCAGAACAAAGTTACTAAGGTGACGAGCCTGAATTTAAAGATTACATTAAACTAATAATGCATGGTGCATGGTTGCCGATGTCGTCAGTGTTCCTAGTGTGTTTTTATAGCCTACTTTTAAATTCAGTCTCGTCACATTACGTGACTGTTCTGTGCCACTGCTAGCTCGCTAGCCCAGTCTACAAACGACTGGTTGAGTGACCGGTGGCGTAACATGTATTCTACTGTAATCTTGCACTAGTAAAAATTCGGTATTTTTACATAAATGTTGTGTAAAAGTGGTATTTTGATCGATATTGTGAGTACATGAACCCAAATCTGCACGCTTGGCCATGACTACAACAGTAACCTTAGAGACCTACAACTCTGTATTAACTTGTCTAACACGCCCCCGAGCGTGGGGCACTGTGGGAAGGCGAGCGGTGCAGAGCGTTAAAAAACGCTGCAGTGTGAACGTACTGTTAGCCACCATTAGCTTCACTTTTCGCCACAAAAACGTAATTTGAACTTAAACCATCCAACGGAACGTAAATAAAAATAAAACCAACGCAATCGAGACCAAGACGAACCTTTTGACACCGCCGTTGTCTATGTAGTCCAAATATTGACTGATCCTTAGGGGGGCGAAAATAAACAATAACTAGATAAGGCTGTTCCTGCGAAACAACAGTGAGAATGCTGAAAACCTGAATGGGGATAGCTGACCATGCTAAAAAAGGTGAAAATAGTGAAAATTAAGTAGAAAGTTAGAAGCTGAAGCTTCAAAGCGCCCGTAAGGTATTTTTGAAAGGGGCTGGAGCTGGACGAAGGCATAAAACTACAGAAAAGAGAAGAAAAATGCAAAAAGAGAAATAATTCAGAATTTGAAGCGGATCATTTCTTGCAAGTGTGTCAAAGTGGTATTTGTACAGACTGTATTAACACCGTAGGCGTGAATAATGCATGCATCGTCATCAATCGTCCATCTGACTTTAGCCGAAGCGAAGCTAGAGAGAGGATGCAATGGGAGATTTCCTACAGTAAGCTAGATACTGCTTCAAATTGAAAACGGAGACTAGGGCTGCACGATTATGGCCAAAATGATAATCACGATTATTTTGATCAATATGGAGATCACGATTAATTATCCAATTATTTGTTGATTTTAACCAAATCAAATGTTATTGTCACAATGCATTGTACCTGCATAATGGATGTGAATACAGCTCAAAATATACAATCAATAAAAAACAAATATTCCATAACAGAATGTAACCAAATGATAACATTTCAGAACTATGCAGAAAGACTAGTTTACAGGTTTTTTGGAAAGAAACACTAGCCTGTCAACATTTTCTGGCTGAGTTGATGTTTGTTTGTGTTTTGTTTAGTTTTTGCAACGCATTTTCTTGGCCCTCATACATTCATCGTATTGAACTTTATGGTGTTTTTTAAGTGGTTAAAAAGGTTTGTTGTGTTGCTTTGTGGCGCCAACACAACTTTACGGCACTCTTTGCATATGACCAGACCTGTTCTTGTTTTGTGTCACTTGCCTTGAACCCAAAATGCTTCCACACAATGGATGACGATCCGATTCTCGGGACAAGCTACGTTAGAATTGTTTTTGTTTTATTTGTTAAGATAGTAGCCTTATGACCGACTGCTATCTGTTGTGGAATTTTCCTCACGTTACTCTGTCCTCTGTAACCGTCTACATCAGGGGTCACTAATTGGCGGACCGCGGTCCGGGTCCGGACCCAGGCAGTTCCCTATCCGGACCCGGACCTATAACCAATATATTATTATGGAATTAATTCATTTTGATGGAACGTTTCCATTTTAACCGGCACATCTTTTTTGTTCATTTGGTTTCTATCTTCCGTGTCCAGTCCAAAGGTCCAATCAGGAGCTGTAACACTGTCATCACCATGACAACTCACTCAACGTTGGCCGCAACCTGTGGGTCACGCAGGTTGTGTGTGTCATTCGCAACAACGCTAATCGATTTGCTAACGGTACTTGTTTCTTCCTTAGCGAAAGACATGGCGTGATTTTAACCTGACAAAAAGCGAAAAGTTGATTCCAAAAATCGCTAATTTCAGACAAGTATGCATTTGTGCTGCCGGTGGGGAGCACAAAACCGATGTGTTTAATCTGCAATGAGACAGTTGCCCTTGTCAATAGTGATAATGTGAAACGTCACAAAGCATGGACACAACAAAATTACCCCCAGAACTCTGAGGTAAGGGCCAGAAAAATAAACCATCACTGTTCCGGACCCTGGACTGAATGGAAATTTGGTGAGTGGAGCTTTTGGGTTTCTAATTGAGTACCCCTGGTCTACATCTAGAAACTAAGCTGCGTGGTGCAGGGAACAACTCTGATTGGCTCATGGAGGCACGTGATCAGACATTAGGTGTATTCGCAGCCGCCTGCAGTTTAGAGAAAGAGTTTACCATAGCCCAATACATAAAATTACCACTTTTCCGACTTTACGGAGCCGTTTATAACTCCTCCCCGACTGCAAGCGGCAACTCTCGCTGGTCGTTTCATGCAGCCGATGTCGAACGCACCTATTGGTTTACGGAGCGCTAGATTGGCTCTGCAAAAAAAGAACTTTGATACGGAGCGTTCTATGAACAGAATGACGCATTTTAAATATCGCTCTAATCACACGAATTTGATCGTGTGAAGCCGAAATCGTGATTAAAATTCGAATAATCGTGCAGCCCTACTGGGAACAAGTTCGACTTACTTCAAACTTGTTCCCGGTACCTACGACCAAACTCTGGCACCGGTCGTACAGGGACCGAACAGCCTCGATCAGGGAATCCGGTACCCCGTACTCCCGGAGCACCCCCCACATGAGCCCCCGAAGGACACAGTCTAGTACAATACACCACAAATAGCAGGATTTCATTCTACATTTGGTTGCATCTTGCAGTATGCTAACCAGCAAACCTTTCTATCTATTCCGATACGGAACTCTTAAGGTCAGTTGAAGAAGTGCATCTTTCTGCTATTCAGGCACATCTGCGATCTGCTCAGCTCTGGAAACTTTAGCTGGAACCCACGGACTTATCCACAACACCCAAAATATCCTGCCATGACGCTTCATTAATCAAGAATAATTAATTCTTTAATTACTTGTTTTATTTATTCACTCATTGTGTTATTCCTTCAAGTAAAACTACTAAACGTGTTATTGGTGTGGGTGTGTGTGTTGGTGTGGTCTTAAATGAATGCTCAGTGTTTTATCAAGTCATCTTGTTCTCACCTCTAGTTTCACAGACTCTGGCTTACTTGCTTTTTCTGTGATTCATTCGTTCATTTTCTTTCTCTGTCCTATACTTAGGTTATATTTTTCAAAATGTTCTTCTGACTGCAGACAGGAAGGACAAATAGTAATAGACCCAGGGTCATGTCATGTTTAGTTTGACATGGTAGTCTAGATGTCCTCTCAAATCAGGATACACCCAACTGATTACCATCTGTTGATTCAAGCAATGAGACTACATTAACACAAATGTACACTATTGGTATTTTTTGTGTGTGGGTATTCCGAACACAAGTTCGGAAGTCTTTGTTTGCACTGTTGTATAGTCATTGTGGTCAGACATGCACAGCTAACAAATTGTCCAAGAGTAATAGATTTTCTGACAGTGGTCACCTCCCTATTGGGACAAGACACTGGCACACGAGATATAGAGCAGTTGCCATACAGAGATCGGGACAGGGCCATTTGCAACTAAGAGAGAGAGAGAGAGTAAGAGTGAGTGAGCAGAATAAATCTCAGGCATCGAACAACCATCTCTCTCCCTGTCCTCTTCTCTTGATAGTTTCTTTAGATTAGATTATCTCTTTTGTGTTTGAGTGACTTGTTTTCTAGATGACTGTGAATAGTGGAGGAACAAAATATGAGTAACGGACAGATGTCACGTTCAAGCATTTCTTGATGAAATGCCCATTTTTTATGCTATAGATCAATGTTATAAAATAAACTAAAATATGAGAAACGGCCACCCAATTCTTGTCTGAACTTTTGTGCTGTCCTCCAGCTCGAGTTTGATTGACAGTGGTTTCACAAAATGAGCCAAGGGGAAAGGTATGCCTTGCTTGCCGAAGGTTATTGGCTGGAACAGGATTGCTACCCATCACGGCCCGCATCAGATTCAAGACCCTGGTACTGACCTTCCGAGCGGTGAACAGGCCTGCACCTGACTACATCCAGTCTCTCGTCCAGCCATACACCCCCACCCACCACCTACGATCTTCTTCTGACAACTGTCTGGTGGTCCCACCTCTCAAGAGCGCCCTCTACCAGGTTTCGTAAATATAACGTAAACTGAAGTATCACAACGTGCACAATCTGCGGGTTGGCCATGGCGCTAAAAACGCTACGTTTGCGAATGTACGTACATGAGGCCCTCACTGTCTCTCTACCTTCAAGAAAAGGCTAAAGACGCACCTGTTCCGGGAGTACAACGGTACTTAGGAAAGATTTGTTGGATCAGATGTTAGTTTATTTCCTCCAGGAAAACAATGACACTTATTGAGGGACTTGTTGCACTTGTTGGTTAGTTGTAACTGATTTAACTATTTGTACTCGCTGTAAATTATATTATTGTTGCTTGCTTTCCTCCAGGTACACTCTAGCACTTTCGAGGATCATGTTGTTTAATTGTAATTTGTTTAACTACATGCTCTTCTGGTTCTACCCATTGGCACTTATTTGCTTTTCACAATGTATGCTTCATGTTTTGGCTACCTGCAATGTTTTGGGGGCTATCTCGTTGTTTATGATCATTGACCTATGCACTTTTTGTAAAGCTCTTTCTTGTAAGTCGCTTCGGATAAAAGCATCTGCTAAATGAATAAATGTAAATGTAAACATAATTGTCGGGCCGCTCCAAAATTAGAAATTAACATTCCATTGGAACTGAGCTCTCAGAGGGGCTAATTAGTTTAAACAACATGTTTATAGGGAAGTTTAAGAATCTTACAGGTAGGCCTACCTTTAAAAGGTAAAACATCTATAAATCATCAGCGAATATAAGTAAACAACAGTTGGCTTGCACTCTTGTCCACTATCTTCCTACCCCCTTTCATGTTGTAAATAAATTAATCATTTATATTTAGTCATTTAGCAGACGCTCTGATCCAGAGCGACTTATTGTAAGTACAGGGACATTCCCCCGAGGCAAGTAGGGTGAGGTGCCTTGCCCAAGGACACAACGTCATTTTTCACTGCCTGGAATCGACCCGGCACACTTCTGACTAATAGCCTGAATCCCTAACCGCTCAGCCATCAGTAGCGGGCTGCTCCAAAATTAGAAATTGACGTTCCATTTATTTATTCCATTTATTTATTCCAATTGACATTCCCAATGGTTAGTTTCTTGATAAACCTACATAAAAAAGTGTATGTCAGTTTAATGAGAAACTGCAACAATAGGGGATAAAGAAGTGAAATTCACTTGATGAAATTAGTAGCTTTTTAGAGGTGCAGGGATTGAGACGACTACTACTTCACGGTGCTATCTGCAATTAGCTGCTAATTGTTGTCAAGTATTACTGGTGGCTGTGAGAAATTACTGGAAAGTGCCACATAAATAAATAGTGCAGGCCTATCGCACACTGACCTCGTCTCAATAGACATCCCGTTCTGGCCCAGTCTGAGGAAGCATCGTCTGCTGCTGATTTATTGGCTAATTCAGCTTTTGCCAGTGTGTCTTGTGCTAATTAAATGTTTCGTGCTCCGTCCAGAAATGTCACAATTGATTTGTCTTCCACCAGCAAGCAGCTATTTTTATTTCAGACCTTGAAAAGTGGGGAACAAGTGAACACTGAGAGACATATATATTTGTATTGAACTGACTGTGGCTTGTTTTTGCAACATACACTTTGATATGACCAACCTGATATTTGGAAGTAGTTGTGTATTTGCATCAGTTTACTTGTTTCTTTTTTGTGTAATAAGCCTATGTTGTACTAAGCAATTGAGGTGATCCATCTACTCTGCTAGTCTACTTTACACAGTGGAGAATTTAAGGATTGAACAAACTAACTACTGCAATAATTATGGTTCACCACATTATCCTGGAACACCTTGTCAATTTGCAAACAATATGCAAACTAACTAACTAACTCCAAGACAGCCTGGTAGCTTGAGTTTAAAAATAGAAAAACATTTAGAACTAGAGAGGGTAACATTTCTGGAGAAATTGTGAGGTGTGCTTGCGTCGGTTGCTGATGGGTCCGTTTTGTTACTGACATTTTACAACTGATATTTCTGTATATTTTAAATAAGTATGCATGCTTATTATTTATGAAGATGGCATAGATTAGAAAGCATACATTTGTATTTTCAAGTACTTGAAAATACTAAGAGTGAAGTGTAGAATGAAAGAGGGTTCTCTTGTAATTTCCCTTAGTGCAAGAGGGAATGCTGATAGGCTATGTTCTAGCCTCAAAATGCCCCCAAAAACGTAAATAAGCTTGAAATGTATTTCTGGAAAACTGGCTAATATAACAAGTTTACTAGAAGTAAAGTGAGTCAGGTGGCTGAGCGGTTAGGGAATCAGGCTAGTAATCTGAAGGTTGCCAGTTCGATTCCCAGCCATGCCAGGAATGTTGTGTCCTTGGGCAAGACACTTCACCCTACTTGCCTCGGGCAAGTTACTTACTGTAAGTCGCTCTGGATAAGAGCGTCTGCTAAATGACTAAATGTAAATGTAGAAGTGATCATTATGTGTCAGTATCAACATCCCTGTCTGAAGACTAGGGGGTCATGTGATGTGACCCGCGGTATAAGTAGGGAAAACTGCCTCCCGTTTATCCACTCCAATCGTTCGGAATTGCATTGATTGCTCTACAGGACTTATGATCATCATTATACAGGGTGTTGATATCACAGCCTGGAAACATAGCTAAGCTACATGGTATCACCTTGGCCTTTGCCTATGGTGTTTCTGCAGCTGTCTTTCCAGGTAGCTAGCTATCTCCCAGAAGTTTACAAGCTGCTAGCTAAACTAATGTTCTACTATAAGTAATCACACGTGGGTTTGCGATGTTAGTCTATTGTCTATGTAGTGCAAAAATTCTCGTTTTTCAAACGAGAATTTACGGTATAACGGTTTAATAATAATAATAATATATATGACAGAGAATATAGTTTGACCCTTGCCAAAGGCAAGCACACCCAAAAACAAGAGGACACTTGTTTAGTTTGTCCAAGCCAGACTCTTATCTCTCTCTTTTGTTTTTACCCCCCTTCACACTCATCTTTGACTATAAAAGGTCTGATGGAGAGGAAAAAACACGTTACTGCCATTTTCATTATTTTAACCTTGCTAGAAAGTTGTCATGGTTTGAAGATGAAGGGGGGTTAGCCCACTGGAGTACGTAGTTCTACTCAGATGCGATCCAGACCTGGTCTAGGATTGGTTTGTCAGGTTGAAAGGTTCACAACCCCTATATATTTTCACCTCTGTAATCCATGCTGTTGCTGTCAGGGTCAGTTGAGCTTGAGGAGTCAGAGTTCTCTGTTGTTTCATTTCCTGTCTGGCTTGTCCTGTTTCTGTGGTGATGGACGTGCTTGGCGTTTGTGTGTGACAGCGAGGACACAAGTTTGTCCCAAAGGGCCTAGTGACAGGCAAAGTAAAAAGACAAGGCCTTGTTGGCAAGTGTTGCACACACACACGCATACAAAAACACATACATATACAGATGTTCACACACACACACACACACTGACAGTCTTTGGCACTTCCAAAGAATGACACAGTACATTCATTTAGTTAGTTTAGACCTAGAGACAATTTACCAGCATGTGACAGTTCTGAGAAATATAATTGAACCACATGAGACTTGAAAGACATTCTCTTCAGGGAATCTATGAGAAACTACATGTTCTTTTGACATTTTTAGTTAAACAAAAAGTCATGTCCATCTTATTTCAGGACCATTGATATTGTTGCAATGTACTATGCACAAGAGCATAGTCTGTTCACACACTTTCAGCAAGGATGCTGCAGACCAAATGTGTCCTTAAAATGGGCAAAGGATTCCAGTTTCAGCAAATGAGAGCTTGTGAGATGGCAGACGTATGTTTGAGTGTGTACTGTGTACAAATCTGTGTCTGTATATACCTGTATGTGTGTATGTACAGGAGAGGTCATGACAATAGTACTTTTGCTATCAAATCTTCCCTAACCAAGCAGAACAGAGTCTTTTACACCTTGACAACAAATGAAGATATCAATGATATTAAAAGAGACAAGGGGTCCTTTAAGCTACTCGGCACAATTTGTTTCAAGTTAATAGTCTTTTCTCCCAGAGATTGGATCAGCATGGAGCGAAGTGAATCACATGCCTGTCCAAATTCTTCCACAGGAGTTGTCTCTTCTGATCACATCAACACTCTTGCTACCAAGCTAATTTACAAAGGGAGGGGGAGAGACGTGGAGAGGGATACAGTGGGGGTGATGAGGGAAGTTTGTGTGTGTGTGGGTGGTGTAAACGTGCATTCACATGCATATTTTCCCTACTAGCATGAAAACAGTTGCTCGCAGACGATTACCAGATAGTCATCTGATGTTTGTTTTTCAGTCTCTACACAACTCTGTAACAGCACTGTCACTCTTGTTGATATTGCATAGCTGCATAATACTGTACAAGACTGCTGTTACTGAAATACTGGGTGGATACATACAGTATAGACATCCGATACCCAATAAAACTAGTTTTGAATGTAACAAATACTTTTATAGGTGATTTTGATTAGCCACAAAGTGCATATTGTGTATGACAGTTGGCTCTGTCAATTAAATAAAACTTCTTTTGTATTAGGAAAGATGGTTGAATTTAGTGAGAAGCCTGTTGATAACTGACACTAAACAACTACATATTCTGCAATTCATCATATAGAATAAAATGGTTAGAAGTGGATAATTGATTTAATACACAGTAATTTTTTGAGCCTATACAGAATAGAAGGGACCTGTCAATTATTAATTTTTTTAATTGACCTGTCATAGTTTGCACATTAATATCCAAGATACTACAAACTAGAAGTACTTCTGTTGCTCCAGCTGTAAGTCAAATGCCACCCTCAGAAGTTCCAAGTGTGCACAAGCTAGAGCCACTGATTCTCACTCTCATTAAATTAAACCCGGTACAAATCACTCACCTCCAGCCATGTTAAGGGGCAAGAGGGTAATGGACAGGCCATGGGGCTAGAGAGTGAAACAGACTGGATGAGGACCTTTACCTACGTAAAACAACATCTAATACTAGAGAGGGTACAATTTCTGGGGACATTTTGAGGTGTGCTTGCACCTGTTGCAGCTGGGGCATTTTTACTATATCACCTCCAAACCTATTGTTTAAACTAATATCCAAAACATCCAAACACTCAGAAAATGTTCACGTGTACTTAAATTGTATCTGATATTTTTGTATATTTTTAATAAGTATGCATACTTATTATTTATGAAGATTGAATAGATTAAAAAGCATGCTGCTCATTTACACTTCAAAATACTAAGAGTGAAGTATGTAGAATTAAACAGGGTTCTAGTTTAATTTCCCTTAGTGCAAGAGGGAATGTTGATAGGCTTTGTGGAACCCTCACATAGTTAAAACAGTTGCATCAAAACCAAAAAAATTGGGCAATCGTGTAAAAATGGTCTTCACCCATATGACTTCAACTTAAGACCGGTAAGTTTTACCTTCGAGTGACATTTTTTTTACATTTACTCATATTGCTTTGATTAAAATGCAATATGCAATATCCTTTGAAATAAGCTGTTTCTAACAACGTTGTCACTGGCAGTATCTTAGCTGGAATTGCGAATTAAACAGTACCATCTGCAAACTGAAAATATGCCCCCAAAAACGTAAATAAGCTTGAAATGTATTTCTGGAAAACTGGCTAATTTATATGTTATGTATATTTACATAACAAGTTTACAAGAAGTGATCATTATGTGTCAGTAACAACGTCCCTGTCTGAAGACTTGGGGGTCATGTGACCGTCTATCCGCATTGTAAGTGTGACGGTATGTAACAAACGTAGCCACGCTCCGTCACAACAAGGTGTCGTTCGCCACTCGCTGGGCTCGAACGCACGACCTCTGACTAGCCAAGCGCGACCACTACCAGCTACGCCAAAGAAATCCTGGTCCTTGGGCCTACTGTAGCCCTAAATGTTTTTAGATGTTTATCTGCTCTAATGACTGGGTTGTCAAAAGCTGGAAGCAAGATACCCCTAATAAGTGTGCCCTTTGTGCACCTCCCCCCACCTGACACTGAAGGTAAGTCACTGCTGCTGTCACTTGCTAGTTGCTGAAGTTTAATTCTGTCTAGTTTAGCATATCTTTATTCAAATTTTTTATGTCAATTTATTTTTACTTCTATAGTTTCATATTAACATACTGTAGGTGTGATCGTAGGGTTTGTTGAATGAAGAAATGAAATGGGAATGTCGTATTGAACTAGTGTTGTCGACTAGAAATTATATTTTAACAGTATACCATTTTTTATTGTAGCCTTCAGAATTATTGTCATGGTTTTCAAGGCTGTTTACAGTGGGGGCTAGGATCAAAGTTTATTTTCTTAATGAAAGTGATGCAGCTACCCAAAATAAAAAGGTTAACTTGGATGGTGACATTTTACTCTGTTCAAAGTCTCAACATTAATTTCCTTCCCTTGGGGCTGCTGTTAATATGTTCTCCAAACCTCGTTGTAAAATTTCCCTCTTATTGAAACACGTCCACCCCCCACGCCCATCCACTTTCTCTGACCTTTACTGATTAAAACATTGCAGAGGTGTGGGTGTGTGTGCCTGTGTGTATAAGTGTGTGCATGCTGGTAAAACACATAAATAGATATCTGTTCGTTGTGAATGCGACTCTTCGTCATTCACGTCTCTGATTAAGCTATCCTGGCCTCACTTGTTATCTTTCCTCTGTCTCCATCTCTTGCATTCTTCAATTGTTGAATTTGTATGTGTGACAGGACAGTATCTTTGGAGCACAGTGATTTAGAGTCTTCTGTAGCTATTCACAAAACACATTGCCCATACGTTTTTGTCTTTGTATGCACAATTTGTATGTAGACATTAGGGGCCAGACCATGCTCTCACTCTTGTGTAACGCAGCTGACTAATGGGTAACACACAGTAGTCTTTCACGGAAGAAGAACAGATTCCATTGTGATATGCAGATTTTCTATACATATGTGAGGTTGTCTCTTGCTGTGGTCAAGAGGTCACGTAGCAAGCCTTGGACAATACACATAGATCAGGGAATGTGCTCTGGTTAACTTAGGTTAAGAGCAAGATGCAGAGAATAGTACAAGCAATAAGTGATGACCGCATCACCTGTGTGTTGTTTCTTTTGTGCATTAAGTTGTGGAATGTGTACTGTTTAAGAGCATGTTTTGGTGGTTACTATATTTGTACAGTCCAATCATATATAAAGGACTACTCAGAGACATGTTTTCTCACTCATGCCAACCACTCTGCCTGTCGTGGTGACGTGATCCGAGCAGCTCGACCTAATAAACGAAGTCAACTCTTTTCATTGTGGTGCTTTCCTTGGCCCATCCTATGACAGAAAATCATCTAACACATTGCATGGAATCTTTATTAGTCATACAGTGTCCACGGTTGAAATGATATCTTCTGCTTTTTCCCATCCTCTTGGTCCTTTCTCCAAGGGCAGCAGGTAGCCTCATCAGCAGCACCCAGGGGCCAGGCCCAAGCCCATGTCTTGGCCAGGAGAGCATCTGTTCTGCATGTTTTTCTGTGTTGGGGTTATTTGCAGAGGAACCCCAGGTGAGCACAGGGAGTACATGCAATCTCCACACAGAAAGACCCAGGAGTTAATGTACCTGCCACCAAAAGGCCTCAAGTGGGAATCAAACCAAGGACCTTCTTGCTGTGAGGCAATGGTATGAATATTTGGGAATATTTGGGTGCACAAAAATGCTTTGCATTACAATGCAGTCTACAAAAGAAACAGTGGAATGTTTTGTTTCGCACAATATTGCCATGCAGAGTGAATGCCACAAAAGAGACACTACAGGGCTGTAGGCAACGTTATGGGGAGCTATGTGTAAAAACATAGCTTTTCAGGGCTAATTAACGTGTACATTTCAATAAATTAATTGTAAAAACAATAACACAGATTAATTGCTATCTATACCCCTCGACACCACAACCGTCCACAGTAGCTTTGTAAACGTGAAAGCAGATGACATTTCCGAGCTAGCATAGCCCCAAGTCTCGTCAAGCCACACCCAGAACAGGAAACGTAGACTGAGTCTGGTCTACCTGTGACAGATTAAACAACTTGACCAAATTGCTTAAATGGATTCGGTCATATTTTTGATTGTTGTGGCAAGTCTGCATATGACAGTGAACAAAAAATATTCTGAATAGGAAATAAAAGAGATGTGGACCTTTAAAGTTTATCATGTCTAAGAATTCATTTAGTCACTCATATACAAAAATCCATTTGATTTTAAATACTTTTAAATAGCCTACTTCTCACGGCAAATATACGGATATATGCAATTAATCTAGATTAATTATTTACAAAGCATATCATTAATTAGATACATTTTTAAACGCTTGACAGCCCTATTTATAACATAAATAAATTATAAGACAATCTTAAAATTAACGTTGGTGTATTATCCTAAGAGGACAGAGGACATTTGCCGATGGACTAAGACTGTTCCGCCTATGGGACTTGACATAAATTATTTTTAAAAAGTGTTAGATTTTAAGTATTATTGATTCAGGTACATCAATTACGTAAATATAATAAGTTAAACACTTTGTAAACAATTATTGGTGGTTTTGTATGATCGACTATAGGTTACACAACAATAGAAGTTTTGCAATATAAGAAATATGTTGTGTGTACAGTAGCCTACATATCTGAGGTACTACACATCCTTACCTCTATACCTCCAAACTCCATCTGAGGTCATTCAACCTAGCTTTGCATTGCTCACTGCTAATTTCTCTGACTCGCTCATATCACAAAACAAACAACAAAAAAGAGAACATTGAGCATCAAAAAAAAAAAAAAAGTTTTTTTCTTTCTTTTTTCTTTCTTCTGATGGTGAGCTAATATCAGTCTCGAGAATTTAGGTTATCTTAATCTCTGCATAGCTACTCACCTTTTTTCACACAACCCTTGTATGTACCGTTGGGTACCTGATTAGTTGTAGGGACCAGGCAAAGTACTCAATTATGTAATTATTCCCTTCACATGGTGGAGCCGGCCACATCTGGATAAATCCCATAAGCAAAATAAGATTCTATTATGCGTGCGTTAAACAAAAGTGTTAGACTACATCCTGGTGCGTTAGACGGTACCCCTGTACGTTAGACTGTTCCATATTTGCGCTTCCATAATTGGGGTTCCGAAATTCTCTGCCTAAGGGAGTTGGCCGAAAGTTGTCTGGCTAGTCTACATCCCGCCGCTTTTGGCTTGTTTATCCACACACAAGGTGATGTGTTAATTTTACAGATGCCCCTTGGTATCAGTATCTCCAAGACAGTATCTTAGGATCTTAGCAGCACAGTGGTCTTTTGCTATTTGTAGCAACGATTGTTCATCCACACATAATAAGTGAGGTGATGTGTCAATTTTATAGATGCCCTTCTGGTATAATGGCGCTCAGAAATAACCATACAAATTGATTTTGCTCTTCGCCTCCCAAACTTTAGTCATACAATCTTTGAGTGCCTCACCCCTCTATAGATAGGACACACAACATATTCTCTTGGCATTTATATCAATTTATATTGGTTTTTGTACTGTACCTCTTCTCTCTTCAGTAATGGCACCTAGGGGTCTCTTTTCAGTGATCTCTCTTGTTCTCATTTCTTTTCTCTCTCTCTTCCTGTCTGTCTCTCAATCTGTCTATCTCCTTATCTCTCACTCTGTGTGTGTTTGTTTGTTTGAGAGATATCATTATCTGTGTACAGTATGAGTTGTCCTTCTTGTCCTTGAATTGTCCTTTGAGTGTGTGTATGAGTGTGTAGTGTGAATAGCAAGATATATTGTCATGTCATAAGAGATTCAACATTCCCATCAAAATACCACCCATGTTATGGCATGTTTTGTTTAAGTAAAGTAAACAATCCACCATACAAATTGTTTAGCCCAGAGGCAAAAATCCAGCTATTCCCACTTAATACTGGCTGTAAACAGATGCCAACCATGAAGAAAAACTATCAACATTGTCTTCCCCCTAACTTTGCAGACAGGGTTATTTTTATACTTGACACATATTGGCTAACTCTATAGAAACTAAAAAGGGAATAAGAAAAAAGAGGCAGGTACTTTCTTGGACAACCAGACAAGGTGGAGTAGCATGAACATGGTGTGTTTTATACTTTTAATGTAGGTCTGCGATCTCAGTTACATTGGGGAATTAAAAATTAAGTAAATAAAAAGCTTTAAAGGGGTCATAGAATGATTTGATAGGGTATTTCACACTGTTCCTTAAGGTCTCTGAATAGGGTATGTAACATTGGTTGGGCTGAAAATGGCCCGGGTGTTGTTCTATGTGCCCTAATGCAACCCTGTGAAATAGCCCTAGAATGAATACGAGAGGTTTTCTCCCTTTTATCATATGCTCATGAATATTTAGATGAGCTGCGGAGCAAAGACGCAACATGGCCAACAGCACCCGCTAGCTGTAATACTAGTGTAATATTCGCACTTCAGTGTCGTAGCCTAAGCATAACTTTGTATTAGGTTTGTTTTTAGCATTGTAAGCAACATAACAGTTATTCATTTATGTACATTACGCTGTATGTAAATTTTGGGGCGTGACAAAGGTACAGACCAGAGCCAATGAGGTACAGCCACCGAGTTGACATCACCTCGGTGCTTATTTGAGAATCAGCCGTTTTACAGCGGCCGTTTAAAATTGTGAGATTTGCATAGGAAAGAGGTGTCAATGGGACTTGAGGTTCTCTGTATAGCCATTTTACCCACCGAACTATCGTTATTCAACTATGACAAGGTAAACTCGGTTTTGCATTCTTTAAAGACTACAACTTTAATGGCAACTCTGATTCTTTTATGACTGATTTGAATTCTTATTTTAGACTCAAATAGTGATTTGTGTCTCAGTCAAACTTGATCCATTGTCTCAGAGGGCAAACTAAGAAGTTTTGTATCAGGTCTCAGTTCCCACAATTATGGCTAGGTGATTAATACCTGTTGGGACAGATTGTCACAAAGGGTGCTGAGAGTCAACCTCCTGAACAGGTGGCCCAGCACAGAGTATTCTGGGTGATGAATGATGTCCACGCAAGAGCAATCACAACCTGGAAGATGACATGATTATTATTAAAGTCTTCCGTCAAGGGAAGACACAAAGAGGGGAGATTGGGTGGAGTTTTTTGACCATAGCAAGTAATGCCCTTGGTTCTTATTGGACGAGAGAGAAAAATAATTGTATTGTGATGGGAAGATCTCAGAATTTGGGGGCAGAGGTGCAAAGTGATTAGTGTTGATGGTGTAGAGTTGTGTCATATAGCAAAGTCATAGATTTTTCCTTGCCAATGTGGCTTTGAAGATATAATTATTGAAAGATGTTTTCATTTAAAGATTCGAGTATTTATTATTATTATTTTTATTATTATAAAAAGCAAACTCTGTTCTTCATCTCCTACTGTTGGTGTCCTTTAATTTCTCTGTGATGTTCTACACAGGCAGTGGACCTTGGAGAGATTCATTATAATTACTAATGATAATCATATAGTTACAACTAGAAGGCTGCACTGAAGATGCTGATGTCAAGATTAAAGATTATTGATTACCATGGAGGAAAGGGTCACACACGCCCATTTAAATCTGTGTCAATGAAAGAGAAGGTGAATTCACATTCAGAGCATCTGTGCGTCATATATTGAGGAGAATGAAGTAGTTAGGGAGGCAGAGAACTTTGTATGAGCAAACAAGTCTGTGTATCTATGAGGTAGGAGGTCTGTCCTCATCCACATGTCTGTGTCCTGCACCATCCTTGGTAGCCCCCTGTGCTGCTAGCCAGACTGGCACTCCATCTGGAATGCCAACAGAGGTGTGAACCCATCCAATTGTCTTTGTCTTCACAGACACTGCTCCCTTTCTAAGGTCTCTCCAATCCATGTATTCCTTCTTTCCACCCAATCTCCCCTTCTGTCATTCTTCATCCTCTTAACATTCTCATCATCATGTCACCTCCCGCACATCCTTTTGCCCATTTCACCTTCCTTATCTTTTTATTTTCTTAGACTGTCCAGTGCCATAATTCACACAAATGACTCCATACATACTTATATGACCTCCTGAGCAGTCAGAAAGCGATAACGAGAGAGAAAGAGTGTGGCTCAAATCAAAACAAGTCTTTTTAAAAAGAGGATGAAAAATAATCCCTTATTACCACTAATAATTACACTCCCAACTTCTCCTGGTAACACTTGATCTCCAACAATCACCCAGTATCAGGTCAGATTTGTCTGTTTAATGGAAACATTCTTTGAGTAAACAGTATACAGTTGACATGTATTATGGGAAGACAAAAGAAGCAAGTTTCGAGTAAGTACATGCTCGCACACACGCGCACTCACACACATACACACATAAACATTTACATACACACTCAATACATATACACATTAACAGACGTTTGCAAACACACACACACGTGTCCGAGTCATATTTTTGTCAGTGTACACACACACATAAACACACTGTTAAAGATATAACTCTGACAATCAATGAATTGCATTTCCATTAAGTAATTGACTATTGTTCTAATATGAAGTGGTTGAGCTGTACTTGCTCAATACATTGAGAAGGAAAAAATAAATATTCACTGCAATATTTACAAAGGAATTTAAGGGTGCAATCAACACTCTTTAAACGTTCTTGAAAGTACATACATTACATTTACATTGCAATTATCTATTTATGCATAGTGCTCTTGGTAGCATTCCAATACTATACACTTTAACTGGGGAATATGGGGAGTAGATAATCCCGCAAAGCAGTCTGACTTGTCACAGCTGGACAATGCAAGAGAAAGATGGAGAATAAAAAACAAACCCAACAGACAGGTTAATATCAAAATGTGTTTGTGTCTACCTATGACCATTAGCAACACCACGTTTTATGTTCTCTAAGGCCTATGTGGTTAGGAAAGAAAGTTCAAAACCATTCAAATGGCAGATGTTATAAATATTTCCAATCCCTTCCCTAAAGATGGAAGGCTACATCTTAGAATATCATCCTTCTCCCATGTCCTATAATCCTTCCCCCTCATCTCCTCTCCATTGTCTGTACTGATCACAAAGGATGAGTAAGAGGATTGCAAGATGTCAGCTGCCAGTTGAGTGCTCCTTCCTACCCTGCTGTTTCACAGCAGAGCAATGCAAGAAAGGAGAGGAGAGGAACCCTCTTAGAATCAAGATGCGCCCTGCAAAATCTATGATGAATCCACCTCATACTACTTTGTGTAACATTTATGCATAAGAGTTTCCAGGTAACCCTCAGGCAGCATTGACTTGAATGACTGTCTCAGAGGTATAACATAATGCACAGCAAGGATGTTTAAACTATATTTGTTTTTGTTATAGACATTATTGCACATATATTTGTCAGGTTTTGTAAACGTTACATATGTTTAAGCTTTGTTTCATTGCTACACAAAGAAAGATATACACCACATACTGCTTTGGTGGCACAGAATGTCAACACATTGTGTTTGATTTACAATTCAATAGTTTTGGCTATATTTTTTTCTTCTCCTCTTACTCATTTATGTTGTTTATTTGTTACTAGCAGATCCCAAAAGCGATCCAATACAGGATCAGGTGACACTCACATCCCACAGCTAATAAGTAAAATTAATCTCTCTAGCCAGCATGTCAACCTTCTAACGATCAGAATCAGAGCGAGGGGAAGCTTCATACCATGGCTTCAAACCATGGGTTGGGGGTGGTGGCAAGGCGTATGTGAAGGAGTGGTAGGAGTTGGATTTGTACATTTGGGGTAGGTGGTGGGGAGCGGATTTAGAGGTGCCATAGTTCCTAGTCGGCATAGATGATGAATCCAGAAAAAGTGCTGTACTTGTTGTTGTTTCCACCGTGGGCCTTGCCCCCATCCAGCTTGATGTAGACCTCATCGCCCGGCTCTAGGTGCAAGACAGCACTGTTGCTGGCGTAGTCATAATTCTGGTCAGCATCCTGGGCAATGGCACTGGCACGAACCTGAGGTGAAAGGCACAGATTTAATTTGTGGAGATGAACAAGATGCACACCCGGTATTGTAACAAACACCTTGTCTGAATGGCATCATTATCACATATAAACAAATTATTAGAATGCATCTAAACTTCAAATTTGTTTTGTGTTGCCTAAACCTCAGATTAAACCTGTGTATGTGAAATTGTAATGTTTAATTAGTGTAATGTAAAATAGCAAAGCATGATGTGTGTGTCAACTACTATTAATGGATTCAAGTCTGCTAACATCTGTTTGATCGTTTTCAAAATTAGAATGTGTTTTTTGTTTTATTTAGTGCCAACGTTTTTCATTGACTAGTGGCTAAGTGAACCATCTTTGTAAACTCCAACATCTCTCAGGGAGTCAGATGGCTGAGCGGTGAGGGAGTCGGGCTAGTAATCTGAAGGTTGCCAGTTCGATTCCCGGCCGTGCTAAATGACGTTGTGTCCTTGGGCAAGGCACTTCACCCTACTTTCCTCGGGGGGAATGTCCCTGTACTTACTGTAAGTCGCTCTGGATAAGAGCGTCTGCTAAATGACTAAATGTAAATGTAATGTAAATGTATCTCAGTTTTTTATTCCTGATGCAGGTACAATTGATACGTCTTAACTACCATTTATGCTGGTAGAATTTTTTCTGTGGAGAGATTTAAATGTTCCACTGCTATATTGTTTCATATTTTACTGTTTAGGTGATCCACCATGTAGTGGACCTTAAAAAACCCAGAAATAAACAATGACCTTAAGAAGACAAAGAAAAGGTCTGGAATTCTCAGAAGTTCATAACAAGTAAGCAAACACTAGGGAACAAAGTACGGAACACAAAAGAAGGGAAAACAATCCTTCTCTGGTAAGGAACACAAAAGTTCACAAAAGTAAAAGGTCCAAAGATTCTCTTCCCAAAACGATAAAAGCCTTTATTCAGGTGACCTATGTCATGGTGAAAATTCTAAAACGAATAAACAAGAGGGTTAGGGTAAGGGTACTTTAAGAATACCTTTTGGGCTAAACTTACGAGCAGAAATGCTCAGAAACATAAATAAAATACTGGTAATTGTGTGATGATGTAATCATGCCATTGACATTGTTGTGACCCTCTTGCTTTTTAAATGAGATGTGATAACATTTCAGCACCGTGGACAGTTCTAGTGATTCTACTGACTGTGTGGCTGCCTGGTATGGTCTCAGCACCTTACTCTTTAAAATTCAGATGAATTGGCAAAAACCAGTGGAGAAAGTGGAGAACAAAAGAGAAACAGTAGAAAGAGTGTTAAGGACAGAAATCTGCATCTATTTAGCTTTAAATATATTGTTGATAAGTTTGTGGAACAAGCTCTTTTGTCACTGTGTTGATGCTAGATAAATCCACTTTAACTTCAAAGAATCATATGTGACTGTCTGCTCGAGATGGACATTCTCTAAGACCCGCCTTGGAACTGTGATTGTCTTCTCTGTTCAAAGCTGCAGGGGGAATAACTTGTTCCTAACGGAATTTGAAGAAGTGGATCTGAACAGTTTCCATCCCAAATGTCCCCTGGTGCCTTTCTTAACCTTAGGTCTATATTCAGATAAGGACATCACAAGAATAAGGAT
The DNA here is from genome assembly GCA_023658055.1 of Thaleichthys pacificus. Lineage (NCBI taxonomy): Eukaryota > Metazoa > Chordata > Actinopteri > Osmeriformes > Osmeridae > Thaleichthys > Thaleichthys pacificus. The sequence continues at coordinate 2,504,275 of CM042872.1, read as the reverse complement.
CACTTAACAAGTTGTACTTTCAGGTATGGAATCAATGAAAACGAATGCCTGAGCACTCTTTCTATTTGCTATATTTAGATATTCTGTGTGCATGCTGCAGTGGCTTTAGATAATTTCTCTTTTGTTTTGCACCAAAACGTCAGGTTTGCCTCCGTTTTGCTTTTCAACTCAGTGAGTTGAAAACAATGGATCAGTGACTGTAGGGAGGTATTCTATGGGAGGCATTTGACTCGAGGCGTGCTGATCACTGGTCGCCGTGCATATATTGCGGTCGCCGTTGACAGGTCGACATGCTTGGCGAAGCAAGCACAGGCTCTGTGAATCGTGGAGACTAACAGTGCCACAGTGACACTGGGATCCCCCAGGATAGGGATTAAATTAGTTTCCTGGCAGGGTCTCTAAGCGCTGAACATTTTGATAAATAAAACATGTGGAAATATGGGTTTAAATCATTTTGAATATCTGTAGTTCCAGTAAAAAAACTTTTAGGTTTAATGTGTTACCAAATAATTATTGTATTGTTACTATTGTAGTAATAATTAAAAATACCACTATAACTACTCTATATAACTACTACTCTATAACTACTACTATAATATTGCATAAACATATTCTTCGAGGTGTATCTTAAATTATAAATATTGTAACTGAGCACACAAGCCGTTATTTTCCATAAGCATCAGAGATCCAGACTCGTATGTTGCTACACCATGAAAATGTACGCGCGTATTTACGCATAGTGATTGCGTCCTTCTAGGGTCACAGAATTAGACAATCATCAAAATATTGTCCGACTATAACTGCTTATTGTCACAATAAATTGATTGGAGCAGGATAAAATGGAAAATACTTGTACATACGTGATTCTCAGCCCATCTCCCCTTCATGCCGCCGTGTGTTCGAGTTTTAGCTTACCTGGTTGTTTTTGCACAGATCAGCCCACATGCTGGTGCCGTCTCCGCCGCGCATTAGGACGTGGTAGGTGAAGAAGTAAATTCCAGGTATAGAGCAAGTGAACTTCCCCGTGGCTGGATCGAAGTGATTACCTAGATTTGTCACAACGTCGTCAAATTTCAGCACCTCGTACCCCTCGTGCTGCTTCTTAAGGCCTGCGTAAAACGCAATTTTGGGGACGGTGCTGTATGTGGCTGCGCTGATGGCCCCGGCTGCGGCATTTGATCCCGGGGGTCCGGCAAGTCCAGGCCGACCCGGTTCCCCTTTTATCCCTGGTGGCCCTGGTGGACCGGGTGGACCTGGTTCACCTGGCGGGCCCCTGGGGCCAGCCTTTCCCGGGCGGCCAGGTTCTCCTTTCTGTCCTTGTATAAAAGTTGGTAAAGACTGCATAAGGTTGTTGTCTCGCACAGTGTCTGCTGTTGCGGTACTGGTCGGAGATTTGGTACCGTATGGATCGCACACCATTCGGCAGGTTCCGAGCATCTCATAATGTGCCGAGGTACCAGCGGAGTTGACCAGAACCGGGATCAGAATCACCAACACCAAGACCATGACGACACCAAGGACCCCGGCCGCTATTAGCCGCTTCCTGCCGACCAGTCTAGTCAGCGCAGGGCGATCCTCTTGTCTGCTTTTGGGTGAAATCTTGGTGGTTGGTGGGCACACTTATAGAATGAAAAAAATATAGAGCCAACTTTTCTGGTTCGCCCTCACTGATAATTAACTTTTTTGGGCCAAGCCCTCAACGCGTTTTTTCTGTTCCGTTCACGTTTGCTGATGTTTGCTTATTTAAGTCTCACCAAAACAGAAAGTTAAGCGTTTTTCAGGATGGCGCTTTAGTCGTCAGTGATTTCAAAACCACTGCGTTCAGCATCTCTCTGAGTTGGTAACCTTAAAGCTCGCTGTCACGTGTGGGCACCCGGCACAAAAACACTTCGATGAAAGAACAACCTTTATCCACAAAAGTGCAGAGGTTTATGTCCAAAGGTGAACAGTTTCCTTTGCATTTAAAACCAACCACTGTGTACCCAGTCCAGGGAATACCAAAGAAAAGGCAGTCTGATGTCAACCGTTGAAAGATATCAAGCCCTATGGTTAGGGCGCAGCCTCAGCTCACGAACAGTCTAGGGACGAGAGAATAGATAAGAGGGAGGGCAGAAAAGCGCACAGTCTTATGAAAGATGAGAATGTAGCGCGATGTGACACCACCCATACCGTTATCTTGATATTTCTTGCAGTCCGACACACAGTGGGAGAGCATGAGAGAAACATTTGTAATTATTAACTAGTTAGCATAGGGCTGAAATCCATTTATAGCATTCATATCACACTTATACTTACACACTTAACATTTATATGCCAATGTGACAAATTCATATTTTAAATGTTATTTTCAACATTTCCCCAAATTTGTCACACAGAAAAAACCTCAGGGCATAGAATCAACTGCCTATAGCATATTAACTACTTATGGATTGATCCATAAAAGATTTCCGTATCAATCCAAGGCAGTAAATGCAACTATTGAGAGGACTTTGTTGATGTATCGTACATGTCCCTGAAATGAGCTCAGAAGGTAACAAGCGATCATTGAGACACTTCAATCAATAGCCTTCCATGCAGATGATGAATTGCCCTGAAGAGCAATGTGGTAAGCACAAATGAGTATACATTTAGTCTTGGCATCTTACTAGAACACATACCATTATATTACACACACCTTAATCAACAGGTTAGGCCTCCCCACTAAGACTGGGTCAAGGAAAATGCTTGGAAATGTGTAATGGGCAATTCATAACATAATAAAATGTATCAAATCAAATAAAAATGTATAGCCCTTTTTACAAGTAATGTCACAGAGGGATTCACTTATGTCCATAGAACTGCCCCTCAACCAACCTAAACCCTCAAGGGTATGCCTTCTGTATATTTTAATTGTAATGTTATCTTCAACCCAATCTCAACCCTCTGTAAATGCAGCACTGTTTTGTTCCCTATTACATGGTACAATACATTCAATAAAAAGACAATCATAACACAGCACAGATTACTGTGGTCACTCTTATTTTAATGTAAACCTAAATGTCATCAACTGGTTGGCATAATTCATGTATACCCATTGCCCCCCTACCTTCCCCCTCATTAAAGTGGCTTGGAGCCAGCACCTGGGTTGATCAGAACTGCCCTAACACACACTCCCTCCTATAAATCACACAGTAAAAAATCAATGGTGTTGGTTAGCTAGGGACTCATTGTGTCCTTGGTGCCAAGAGATGAATCGAGAAGCAGCAAGGAGCAACAACATCTGCTAAGGGGAGGGGGAGGGACGGAACAACAACAAACACAATATCAACAAAACATGTTTAACAAGAAAGCACTGGGATCATGATTAGAATTAAGCTGAGTTGAATAGAATTAAGTATGAAAAGGTCAGAAATCCATTCCGTTTTTCTGACAGATGAAGCTTTGCGGTAATTATGCATTTTCATGACAGGATTCAGTTTTCACCGCAACTTTCTCCTCCAAGCTGAATCCAACACAACTGAACAGATATAGAATACTTAAAATCAGGGGCGTTGTTAGACCCTTTTTACTGGGGCACGTGCCCCAGTATATATCTGCTGTGCCCCAGTAAAAGTGCATTAATTTAGATTGATACTCCCGGAAAAACAAAACGCTGTATTCCAATCAACGCTTGAAAAATTAAAGCAGTTTAACCGAAAACACAAACCGATGCCCGCAGAATTCCATGTCAGCGGGCTGTTCTGAGCTTGCCAAATAGCCACTGCAGCATGCACACAGAAGTCCAGGTGTCGCACACAAGTCAGAATTGAGAAAGGCTAAGAAAACATTACAAAACGAAAGAATGTTTCGAAATGATAGGCCTACCGATCATCATATTTTGACTAAAACATAAAAACAATATTACATGAAGCTCAAAAAAACAGTAGGCCCTATTTGCGCTCAAATGAATGCGAAAAAGATGGTCACACTCGCATTTAATATTGATGATGCCACTGCCGAAGTACTTGCTTTCCTGAACTGTTGTATAGTGGGTTAAGCAAGGGGAGTTTCTATAGCCTAGTAGTGCATTGTGCGCAGCAAGCTTTAAAGAAAAAAAAGGGATATGAATAGGGGCCTGTGCCCCAGTAGAGTTTTATGTCTAACAACGCCTCTGCTTAAAATGATCCTTATTCTACAAGCCTACAGGGACAGATAGGGGTTTATTCTTCAGGCTATGATGACTGAATTAATGAACTAATATGGTTTGTATACTAAGAGAATGTGCCATTTGGGATACCTATCTCTAAGTTAACTCTAAACCCAACCATATTCAAAAGGCACTGCCCCAAGAGGATGAGAGCACTGTCGTTGTGAATGGCTTAAATTGCTGCGTTTAGGCAATTGTTTAAATTTTGTTTATGTTGTGCTATTTATTATAGTTGTTGTGTTGTGAATTAGTTCTGCGGTCTTGTTCATGTAATATTTTAGGTTTTGTAATGCAGCGTTTCTTAAAGGTACAAATAGGTAAAACATTTTCAGTAAAAATATATATGTGTTGGGTTGGTTAGCAACACAGACAGCTTGGTGCCAGTGGAATGTCAACTTTGGAACGGCCCGCTACTTCCCAGAAATCCTGTTCCAGCCAATCTCCATCGACGAGGCAGGCCTTCCTCCTTGTGAAACCACTGTCATTGAAACTCGAGCTGGAGGAAAGCGTAGAAGTTCAGACAAAAATTGGGGGCAGTTCTTAATATTAAAAATTTATTTTATAACATTACCTATTGCAGCTTTACATGTTTATATTCTGTTAATGTTGTTGTTTTATGAGTTAATGTTATTATTTTGCCAACTTTTGTCTGCTTCACTAATGTCATGGTCCTTAAGGCCAAAGAGAGAGAACACAGGACATCTAAAGACAATTATAACACCTCCTACAGATGAACAATTGGCAGCAGGTCAAATTGGAGGACTTTGCTTGGAAAATGGCGTGCTTTCTGTATATGTTGTAAATTTTACATGGTGTGAATAACACTAGTTAAAAGGGGACAAGGGTGAGTAGGGGGTTGAGGAGGTAGAGGGAGATTGATTGAGCAATGAGAGAAAGGAGTTTGAACACATTGAACACAAGGCAGAGGAGAAGAAGAGAAGTGAGACATACTGTAGGGAGAGGTTTACGGAAGGATTATGTAGGAGGAGAGTGAATATATAAGGGGTTGAGGAAAGGTTGGGGTCAAAGTAAGTATTGAGGAAGGGTGGATAGGAGGTAGCCTGACGTTGTCATACTCATAATTCTAGTCAGAATATGAGTCTGATACCGCTCCGTTGGGCTGTGAGTATGGGGCGTGTTTCAACCGAACCCGGAAAAAAATGCCTCTTCACTCAATTGGATAGACCTACAACCAATCAGAGCAACGTAGTATGTTGTTTGTTGAAAACAAATTCAACCCAAGCGCTCTTTGGTGATGTGGTTGATTACGTTACTGTTGATCATCTGTTCATCATCGTATAAAGCCCGCCCTGACAATTTGATTGGTCCGAACAGCTCTTGTTCGGACATAGTTTTTCCCCAACCGAGCAACCCCAGACCCAACTTCCCGACCAAATTTTTTTGTGGGCGGGCTAAGTTTGGCTGGCACCCAGGCTAGATAGGAGGATGAGGCAGGCGTAGATGAGGTTAGTGTGGAGTGTGTGTGTTTGGATACATGTCAGGCCTCCTGTAGATTGTACCTGCTCCAAGACATATGTACATGCTGTGCCCGTGAGCGTGGTGTGTGAATGAGCAGGACAGGCAGCCCCATGGCAGCTAACACATACCTCTTTCTCTCTCTTGCAGAGTGAGGGATACTGTGTGAATCTACTCTAGACGTTGCATGTTGTGGGTGTGTGTGAAGGAGTTTCACTGCGCCTCAGATTCCAGCACTCATCCTTTTCAGGCATGGTCTGGTGTCACCGTTCAGGGCAGAGGCTGTGTTGGTCTCAACTCGTCAAAACTTAAACAGAATATAATATATTTATTTAAAAAGCTCAATAGCAGAGAAATTGTAACAGAGTATAGATATTGTTGCATGTGGATTGATAAAAAGCAAGAATAAAATATTACATTGTCTTTAACTGATAGCTGAATGTTTTTCTTGGTAAGTAAAAAATTAACACTTTCAGGAAGAATTGATGTTACCATTGTACTTTACTGGGGTTCACCCAGATATTAGCAATAGTGCAGTCAGAAAATTTTAACAATAAAAATCATTCAGACACACCAATTTCCAGTATCATTGAGAGGGGGAAAGACATTCGAATCACAATGTACTCTTTTTAATAATGCCTCTTTCTAATAATGCCTATTTTAGCTTTTTGAACTCTTTCATTGTGTACGTGTGTATGTGTAAGGTCAATCGCACTGTGAAGCACTTTGGCCAGCTGTGTGGCTGTTTTTAAATGTGCTATATAAATAAAATTGAACTTGAACTTGAGGACAGGACTTACAAACAATGGATTGCATATCAGAATGCTACATTGTCTCAGTATGGTCTCCTCTGTGAAAGATTTACTTAAAAACATGACCCTACTATTGTTCTACGCCACTTGTTGTCCCTCATCAAATGTTGGCCCTTATCCAGGGGTTTGGGCACTGCTGCTTGATGCAGCCAAGAGACAGAGTAGCCTGTACAATTGACCACTAGAGACATTGCAGATTCATCCCTTTCTATTGAAAAACAAGGGGAAAAAAAGAGCAAACAAGTGTTGAGGTAACAGACAGTGACTTTAGAACCCTCCCCTCATGGGCACGATTCCTCAGTCCAGAGTTAAGACCCCTTAAACCCTCCCAAATCCCACACTGAACTCATCCTGGCCAAATGCTGGTTACTCAGCCTGGTCTTACAAAAGGGGGCGCTGACAGAGCCCTTGAGGGGTTGGATACAACAGTTTTCTCTCCTCCTTTTTCTGTGCTCTTATCATGTCTAACATAGGGGTTGGCTAATATCATCTCACTTGTGGGCTCTCAACAAGGCACTGTTGTACAATTACCACAATAGCTGGTGTGACACAAACACAGTCAAGTAAAAATATTAAAAAAATATTTAACTAAAACCATGACATAAGTTGAAATGTTTGAGGGAAGGGTACATTCAACAGGTTGACTGAATTTTGTGACACAAGGTTTCTGACCACATCCCACAGAGATTGAAAATATTTTATTATTTGTCTAATGGAAGAGAATACAAGCACCAAGGGCCTTATAGACCAAATATACGTAACTTTACAGATACAGTGGCATTTATGAAAATAGAACTTGGCCTGAGACTACACCTATTTCCATGCAAGCTTTTGAGCATACATTTGCACATGGTGTTGAAGGTTTTTTTTGTATTATAAACATACTGCAGTTTTCCTTTTGTAAACTTCAATCTACCGCTTACACTTTGATTTCAAATTCTGTGAAATTGCATTGTGTTTTTTTCTACTTGAGAATACGGCTGTCTCACAAATGACTCATGTGGCTTTGGTTTAAATTGCATCCATTGTTGGTAGATTTTAAGTGTGAAAGCGGTAACAAATCTTGTCCACGTGTGCAGTTTTAGGATTGAAAAAAAACAAACAATGTACGTCATGTTTGTAAATCACAACTTTTTGTAGAGTTCATGTATGTACTACGTATGCCACTATATAGTATGAAATGTATTTCATGTCAGGTTTTATAAATGAGACTCGAGGTGAATAAAGCTACATAGTTGCAAACTTGGTTTGGGGTCAGTTATGATTCAGTTTCAACAGTTCAGACATATGAATAAAAAGACATTAACCAAAGTTAGGTAAATGATTGGTTGAATTAATAGAATAGATTATAATTTTGATCAACTTCCTGCTTACTTCCTGTATTTAAACTCAATGAACCCCAACCTTGGTTGAGATTCATGTGTGACATTGTTAGCATACAAACATACATGCTGTATAAAAAATTATAATTCCTTGTTGATGAATACATCGAAAAAAAAGGGATAAAGGCACATGCAGTGAGGTCCAGCCTGGGCAGACAAGTGGTCAACTCTTCTCTTCCATGTCTTTTTCCTCACTTGTTCTTGGCAGCCAGAGGCTTGCGGCTGATCTTTTTGGTTTTGTCATTGCTCTTCTTTGGCGGCTCAGGATTTGCTTGCATGTGGCGCCCGTAGAGACTGTGGAGAGGTGTAAATAAAAAAATATTTTTTTTTAAGTATGTTTCATTGATAATCCAGACGATCAAACAACTAGTCCAGAACATTGTCTTTATCTTAAAATGTTTAGGAGGTTTTGTTTGCTATCAATGATCGATCATTAACTTCAAATCTGTTACCAGATCCCCTTAAACATTCCAATGAGTCAACCTATTGTCCTCCAATGTCAATTATGAAACAGAATCATTCCTGCATCCTCTCATTAAAATCTCTTTGGCCCGATTATCAGCATGGTTACTCAAGCGAGCAAGCATCATTGTACCTAATTTACAACTTTTGCTTAAGAACTATAAACAGGTTAGAATAAATAGGCCTTAATCAAGAGTTTCTTTCTCTCACAACCACACATACATCTTCTCCTCTTTTTCCCCACTCTCCTCCACAGAGGGCTAAAGAGCCGCAGCTGGGGATTATCCAGGAGAGGAAAAGGAAATACACAAAGACACAATTATCTCTGAAATGGGCCGCTCTGGCTTGGAGAGGGGGAGCAAGGAATAGGGGAGACAAAGACTGAGGAAGAGTTCTTTCCAGTCCACTGAGCTCTCTCTGTGTGGTAGAGAGCCACCCATGGGGCCGGACAAAGTGACAGAGAGAGAGATATGGTGGGGTGGGGTTGGGGAGGAATAAGAGGAGAAAGGAGGGAAATAAGGACAGCGATAAAGAGACACAGTAACACACTGTCCATGGTGGCCTGTAGTAACTGACAGTAATGAGCAGGCAAGACTGAATGTTGACAAACTGCCTAATGATTTGTCTCTGTATGTGTGTGTTGTGTGTGGCAGTATCTGACCAGGCCACTAGTGATCATTGAAGAGTGCAATTTGAGAAGTGGGTCTAATTGCAGAAGTTAAATGTCATAAGCCTGCTTGACTTGAAGGGAAAAAGTATTTTCCAATATTTACCATTGAGACATATGTGCAAAGTCAGTAAATTATTTGAACACACACAGGTGATTGGATACATCAAGTATTTTTCATTATTGGTCCAGGTAATATTGCATTTGACAGAGCAATATTGTTACATTTTATCAACATAACCTGTAGCTCTCCCACCCCTTCTGAGAAGGCCAAAGCCTTCTTGATGGTGGAAAAATACACACCCCGCCTAGACAAACTGACATACAAAGACTGATCATTCTCTTACAAACATTTCCCGACAATGATACGTAATTTCTTGAATTCATACTAATTCCTTATAGCAGCTAGAGCAAAAATCAAACATGAAAGAACCCTGCCAGTGTCTGTCTGTCTGTGGGATTGAACAACACTGCCTGCAAGTGTAGGGTGAGGGGTGGGAGACTATCCTTCCCTTTCTCCCCACCTCCAAAACTACCACCATAGCGCTGGTTCCTTCAGGAGATGCCTAGCCAGCCGTTCCAATCTATCCCAGGAGGAGAGAGTTGTCTGGGGGGTAGGAGGCACTCCAAACATCCCGCCCACCCCCGGGGACCTTAAGTGTCTGAGATGGAAGAACCAGAGTCCTGAGAGATGTGATCCAAGTCTTCTCACTCTGATACTAAAACCCTTCACTGCTTGATGAAAAGTGGAGAAAATCTTTTGTACTTTTTGGTCAGTTTGTGTCGTTAATTACGCGTATACCCTGAAATAAAAGGAGAAATACAAGTGGGTGAGACGTTTGATTGATAGAGCTATCTCCTTTAAAATGAAACACGATTACTCAGAGTCAATAAGTGGCTGAGTTGGTGTACTCAGTGGTGTCATTACAAGGTGCCATGTTTACATTGTGGCCTCGTCTTCCTGATAGATGCCTCAAAAACTGAGAAGGGCCGGCGGAGGAGGAGGAAGAGGTAGAGTTTGAAGACAAATCCAATGTGACACAAAATCCATGCTCAGACAAGAGAGTATAATGCTAATTAATTATGGCGGAATCTAGGATATTGCTTATATAGGACATCTTCAAGGGGAATTCTGGTACAGGTATACAATTGTACACAATGTAGCAGGTGGGATGTAGTCAATTAGATTAAACCTCAAAGTCAACCATGTAGTTGAAAACAAGTGCAAGGGTGACATCAGTCCATCCTTGGTGGGTATAAAAAAAACATGTTCACCACGCAACAAAGGTCTGTGTGCCAACCAAACTAACCACCAGCACCTCAAAGCATAGTATTTGATAAACTTGGAGAGACTGGGGGTGTTTCTGATAGCCAGTGGACTGGAGTGTATTTGTCTGGTTTGCATAGTGAAGTTGGTTCAGTCTGAGAGGCTAAGCTGATGTGACTAGGGCTTGTCAGGAAGGATCAGGGCTCACAGCATCACATAGACACCTGCTGGTGTCAATGGCTAAATTGGCCTTGTTTTACAACCATCTGATGAGGCGGGAGGGGGATCACTATCCCACCCTGTCTCTCCATCTTTCCCCTTTTCTACCCACCCCTCTCTCATTCTCCATCTCCTCTTTTCACAACCCTCCCCCTCTCTGACAGCTTGTATGGACTGACATGCCAAAGAAACGTTCGGAATACTGAGTGAGAGAAAGAAAGAGAGACACAAAACACCTGGGTGAATAAAGAAAGGGAAATATCATTGGTGAAGAGGATTCAGCTTCAACACAGGTTTTAGCTGAATTATGATTCAGCTGAGAAACATTTTTCAAGAAATGTTTTGTCTTTATTAAAGCATGTTAAGAGTCTGCTATGGACTTTCCCTACAAATTAACCAGTTAATAAAAACAAATCTTATGCAAAAAATTGTGTATCAAAGAAATTGCAGCTGCTCTAATAAGCTTCTGAAAAATCCCTAAAATCCCTGATCCTGCTGTGCTCCGTGCTAAATGAAGTTGAAAAAAATCTACTTTTCCCCTCATGAATAAGACTATGTTGAATAGGTCTCGTCTTTCCTCTCTTTGTTCCAGTCCCTGATTGTGACCATTCCCCCTCTGTCTCCGATTCTCTCCCACTCTATGATGCACTCACTTTCCTCAAAGCCACAGACGCAAAGACACAACCATACCACACACAAATCAATGAAAACCATCCAGGCTTATTACTCTTGTCCATAGGCTGCCGGAGCAGCAGTTATATCTGTGGAGCATCACAAAGATTTCCCATGCTTGAGTGTGGGGGTGACTTGGAGAAGGCCCTGGTGGACTGTTAAGGCCAATTAAAACGGGAGTGGGGTGCCAAGGTAATGGAATCTGAATCCTGAAATGGTCTTATGGACTATTCCACACGGCTTAAATAATCAAGCCACAGTGTCATGCATGCAGACACACACACGCACTACAGTTTAGTGTGTGCATCATTTTCTTGATAAATGTGAAGGTCATGGGAAACGATCTGAAATCAGGTTTTGTCCATACATCATTTTCTTTTTTAATGCCATAAAGATCTATATGCAGTGTTTCCCCTACCATTATATTAGGAGGGCGCCCCGTCCCCCCAACAGCACCCCCCGCCCCCCCCTGGAAGGTCAAGTTAATTTTGTAAATTTGTAAAAATAAAATAAAAAATGAAAAGTTTATTTTTTATTATTATATAGCTCCATATCACAAAATAAGTCATTTAAGGTTACCTTTCCTATAAAACAGGTCTAAAGCTTGGTCTTTTATTAAACAAACTAAATGGCCTTATGTTATTTATCTTATTTACACAACGGCATGTAATTTCTGTCTCTACATGGTCGGGCGACCATGTCCCCCCCCCCCCCCCCCCCCAAAGCTGTAAACCTAGGGGAAACACTGATATGTTCATGCTAAGGGCCATGCAGATATCATCAGACAGACTGATATAACACTTAGAAGTAAAAAATATCATGAATGTCTATCAGTCCAACTATTTTATTGTATGCTGTTTCTCTTTCTTTTTTTTAACATAGTATTATTAAGCAAATGTTGGAATCAAGTCATGGGGAGAGAAAAAAGAGGATGACAGAGTGACAGAGTAAATGAGAGAGAGACGCAGAAGAAACAAGACCATGAAGTTGGAGGAGGGCAAAAGGGATGCAGTAAGAGAGGATGTTAAAAGGAGAGAGAAGGATTGATGACGTTTAAAGTGAACACAGGAAGGTCCTGGCCTGGCATGTGTAGGAGGTCCCTAATGAGGTGTCAGACTGATAACCAATAGGAGGCCCCTGGCTGTGCTGGGGACCAATGTTAAGAGATGTCTTGTCTTGGCTAATGAAAAATGATGGAACTCCTCTGACCCTACCACCTCCCATGACACTTCTCTATATAGCTTTACCACCCAAACTATACACACATATAGTGGGGAGAACAAGTATTTGATACACTGCCAATTTTGCAGGTTTTCCCACTTAAAAAGCATGTAGAAGTCTGTAATTGTTATCATAGGTACTCTTCAACTGTCTAAAACAAACATCCAGAAAATCACATTGTATGATTTTTAAGTAATTCATTAGCATTTTATTGCATGACATAAGTATTTGATCACCAACCAACCAGTAAGAATTCCGGCTCTCACAGACCTGTTAGTTTCTCTTTAAGAAGCCCTCCTGTTCTCCACTCATTACCTGTATTAAATGCACCTGTTTGAACCCGTTACCTGTATAAAAGACACCTGTCCACACACTCAATCAAACAGACTCCAACCTCTCCACAATGGCCAAGACCAGAGAGCTGTGTAAGGACATCAGGGATAAAATTGTAGACCTGCACAAGGCTGGGATGGGCTACAGGACAATAGGCAAGCAGCTTGGTGAGAAGGCAACAACAAACAGTTGCCTTCTCAGGAAGTTCAAGATGACAGTTAATCTCCCTCGGTCTGGGGCTCCACGCAAGATCTCACCTCGTGGGGCATCAATAATCATGAGGAAGGTGAGGGATCAGCCCAGAACTACACGGCAGGACCTGGTCAATGACCTGAAGAGAGCTGGGACCACAGGCTCAAAGAAAACCATTAGTAACACACTAATGCCATCATGGATTAAAATCCTGCAGCGCACGCAAGGTCCCCCTGCTCAAGCCAGCGCATGTCCAGGCCCGTCTGAAGTTTGCCAATGACCATCTGGATGATCCAGAGGAGGAATGGGAGAAGGTCATGTGGTCTGATGAGACGATAATAGAGCTTTTTGGTCTAAACCAGTGTTTCCCAACCTTTTTTCAGTCATGGCACCCTTAGAAATGTTTCACAATTTTGTCAAAATAAATTAAAAGGACTTAACTCTACATATCCCCAATTCTCCTGATTGAGGAACGTTTTTAACTCTTCCCTCAGTTCGTAGAGTTGTGCCAAAACCTTGCCGCGTGATAGCCATCGAACAGCCGTATGTAATAACAAGCTCTGATGCTCCGCTCCCATTTCCTCGCATAAAATCGAAAATAGACGGCTCTTCAGTGGGCGTGCCTTGATGAAATGAACTAAGCCTATATCTACTGCTCTGTCCAGTACATCAGAGTTCCTTCGGGAGCGTCTTTGCTACCAGTGCCTCCCTATGTAAAAAGCAGTGAGTGGCTTTCACATGTGGGTTTTGCGCTCTGACTCTGCTAATAAAGCCCTTCGTAGTCCCCGTCATGGCAGAGGCCCCATCAGTACATAAACTGTGACAGTCCTTCCAATTTAACCCCCCCTGTTCAATATACTCTGTTGGGGCAGAGTATATTGTGCGTGCCCAGTAATGTCAGTCGACTCATCCAGCTATAAGGAAAATTCGTTGAAGGCAGGGACGGACGGTAAAGGGTTAAAAGTCCCTGGACTTTTATCCAGACTGGCCCACAAGAACCGGCCCCCGTATACGCCACCAGAGCTGCCCTGCCAATGCATCACATTCTGTGTTTGATGTAATGCAAGTTAGGGAGTTTCACAGTTCATGCGAGCGCGCATGGCATGTGAACAGATTTTTTTGGCCTTTATTTGAGCGCAAAATAGTTTTTTGAGCTTTATGTAAAATAAACATAGCCGTTTTTCAATTGGTAAAACATTGTCTAGTGAAGATTGTCTTTTTGTCTCTTATTTTTCAGCCCCTTACGTTTCTAGCCTGGTTTTCGATCGTTATAGTCTCTACTAGCTAGTTGCCGATCTCAGTGTCACTGTCGAGTGTAAGCGAGACAAAGGGGGCGGGATAATGGCTGCACAGGCATTGATTTGGAATAGACCAACCGGCCTTGGGGAAATGGGGGACGGACTACTGTGTCGCTCAATCTTCTGCCGACATTTTATTAGTAGTTAAAAAAAATAAGGCAAGCGGCCCACCGGCCCAGACGTGTCTCGGCCCACCGGGAATTCTCCCGGTGCTCCCGATGGCCAGTCTGCTACTGGTTGAAGGACTTTTACACGCGGCACCCCGGTTGGGAAACACTGGTCTAAACTTCACTCGCCGTGTTTGGAGGAAGAAGAAGGAGTACAACCCCAAGAACACCATCCCAACCGTGAAGAATGGAGGTCACATCATTCTTTGGGGATGCTTTTCTGCAAAGGGGACAGGACGACTGCACGTATTGAGGGGAGGACAGATGGGGCCATGTATCGCGAGATCTTGGCCAACAACCTCCTTCCCTCAGTAAGAGCATTGAAGATGGGTCGTGGCTGGGTCTTCCAGCATGATAACGACCCGAAACACACAGCCATGGAAACTAAGGACTGGCTCCGTAAGAAGCATCTCAAGGTCCTGGAGTGGCCTAGCCTGTCTCCAGACCTGAACCCAATAGAAAATCTTTGGAGGGAGCTGAAAGTCCGTATTGCCGAGCGACAGCCCCGAAACCTGAAGAGAAGGTCTGTATGGAGGAGTGGGCCAAAATCCCTGCTGCAGTGTGTGCAAACCTGGTCAAGAACTACAGGAAACGTATGATCTCTGTAATTGCAAACAAAGGTTTCTGTACCAAATATTAAGGTCTGCTTTTCTGATGTATCAAATACTTATGTAATGCAATAAAATGCAAATGAATTACTTAAAAATCATACTATGTGATTTTCTGGATTTTTGTTTTAGATTCCGCCACTCACAGTTGAAGAGTACCTATGATAACAATTACAGACTTCTACATGCTTTGTAAATATACTATCCTGAACCTTAACATCAACAAGAGGCCTTCAACAGTATGGTTTTTGCAGTGTCATAATTTTAAATTTGTCATATTAATTACTAAATAATCAAGCAAGCAAGATCCACTGACCTATTCATGGTTTAATTCCTATTATGACAATGTATAGAGGGTGGCTTATTTAGACTAATAAAGTTGGAACAACTTGAATTGAAATGTTTCACTAAGACTCATATTCCCAGCAGGTTCTGGGGTCTCATTTATAAAACTGTCCGTAGGATTCTAACTAAAAGTGTACGTGCGCCCAAAAGCCTAAAATGGCGTACGCCCCCAAAAAATCTGATTTATAAAACCGTGCGTACGCACACCTGTAAGCAATGTTCCCTTTATAAATCACAGACTACCCACAAGTGTGCGTACGTGTATCTGCATTTTACCCCGCCCTAAACACGCCCATTTTTGACCATAAATGGTCAATGCAAAGCACCTCATGAATGACCCTGGCATGCGATTCTTCTTTACAGTGAATCATGGCGCATGACAACTTCTCAGACACTGTTAGCCTATTGGTGGAGGCTCGAAAACCACATTATTTGGTGGCCGGTGGATCACCAATAAAAAAAACTGTGCAAGTGGCGTCAACTGTGCCAGTGATACCGCGAGTCGAGATACAATTTTGAAAACAAAAGCGTTTTGTTATTGAACAGTAGTCTATTGAAGTCTGGACTGATAACGAGGACGTAGAGTGTAGCGATTGCGCGGGAGCTTAGCGACTGTATTTCCATTTTTTGACACATGATGATATATGCACAGTATTAAAGAAATATATTTAGTTATACAATGTGTTCTGCAGTTATCTAAAGGTAGGATATGTGATGTTATCCTGTATTCCATGCAGTCGGGCTCGGGCATCTCCCCCTCCTACATCCCGTAGTGGACAATCTGACGGTGAGACATACAGCGCTGAATTTTTATTTTAAATTTGAGTTGGATTGTACAAGGTGTTTATGGAACAATTATCACTCAGTACAAGCGCAAATAACTCTGCTGGATTTAATCTTCATGAAAAAAACGTGTGTGAGGAAAACAAAATATATAAATATTACGAGTAATGTTGTTCCCACATTCACTTTCTGCAGTCTGACTACAGTACGGTCATCTGCGTCGCCAATTCCAACTGTTTCCAAAATGTGCGTAGGCCTACGGGAGGGTCAGAGTTTGCGTGGAGGACCGCACATTCTCCCGTCAAGTTTGTTTTTTATAAATCACAACCTTTGCGTGGAAAGTGGCGTACGCACATTTTCATCCCCGTTTTGTGCGTACGCAAGCTTTATAAATGAGACCCCAGGTCATTTCAAATACTATTTATAGCTCCATGTGCCAAGGTTCGCATGAAGTTGTCTCGAAAGAGTAGCCCAAGAAAGATACCTTCTGTTCAGACCCATCCAATAGCCAGTGGGAGACCCCATAGAGTCATCTCAGGGGCGCATCAATGCATGAATATAATTAGGTCAGAAACTCTTGAGAACTCAGGAGCATGTTCAGCAGAATTAGCGAATGAGGGCCAGCCATGCAGAAATGCAGAGAGAGACACTGATAAAATATGCTATAGCAAAATGTGTTCGTTAAGGGTAATGAATTGCAGACCAGACAGAGCTTCCGACACAAAGATCTCCACTTGGTCACCTGACTCTGTTGTTACTGACTTAAGAAGTGCAGCATGTAACTCCTATTGGTTGGGGTTAAGATTAGGGTTAGAACAACAAACACAAGATTTGGCAAATCCATGCATTCAAACGAAGGAAACTGTTTCTATGCCCTCCACTGTTACCGAACCGATATAATATAATTTATGTATGTAACACATTTCTCAATTACATCAGAGTTGTATTTTGCTAGACTGAAAGGTAAACTGCCAGTTCAGTACAATAATAAGCACTCAAGTACATGAACAAAACATTGAGGCAAAAGGACTAAACTACAGAGCCCATAATGCATTCCAGTATGTTCTAACAGCATACACTCTCGAGGTGCAACAGGTGACCATAGTAAGCTCTAGGAGTGGTGCTACACGATACAGCCTGTTAAGAAAATGCTGAGCAGCTACACCGCCTCGCTAATGAGAATCTAATAGGTTACTAATGACACATCTGCTCTCTTAGTAATAAGGGGACCTTAAATAGCTTTCTAAATGTACACCATCTCCATACCCTATTACTTAAAAGGAAATCCTCAGAGCTTATTCCACTATCTAAGGCCATGTCCATAAACAATCCCCTAAGCGCCAACTCTCCAGAGTGGACATGAAAATAAATTCCATGCCTGTCTATGAGAAGGTAAAGGGGTGGAATATAAAATCATGATTTGATAAAAAAGAAAGAGAGAGAGAGAATAAGGAATAGAGAGGCATGAATAAAAGATCTGAGGGGCAGAGGAGAAACAGAGTTTACAGTATGTTAATGAACTATGACCACGCTGTTGCAAGCTTTTCGATGCTGTCAGTCTGCCAATTTTGTCTGTCAGGTTAACAAGCTGCCCTATGAAATATGCATGACAGTTATATACAGTATACTCCCCAGAATCCAAACTTGTGTGTATGTACATGCAGAACTAGATGCAAGACACAAAAATTGCACAATTTATCTGTTCATGTACTTTTGCTTTGTTTTGAAAGCCCTATCAATGCAGTTACATACTCTAGACTTAACAAAGGATGTCACTATCATCAAGTTCACCTCAGACTGCTCAATTGTCAGATAAACTGACAGTAGCTGATTGCAATAACTTTATTAAAGTGATATGGACACTAAACACAGTTCTGTATTTCCAATGCATTGTATACCTTATTAATATGATCTGATACATATTGAGTACAGAATAAAAGTACACTTTACCAATATACATTATGTAGGTCTTTGTATAAGGAAAAAGAGGAATGGGGATAAGGACATAGAAAATGTGTGAGTGTGTATCTGAGTCTGCGGGAGTGTGTGAGACAGAATAAGAAAGAGAGAGGGCATTTGGAGAGATGGAGAGTTTCCTTTCTGGAGGCTGAAGGACATTACTGCAGGTGTGAATTAAATTGTTGGGCCTTAGAGGTATTCTTCTGTGTGGCAAATCCCCGGGGCCTGTTATCACCTGTCTATAGTGACATAACTGTCGACAGTGCAAACACATACAGCGCTGGAAACAAATAAAAGACCACTGCACCTTTTTCTTTCCTTAAAAAAAAGTTGAGAAAAACAATTTTGAGTGAGGAACAGAAGGGTACAATTTGCAGTGGCCTCTTAAATTTTACCCTTCTGTTCCTCACTCAAAATTGTCCTTCTCAACTTTTTTTTTTGTATGAAAGAAAAAGGTGCAGTGGTCTCTTATTTTATTCCAGAGCTGTAGGGGTCAATGACATGACGCCTACATTTACTGTCCAATTGCAT
Source organism: Thaleichthys pacificus (assembly GCA_023658055.1). NCBI lineage: Eukaryota > Metazoa > Chordata > Actinopteri > Osmeriformes > Osmeridae > Thaleichthys > Thaleichthys pacificus. The sequence goes on along the minus strand of CM042872.1, from coordinate 2,485,716 downwards.
TTTCTCCAGTTGAAAATGGTCTAGAGCTATAGAAAAAAACACAATTTATATTTAGTGTCTCTCCCCTTTATGTAACCACACTCATTTTTTAAATCATATGGCATTTCTAATTTTTTTGTTACTGAAAGTGTCAAAATATCATGTGGTGCGACCAGTCGGGCATGAGTGCTATTTTGGAAACCTCTGGAAATTTGCTCATAATGTATTAAAATGTATTTTCTTCCCTGTTTGGCATCATTTCCAAAGTGTTTGTAGTCTTATATGAAATTACAGTGCTCTTTTATTGCTATTTCTGTCATAATATACAAACAAACTTTGTCCGAGTATGTCCATTTCATGAAATATCATGCGGTGCGACCATCAAGAAATTACTATTTTGGAGCTTTTATTTTGAATTCCACTGAAAGACAGGAAGTTGCATCATACATCAGTTTGTAAAGGACCCTTGAAAGCAACAAGCAGGTTTGTAACCCTCTCTCATATTTTGAAGAAAGTAATTTTTTGAATGGCTGGTATGTAGTTCCCACTTTTGGATGTCATGTGGTATGACCACAAAAAGACAATAAATGTTCATTTATATTTACAAATTGATGTTTTGAAAATGTCATAGTGGGCTTCTGCGAGAAACTAGCTAGTTTAATTTAGCCTGTAAAATTTGACTGAATAAAATCATGTGGTGCGACCAAATATCATGTGGTGCGACCATTGAATTATGCCTTCCAATACTGATATATATCCGATATCGACAGGTTTTGTGCTTTTCTATTCTTTTGATGGTTTATATACAAATAGTAATTCATTTTAATATTCTATAAACAAGATTTTAAGGCTTTTCACGATTTTTTCATGTATTTCAGAGACAACAGTTAATGATTTGTATTTCTACAATATAATTAGAAAAATACATAAACATAACATTTTATTAATAATATATTTTAATCCATTTTATCAGATGCCACTGCCAAGTAAGGTAAAAACTGCTCGCCACAGGGAACACGTCAATTCCGACCCTGCAGCAAGAGCAGAGTACCTTGCCAGGAGAAAAGAAAGGTTTGCTGTAAAATGCAGAAAATGAAGACAATACATTGAAAAGTAACATGAACTACATATTGTTCTTGTGTGGCGGACATGCATTTTTTGCATTCATCTACTGTCATTTGTCTAAAAGAAAACACTACGCCGTAGATTTATGACATGACATTATATCTGTTTCAGCTACCAGAGAAGAAAAGAGCAGGGAAAGTGTCACTATGTTAAGTCAAGTGAGCTGCCTGGTAGAGAGAAAAAGAAGCAGAGAGAGAAGTGGAGGGCTGCATCCGGTTCATATATGGATATGGATGGTCTAATACAGCGAATGCTGTATTAGACCTCACACCGCCAGACCTCACACCGCCATCTATGGACAACACCCCGCCAGTTCTGCTTGATGTAGCTGTAGCTCCAGAGCCATCATAAAATGCAGGTCAACCTATCTTAGACCCAGAACCTTTTAATGAGGATTTTAATCCACCAGTCACGTCCACGCCAGAGAGAGTTGAGAGGAAGAATATTTCAGATGAGAAACGTAGCAAAAGACTGCAGAAGAAGAAGGGAATACTAGAAAAGCAGGTATTGTATCTGAGGAAACAGCTGGCAGAAATGAGAAAACTAAAGGATAAATGTAGAAGGAGAGAGGAGATTCATGGCAAGACAAAGTCAAGGCCTAAGTGAAAAATTCAAGCAAAGGGGAGGCAAGAAACTGTCAGGAGAGAGAAAGCAGGCTGTTATCAAGTTTTTGTCCAGAGATTCTGTTTTAGCTGGGAAAAAAGACACCATCACCAAAAATAAACAGAAGGTACAAAGAAGGGTTCTAACAAAGCTACTCACTGAGCTCCACACGGAGTATCAGACTGAGGTCGAACAGCATCTGTCCATGTCTTACAGACAATTTGTTAGAAGTCGTCCATTTTACATCACAGAGCCCAAGTCCAAGGACCGAGATACCTGTGCATGTTCAGAACACGAAAACATCCGTCTGTTGGTGAACAAACTTGCCAAGAGAGGGCTGCTAAAGACAACCAGCATCTCAGAGTTAGTGGAAATCATTGTATGTGACCCCAAAAATAATGCATGTATGGATCATGTTTGTCCTAAGTGCTGCTTTGACAAAGTTGAATTTCCTGAAACAGGCGGTATTACGGTCTCTTGGGAACAATGGGAGCGGGTAACTTCAACAAATGGAGAGAAAACCTTTGCAAATGTTGTAAAGCGCACACAGACAGGGCCAATACAGGAATTGAAAGAGCTGTTCCAAAAAAAGCTAGAAGCTTTAGCCATACATCAGTTCAATTGGATCCACCAAACAGAGCAGTTTCGATACATAAAACAAAATCTCATTGACTCTGAAGCGGTTCTTCACATTGATTTCTCGTAGAACTATGCATGCAAGATGAGCACAGAGATACAGGCTTATCATTTTGGAGGCAGTCGAAAGCAAGCCACGATCCACACTGCTATCCTCTACACTGTACATGGCACAAAATCCTATGCAACACTGTCAGACAGCCTCCATCATGATGAGCGGGCAGTTTGGGCACACTTGGAGCCCATACTGAAGGAGCTATGGGCAACCTACCCAAATATTACAGCTTTGCATGTTATTAGTGATGGACCGGTTACACAGTACTGGAACAAAGCAAACTTTTACATGCTTAGTGCTGTACCTTTCCTGTCTGGATTTGAGTATGTTTCATGGAACTATTCTGAACGATCCCATGGAAAGGGTGCCCCGGACGGTATTGGTGGTGCCTTAAAGAGCGGGGCCGATCAATACGTTCTACAAGGAGGCGAGCTGTAGACTCCACAGGATTTGTACGAAATGCTGGCCAAAAAGTCAGGATCAAGCATTTATCATCACTGGATAAGCGAAGAGGCAATACAAAAGTATGATGAGCTGATTCCAGGCAAGATGATGATAGCTGTGAAGGGCACCTTAAAGATCCACCAGGTTTTGTCTTCACAAGCTGCACAGATAAGCCATAGGGAGGTGTCGTGCTTCTGCAAGCATGCAGAAATGAAGACCTGCTTATGCTACCAGCCATTAAAAGTTGACCTGACGGACACCACATGCCACACTGAGGATGCGTCAAGAAATTCTGAGCCACCAATGGAACAAGATAGTCTTCAGGACTTATGTGGCAAGTTTGTGATAATAACATATGATGAGCTTCCATACATTGGCCAGGTCCTTGAGGTTGTGGGAGAGGAGGTCAGGGTCAATGCCAAGAGGCAGTCAGGAAATAAGTACTTATTCAAGTGGCCACAAACTCCAAATGCCATTTAAATGCCATCTACTTAAAGAAGGATGTCCAGTCAGTGATCTCAGAATCTGAGCCAGCAACCTCTGATCTAAGTTGAGCAACAACGACTGGGAAAAGTTCAAACGTTCCTGGGGTTAAAGAAATGCCTATACCCAATCCCAATGGTCCCATCAGAATGAGTAGGAGTAGTAAAATTTGATGTTTTGAAAAAGAAATGTTTACAAAATGCCATGGATGAAATCCTATAAAGCGTTTTTTTTTTTTTTTTTAAATGTTTTTTAAATGTTAAATTTGAATACAAATCTGTGTTAGATTTTTGCATGCAATTATTGCTTCCTAATATATTGATTTTTGACAATATATGGTTGCCCCATCATTTGGTGCGACCACACATGTGGTGCAACCAGAAATGGCAATAACTGTATTAAAATAAAAATGCAATATGACATTTCTGAGACAAAAATATTAATCTCTGATCGAGTATGCTGAAGGGAATTATATTGTTTAGAATCTTTTTTCAGTTTTATGCAATTCACCGGAAAAATGTGTATGGTAACTACATGTAGGTAGGTGACTGTGATGTTATAGAACAAAAACAAATATCAACAACTATAGAATTTTAGAAGAAATCCAAATAATTTGTTTCTACAGACTTCATATTACTGAGAACTTGTAAAATGAATGAATAGGTTAAGGAAATATGTTCATTTTTATATTTCACGGTCGCACCACATGACATTTTTTAAGGTCATGGCCAATTCATGAACATGAAAAAACACTAAAATTAGTTTAAAGGTCACATGACATGAAAACTTCACTTTAGGAGGTTATTTAACATTAATATGAGTTCCCCTAGCCTGCCTTTGGTCCCCCAGTGGCTAGAATTTTCGATAGGTGTAAACCAAGCCCTGGGTGTTCTTCTCCGCCTTTGAGAAAATGAAGGCTCAAACGCTCGGTTTGAAAATCTCCTTTTATTGACGTAACAAGGAGCCAGGCTACCGCCCTTCTCGCTGCTGTGCCCGCCCAGATAATCTGGCCCGCCAATGAGGAATTGAGCTACGATTGTGCAAGGGCGAGTGCAATATGGTGTTTTCCTGCAGAGACATCATGCCATGGCTAGCAAACGAACGAAGCATAACAGTTGCTCAGTGCTTGGATGTACAAATCAACACACAAGTCTTTTTGTAGTTCCGTCATCCGAGCCTCTAAACAATCAGTATCTTAATTTTATTTTCGCTGAAAATGCGCCTACACAACTTCTGTTGTAGGCGCATTTGTTTTGTATGTCTGCGCCTAACACTTCAGCCACGACTGTTTCCTCAACTTGAGCTAATACAAAACTGGCCTTGCTGAAATTAAATTCTGGATCAGTACTAACTCTCCTTCGTCCAGCTACTAACCTCGGACAAGTAAGTTAACTAACGCTATATCATTTTGTAGCTTTACTGTATATGGTTACCTAGCTTGCTACCCTTAGAATGTGGCTGTAACATTAGCTCTGCAGCTAACAGCTGAGTTACTGTCACTATGGAAAGGTAGATAGCATCAAGTATAAGTGTGAATACATATGCTGTACGTGAGTGTTGTACACTTCTTTGTTATTTGGATAAACGTTCTGCTGTTGGTGTTATGGCGCGCGCGATATCCACCTTTCCCCTCATTGAAATGACTGAGTGTGTACCTCTGCAAACCAGGGTTATCAGATGAGAATGGGCAAATTCAAGGTATTTTACAGCAACGGGGTTACGGCCATTGCGATACATCCGTTGTAAACATTAGCGCATGGTGCCGCCCCTCCGCTCCTCATTAGCATTTAAAGCTACAGACACCAAAACAGCACGTTCTGAGGAAAGCTCCTTGTGGGACTGCTAGTAGTGGCTGTAATTCTGCACCAAGGCTGAATTTTGGGAAAGAGACTTCTGATACAGTATTAGGGGACCACTAAGGCCTATATAAAAGCATCCAAAAACAGCATGTCATGTGACCTTTAAACAATGGTTTTATATAAATTCATACATACACAACATTGTTAATGTTTGAACAAATGCAATAAAAAAATCATATTTATTGTATTTTTAAATTGGCCTTTTGAAAATCCTTATACGTCATTGACCCGTATATTGGCAAGGTCACAGACAATTCCATAGTCCATATTCACTGGAAGGAAATTACACTGAGACAAAGACCGGATTAAAGAGTTGTGGACCAACTGAAAGTTCACCAGCACCCTGTTCTGGCTAGTTCACACAGGGAGAGAAAAATATCACACTGTGATCGGAACGTCAACCTCATGCTGATCCAATCTCACTGACTTAACACACACACAAGCACCTTCAAATTTAAATAACAAAATCTGTCAAAAAACATCACCATCCTGTAACTGAAAAGTATGTACAGTCAACTCTGGAATAATTGGCACTCGTGGTAAATATTTGTAAAAAGGGTTAAGGGAAAGTTTGAAGTTGGGAGGACGTGTCTGGAGGAAGAGCAGCGCATTAGAGTAGTCCTGCTCTTCCTTCAAACATGCCTCTTCATCAGCTTTTGTAATTTCTTTCCAAAGCCACAATTCGAAAATAGGCCATCAATCAGTCAATCTGTATTACCTTTGCTCAGCACAGGATCTGATTAAACTACAAAATTCATAACCAACTAAAGCAAGGCTACAGCCGGGTCACTGATAGGAAACTGTGATTGTTTATTAAAGACCTGGGGGGTATTCGTCGTAGCTCGCTAAGCGGTTTTGCGAGCTAATTTTCAGGCTAAGATAAAAAACGCCCCTCTTTTTGGTTCGTGGAAGCAACTTTCGATAAATCACCATAGTAACATATCAATTAGCACTAACCTGCTCCAGCGCAGGCTAACGTAAGTGTAGCTGGATAAGCTTGCCACACCCCCGGAAAAAAACATGGCAGCTCCCTTTTTGAGAGACTGTCGTTGGAAATTGATTATGGGGTGGCAAGGCAAACTAAAAAAGATTACCCCAGGCCAGGTTCTGGGGCCTAAAATGGCTGACTCCTAACTGTGTAGGTGAAAATCACTGCGCAGTTGATAAACTCAGCTTGAAACTGGTTTTCTCCAAAAAGAAGAGAATGTCCGGTGGGGGACTTGATTTGGCAAAACTAAGTGTGAGAAAGGAAATGGTATCCTTAGGAAAATAGGCTGTTATTGCATAACAGCTTATGGTGGGGTCGTTAGGCTCAAGAGGGCCTGTCAAGAAAGGATGGGGGAGTGAGACAGGGGGTAGAGAGTAGGAGCGAAGTTTCTGAGAACTCAATCTAAAATGACTACTGTCATTGCCAATAGTGATCGGTTGTTGCTGAACCAGACCCGAATTAGGAGTGATAGGGAGAGAAGTAGAGTTCTGTTATGATGGGATCCAAGGACACAGGCCTGGGACATTGGAGGGGGAGTACGTGAAAGATGGGGGTTTCAGCTGTGGAGAAGTTCATCAACATCCTTACTAGCGAAAACAGTGCACGCAAGGTGAAAGGGAGTGGGGAGGAAGTCAGGTTACCAGAAAGTCCAGAACTTTCCGAGATAGTGCCGTCATTATTATGCAGGGCGGGGGATTATTCTCATTTAGCCTATAAAACATTTTTGTTTTTGTTTTGGGGCATTGGGCTTTGTCTTTTTTGTATGTTGTAGTGAAGTCAGCAAGACCACACGGAGCCAATATCTTGCCATACCTGAAAAGTGATTCAATCACATCAGACAAACCTAATCAGCCCTCGTGACACCCTCAGTATGCTGATTACCCACCAAACGCCAATGCTAAGGAACTATAGAATTGGGGGAGGACCTCCCCAATCTACCTAATCAGCCCTCCTGCTAGCTTGCAAGCTTCAAAGGGCCTGCTTGAGACAACACGTCTCCAGCAACAAGTTGCTATCCGTTTCGGCGGCGATTTGAACAAAGAACATACCTTGATCAGAACTTTTGAGGAAAGTTCTTGAGACTTCACCTTAACCACAAGAGTACAAGGTGGAGAATTATGAGAGGGATATGTGTCATGTTTGTTACTTTGTTTTAATGTTGTGTTCACTGAAATCTTGATTCTAGTAACAACTCCTTCTTCCTGAAAGATAACCACATCATTCTTGGTATCTACACAAAGCTATCATAATAAAACAATCATTCAACTATATTTTGTAACTGTACCAAGATGTCCAGAACAATATTTGAACAATCGTATGAACCAGCCAGAGATCAGATCACACCTTTGGTAGGTGTGAAGGAAGGAGGGGGGAGTTGAGAACCCATCTAGACCCCCAATCAACATCTGACCCCAGACAGGTCCTCCCTCGAACTCTGAACTGTATAAAGCCCTAAGATGACCATCAATCTCTGACTCCAGCGAAACCGACCATGGCATGAACGCCATCAGGATTGGCGTTCCAAGGACGTCGCCAAGCTTCTCCTGAGATTCAACTTTATAGTGATCGCGACACTATCGGGACGTTTCAACAGAAGAACCAAAAACGCAATTCTAATTGCGACTTCACTGAGATCCCGTAGACTCAGTCACATGACTCCGCGCAGCCGCGCTTTGACTTCAGATTCTTCAAATGGACCTTTGGCGCAAACCGCCCTCAATCTCAGTGATCAACCCCTGATCAAACGTAACTATGGCTAACGCTCTTTCCTCCTCGACATGGCATTGGCGTGAGCTCTGTTTATGATTTGTAAGGATGTAATCATTGACTGTACAATTTCTGTCTTTCTTTAAGTCAGACCATTTCATTCTGTTCATTGAAACCAATCTCTCACATCAAACCCATAATCTAACTTGTTCATAAGATCTGTACCTTACTTGAATAAATTCATTGTAAAGATATTTTGACGTGCGTGTTCACTGATGTTACGATTGGCTCTACACTTAGAACAAATTCATTCCTAAAGATGAGACTGATTATTACATATTAAACATAGGATTCCCTAATGTCCTAAACCAATATTAGGGTGGTGCCCCAAGACTTTATTATAAATTAAGTATTTATATCTTTAAACGAGCAAACCCCGCTACAATGTCTTTGTGAATGCGCATTTGCCTTGCCAAAATAAACCATCAAGCTGCCTTGAGCTGTTGAAAGATATTTTGTCTTTGACTCCTTTTTCTACTACCTTCTACAGACGTCTTGATTTTCTACAACAAGACCCAGTTGACCAAGGAGCTATTGTAGTTCGATTAGCTTTCCATACCAATAGAGTTCTTCGCGATCGCCAAGATCCTTTATTTCACACGGATGAGTTCTTGTTTGAGCGATATTGATTCAGCCGACAAGGACTCATTTATTTGCAAGACCTTCTCGGGCTGTACATTGCAAATATCACACGCCGCAGCGAGCTTTATGCTTTATTATGAACTTATGCTGCTGTATGTGAATATGTAACGCTATGTTTTAGGAAATGTCTTGTCTTATCTGTTGTGCCTGTGCTTTTTATGTTTCACTGTCTTGACGTGAAGAAATTGACAATAAAGCTACTTGAAACTTGAAATGTGCTTCAGACTCTCTGCATAGCCTTGAGGTTTTTTGCATCAGGTACATTTTTATACAGTGTAGGCGATGCAGAAAACATTGGCAAAGCCGCAGCATGCGTTGCTGTAAGAAAAGTGTACTTGGCGCTTAACCAGCTGATGAATCAATTCATCATATTCCCTGGCCATGTCCCAGTCAATGAAATCAAAGAGGGATTTACACATACATGCATATACACATATATAGTACATGATTGGATATAAGCGCTTTCAGTACATATATCCTCATAAGTGTCTATGAATTTGTATCAATTAGATAGTGCTACTCTATGGCCTTGTTTTTATCTACTTATTCTGAAAGAGTTGAGATCATTATTTTCGCTAGCAAGATCTCATTCGATGATAAATTTCCATTAAGCCTACTGCCAGCAGGCACATTTAACGAAATGTGATCTGATTGATTGGGGTAATGAGGCACTTAAGATGAGCCTATACATTTTCCCAAAACTTATGCATTTAGCTTATCTGCAATCTTTTGCCAAGCTGCCTGTCTTGCTCTGGCAGCGGTGGCGGTGTTTGACTTAGACATGATAATATGCTGATTGTCTTCGTAGAGACTCATTATAATAGTTTGCTCGGATGGCGAGAATATCACCGCTCTCTCTTTCGTCTTTTCCGCCATCATACCATTAGAAAATTTTCGTTTTGGTGATCGACCTTTCCTGCCTTTTGAAGTAGGACGTGCAATTTCCATGATAAGTTTAGCCTGATTGAAATTAACCACATGATTTGGATGCGGATCAGCCGTTGACGAACCGATATTTGCTGTTATCAATCAGCTCGCTAATGTTGACGGGCTAAAGGGACAATTGATTAACTTAGATTAAACCCTTACGACGAACAGGGCCCTGGGGCCGGTTGCACAAAACACCTTAAGTTAAGATTTTCATTAAAGTCAGAGTTAAGGTTTCCTTAAAATATAATTGGTTGCACAAAGCACCTTCTTCTTCTTCTCCTTAAGGTTTCCTTAAATGTTCCCTTAAGTATTTAAGGTTTTCTCCTTATCTTGGTCGTATACTTAAGGATTCCCTTAAAGTTTGTTAAAGCAGTAAGGAAGAAAACTTAAGGTACCTCTGACTTATTCTTTACCGCAACATGGCTGAGTTTATGGAGATAAATGAACCCATCCCACACCTATAGCACTCTGTTAGGCTACTGTGCTGCAGTCTAAACATGAAGGCTATTTATGCGTCGGCTACCGCTGTAAATAAAGTAGCTAGCCTAGACTCACGCCGGTAAATGCAGTGTAACTGTTGATCTCATTTTGATCTACCTAAGAAGTAGGCTAGCTCTCACTTAAACGTTACTGTGTAGCAACAAGACCAACAAGTAAAGTTGATATCACCAGTTTTATTGGACTCCCTCCTGAAATCTATTTTTTGGACATAACAGTCAAGTTATCTTATAGCTATATTTTTTATTTCTTGAATTGACCGCTTCACCAAACATCTTGAGTTTAATTTTGATGCAATTTCGTCCTACATTCATTGTTATTTGTGGATCAAATTTACGTTTTAGTAAATACGTTTTTGTATTCCTGTAGAAGCACAATATTTTCCTCTGACCAATTTGGTTTCTTCTTTATATAATCTCTCCAGATCATCCAGGGTTGTAGGTCATAACGTTGCGGAAACCCAACCTTACTTAACAGGGGGGTTAGGTTATTTTCGGGATAGGGATCCTTCTTTTTACGACAAACTCACTGTTACTGACATAAGTTGTCTTTTGTTGTGTCCAGTGTGTTCCCTTAAACTGTGTCTTTGTAAATCTGGCAGCAATATTTATATTATTTATATTTTCTATCAAATGTACTTAATCAATTTGTGACATGTATTACCTTATTCTATAAAACCTATTTAGTGTGACTACATTTGCAATACATTGAAATAATATTAATCCATATTTTTATGTTTTGGCATGCCAAACTCCCAAAATGTGTCAGGCGGAGCAACCGGCCATGCAAAGGAACAGACTAAGACAACTCTTAAAAGATTATTTTAAATGATAATAAATTCTAAATAAAATACCATGACATTACATTATATTTGAAACCTTTCAAATAAACCAAACCTTACACATTCCAAATGTTATAAACCTGTTGGGATCATTGAAAAACATTAGTCCAGCATTTTGTATGTTCTCAAATGTCAGGGTGGCAGAACCGTAAACATGGTACTTTTATCATGAAGTGAACTGTAAACAGGATACTGCACCATCAAGAGGACACCAACTGGCTGAGTGAAAAGGTTTGTAGATCTCTCTCAAATATAGATAAAAATAGCTACTTTTGACTCATTGGTAGGCTGGTACACATGTCAGGTGGTACAACCAAACTATGAAAATTATATTTGATCATGAAACGATTTACCGTATTTCTTTGAATAAACGAAATCTGAAGCTGCATGCCAAAATGTTTTTACACTTCAGATGTCAAACAGAAAGCTGTGCAGCTTTGGAGGGAATTCTGTGGGCGGAATCTGATTAGATACTTCACTACCCCCAAATTACAATGTGCACAAACGGGTGTGGCAGGAAGGGGCCTATGTTGGAGGAAATGTGGAGAACAACTGGCAGATCATTTCCACATATTTTGGAGCTGCCCGGCCACCCGTCATACTGGCAGGTGGTAGTACAAGTAATACAGACAGTTTTTGGAGATGGATTTGACTGTTCCTTTTCTACAGTTTATTTGGGCAATATCGCAGCTCACCTTTTGTTGCAAGACAAATATTTATTAAAGATATTACTGGCAGCCAGCAAAAAAGCTGTAACACGAAAATGGCTACAGGCCGAACCTCCAACAGAGTCTGACTGGATGGATATTGTAACTGATGTTCAAAATATGGAGAGAATGACTTTTTCGCCGAATCTACGGTTTGATACATATTTTCAGTATTGGGAAAAATGGATTGTGTTTGTGACCTCACAGAATCATCACTGATCTGTTATTGTGTGAATTTACATTTATTTCCATCATTGTACCATCAATATAAATGTATAGGTGACCAACTTCTTGTTCCATGTATGTATGTATGTATGTATGTCTCATTGTATCTTTGTTTCTTTAAAAATAAAGTATAAAAAAAAGAAAGCTGTGCAGAAAGCACTCACCAGCAACAACAGATCTGTAGTACGTGAACTTGGGGTTGATGAAAGCCGAAATCGCCAGTGGTGAAGTCAGCTACCTCGCTATATTGTAGGCTACATGTAATTGTTGCAATTACATTATTATAATGTATAATTTGTTTTCAACCAATGTCATAATTTACAATTATATAATTGCATTCTGTATTATTAAGTGACTTTATTTGGTAAGAGTATTTTGAAGGCCTTTTGGAATGCTCGTGAGTGAGAGAGTCGACAAGCTAACAGCAAGCGAAGCACGGACAATTTAATGCTCCGATAAAAGTTTAAGGTTGTTTAGCGGTCTAGGAAACCTTTATTCCCTTGTGTACAGCATGCAGCCAACGAGGTGTTGTTTTGTGTTTATTTTACTTTGGTGAATGTTATGTACATGTGCGTATGTTCATATTAAGCTACCGTATTTAACGGAAAATAAGCCGCGGCTTGTACTCCGATTTGACAGTTTTCTTGTGCTTGTGCGGCTCATATTTAGAAGCGGCTTATAGTCCGGTTTTAGAACAAAAAAGTGTCTTCGTCTCAAGATCTCTACAGACTGGCTTGTAAATACAGTGACTTGCTAAAGTAGGCAAATGGCTAGTAGAACATAACATTTCATAATAATTTCAGTTAATCAAACAGCTGCAAGACTCAGTGAAATGTTATAGACGAGGCTAGCTAGCAAAATAACGCTAGCATCGCTAACAACATTACTAATTCAACTTTGGTAGTCTAACCGAGCTCTTTGTAAGTTCGTTTTAGATATAATTGTATATGATCGTGTGGACAATAAGACACGGATGCGGTCTCTTTTCATAACTTGTATTTTACCACTGCTCTTCTTGACATCGCCATTCAAACAGCACTCATTGATTTCACGTAATGGGAGTCAGGTGGCTGAGCGGTTAGGGAATCGGGATAGTAATCTGAAGGTTGCGAGTTCGATTCCCGGCCGTGTCAAATTACGTTGTGTCCTATTCAATTTGGAAATAACAGAATTGGGCCTGGCAGGAATGAGTGTACATGCAGTGTATCCGGAAAGTATTCATAGCACTTCACTTTTCCACATTGGAAAAAAAAAAAAATCCTCAAACTTCTACACACAATACCACATAATGATAATGTGAAAAAAGTTTTTGAAATGTTAGCAAATCTATTAAAAATTTAAAAATCACATGTACATAAGTTTTCACAGCCTTTGCCATAACACTGAAAATTGAGATTAGGTGCATCCTGTTTCCATTGATCATCCTTGGGATGTTTCTACAACTTGATTGGAGTCGACGTGTGGTAAATTCAGTTGATTGGACATGATTTGGAAAAGTCCACACGTCTATATCAGGTCCCACAGTTGACAGTGCATCTCAGAGCACAAACCAAGCCATTAAGTCCAAGGAATTGCCTGTAGACCTCCGAGACAGGATTGTATTGAGGCACAGATCTGAGCACAGTGGCCTCCATCATCCGTAAATGGAAGAAGTTTGGAACCACCAGGACTCTTCCTAGAGTTGGCCACCCGGCCAAACTGAGCGACCGGGGGGAAGGGCCTTAGTCAGAGAGTTGACCAAGAACCCGATGGTCACTCTGACAGAGCTCCAGCATTGCTCTGTGAAGAGAGAACCTTTCAGAACGACAACCATCTCTGCAGCACTCCACCAATCAGGCCTGTATGGTAGAGTGGCCAGACAAAGCCACTCCTCAGTAAAAGGCACATGACAGCCCACCTGGAGTTTCCCTACGGCACCTGAAGGACTCTCGGACCATGAGAATCAAAATGCTCTGGTCTGATGAAACAAAGATTGAACTCTTTGGCCTGAATGCCAAGCGTCATTGTTTGGAGGAAACCAGGCACCGCTCTTCACCTGGCCAATACCATCCCTTCATTGAAGCATGGTGGTGTCAGCATCAAGCTGTGGGGATATTTTTCAGCGTCAAGAACTGGGAGACTAGTCAAGATCGAGGGAAAGATGAATGCACCAACAGAGACATCATCAGGTTATCATCCTTGATGATAACCTGCTCCAGAGCGCTCTGGACCTCAGACGAGGGCGAAGGTTCATCTTCCAACAGGACATCGACCCTAAGCACACAGCCAAGATAACAAAGAAGTGGCTTCGGGACAACTCTGTGAATGTCCTTGAGTGGCCCAGCCAGAGGACAGACTTGAACCCGATTGAACATATCTTGAGAGATCTGAATATGGCTGTGCACCGATGCTCCCTATCCAACCTGATGGAGCTTGAGTGGTCCTGTGAAGAAGAATGGGAGAAACTGCCCAAGATAAGGTGGGCCAAGCTTGTAGCATCATACTCAAAAATACTTTAGGCTGTAATTGCTGCCAAAGGTGTTTCAACAATGTATTGAGCAAAGGCTGTGAATACTTATGTACATGTTATATTTTCGTTCTTAATTTTTGCAAATCTATAAAAATATGAAACTAACTTTTTTCACTTTGTCATTATGGGGTATTGTGTGTAGAATTTTGAGTGAAAAATGAATTGAATCCATTTTGGAATAAGGCTGTAACATAACAAAATGTGGAAAAAGTGAAGCGCTGTGTATACTTTCCGGATATTAAAGAATATATTGTGCTTATTAAAGTTATGCATTGTGCTTATTAAAGTTCTGTCTTATGAACTTAGAAGTGTGCTCAGGCTTAAACATTGGGTCTCACACTGAGTGTGGGAAAAAGGCTGTATTTTGTGTCTCTCTTCATTTTCAGAAACAACCTTGAAACCGGGTGGAGATGGCACCCGAGCATGTGGGACGCGTAGGCAAGAACAACTCCCTGCTGCACAGGAGAACAAGCTCAACCCTCTTCTTGTGTTTTTTGTTTTACTGCACTGTATATTATATGCTGGGGCAGGGACAGATAGCCAGTTGGACTTCGTGAACCAGCCCAAACTCTGTTGCGGGTAGGGAAACGTAGACAACCCCAGAGCTCTGGACGTGTTGATTTCTAACTGCTGCATTAAAGCTGATATTATGGGACCTCTGCGACTCCAGACCACTCTTTCTAGAACACAGATTTGTGTCATTGAATACTGTTATATGTGAAAACACTACACGAAACAGGAGAGCCGCATGAATTCAGCCGTTTACTCAAACTCATTCCAACTGACACACCGACCGGAAACACGTCATCGGTTACATCAAAATACAGGCATGTTATCAAAATAAGAGCATGCCGTGAAACCCTGTCATGGAGACATAACAAATACCATCATTACATATTGGAATAGACACAAAAAGTTTCAGAATCCTTCAATGCACTGTATGTAAGGGATAATGCCCCATTATTTCCTGCTAATGGACACCTCAGACATTATCCCACTTATAGCATGGAAATAAAAAAGTAAGAACATTATATTTTCATGCGTTTTGCAAGCAAAATCTAAAGTTTTTCACAAGCCATGAAGCCAGATCAGATATTTCTAGTCCACTTAGCTCATTCAAAAGGTGACACACGTACACATATTCCTGGAATTATAGATAAATAGTACAGTGCTCAAGGTGACAGTTCTTCTCAGTGACTTTGGTATCTATATTTTTCATATCACAATTGAAATTCGTAAAACGACTTGTCCAACCTCCACATCATCGAGGCACTTATGTTCATCTTAAAAGCAATTTCTCAATCTTAATATTTTTTTTCCAATGCTTATGATGTTGCTTAGTTTATTTGGTGGCACACACACAGATTTCTAGAATTCTACATTGTGCAGTGCACATGCCCGCAATGCAGCTGGTGATTATAATGTTGGTTATTTAAATTTAATTAGAGTTTGTGCACATTTGCAATGTCCAGGAAGAGTTTTTGCATCAGCTTGCCCGCCCAGAGAATCTGGCCCACCCATGAGAAACTGAGTTACGACATCGTTTTTTCCTCGTGAGACATCATGGCTTGCAAACAACCGAAGCATGGCAGTTAGCCTCGCCTCTCTCCTCCTCATAGCATTTAAAGCTACAGACACAGAAACGGCACGTCCTGAGGAAAGCTCATTGTGGGACTGCTCGTAGTAGCTGTAATTCTGCACCAAGGCTACATTTCGGGAAAGAGACTTCAGATACAGTATTAGGGGACCACTAAGGCCTATATAAAAGCATACAAAAACAGCATGCCATGGGACCTTTAAACAAAATTCACAGTTTTATACTGAAATGACTATCCACTTTATATTGTCTTTCTGTTAGTTAGCCATTATTTAATCCTGAAAAAAAACCTGAAAAATAATCTGATTCAATGTTATGCCAGCAGTCAGTATTGCTAACCTGGTCATATCGGCTTTGCAAAAGCAATAAAAGAAATATCTGCAGGTAGGGCTGGGCAATATATAGAATATTAGCGATAATATCGCTTGACCGGTGGGGATCTCATTCTAAATATGACTGTAACTGTTAGCTGCTCCTGGCATTCTCTAATCCCTACTCTCCCCTCTGTCCCCCCTCCACACATCCCCTGTGGTGTGGGGGGTTTGAGCAGTCAGCACCTGCCTGGTCGTCGGTCTGCCAACGCTGGACCTGGTCGCCAACCGGAAACCAGTCTCCATGACGGGCAACAGCGAGTTTCCCGGTCCCTTCCTACATCTACCAAGTTGAACAATGGATTTTGGTGTTTCAAAACCCATTGACACGTCCCTGCTGTATGACTATGTTAAGCCTGTGTTCTGCTCCTCTCTTTCACCAACCGTCTCTGGAGGAGGGGATCCCTCACTGAATTGCTCCTCCCAAGGTTTCTTCAATTTTTTCTCCTGTAGTGAGTTTTTCTGGGAGTTTTTCCTTGTCTTCCCTGAGGGTTTAGGTTGGTTGAGGGGCAGTTCTATGGGCGTATGGGAAGCCCTCTGTGACATGCTTGCGTGTACAATAAACAAATAAATGTTGATTTGATAATATCGCAATAATTTTGACGACAAAGTAAAATGTGAAAATATTGTGAATATCGAATATATTAAAAATAATAAAATAAAATAGCTGGTCCTTGTGTAGCGCAGTGCTAAAATGCATATTAGTTAAATAAGTGCTAAGAAATTAGATTTAATTAAGTTCATAATAACACATTAGAACCTACAGATAACCCTTAAGCTAAAGACAAGCTTATTGTAGTACTCATCTCCTTTCTATTCATTGTGGGGTGAATGCAAGAGATTATGGGAGTTGTAGTTTGATGAGCAACAGTGTTTGATTGATGAATATGTTTCAATTCGTTCAAAGAGTTTGTTTTAAAATATTTCGCAAGTAAAGTAAAATGTATTGTGTTACATGCAATATTTTTATGTATGAATGTAAAATGTATTTTATGTTCTTATTGTTGTATGCACTGAGTAACATGAGGTTAAAGGTGAAAAACCGCGCGAAAAGCAGAGCAGAGATAATTGAAGATAAGAAGCCAAGTTAAGAACTGTCTGTGTGTTTAAAGAAATGATTAGAAATATAGCGTGACAAACGATATATATTTGCGAGTCGGACCTTGTCTCTGTTTATTAACGTGTTCGGACTGAATACACAAAGTTTGAACAGTAAGATAATCAACGTTTGTGCAAAATGTCATCATCTCGCCATTTTGAGGACAAAACACTTTTCCTCGTGTGAGAGACTGCCCTGTCGTTGCTGGTGCGGCAACTCGACAACAAAGCACTTGGATTACGGTATCCTGAGTTTATTTTCTTGCTCCAAAACGGAGTGAATGGGTCGGTTTGTTTTTGGCCACACCGAACACAAGCAACGCTCCAGTACTGCAACGGTTAGCTGCTAGCCTACTATCTCATTTGCTGGCTAGGACTGGGGAAGGTGAATCACCGGTGAGAGTGTGTGTGTGTGTGTGTGTGTGCGGGCCCACGTATCATGCTATGTGCTGTGTATTGTTAAAAGTTAGCTGAATGTTAGTTCAAGTAGCCTACCAGTTATTATAATATGGATGTCTGTTAGGGACATGATATAGGTAACTGTAATTGCTGATTTGTTTATATGTGAAGGTGCATTCAAACTTGGTTTGTTGTAATTTCATTTCATTCAAAAGCTATTCATACATTGTGTATCCTATTTTGTTTCATTAAGAATTCATTACATTGGTGATTTTAATATTTATTTTCCTATACAAATCAGTAAACTATATTTTTATTTGATAATTGAACAACCTGAGTTCTGAGTATTTCCTTAGGATAAGCCACTATTGGGTAATAGTGTTGGTTTAAAAGGTATTTCATTTGAGTAATATTTAAGTTAATAGTTTAATCATAGCACATAACAGTATAGTAAAACATCCATAGACATTTAAACAGAAGGTCAGCAAGAATTATTCTATATATTTACTGTGATTAGTTTAGTAACTCAGGAACGCCCTTTAGTGTCAGGAAATAGGCCTAGGGGGCACTACACTTGTGTTGCTTGTGTTTTAAGATCACCGTCTGGCTCCTCTGTGTTCACACACACACAGAGATACCGTTTGTGCACAAACTGAGAATTGCACTCGCACAGGCACTCTCTTTTGCTCTCTTTTTGTCCTGTCACATAAGGACCTCTGCATGAATTGTTCCACGTGAGGTCCATTTTGTCAAGTTGCAAGTACCATGTTATTAGCCTGGTCCTAACCAGACTCTCGTACATCGCATTTGTACAGAGAGTCTGGCCTCGCTCCATTGACAAGCGTTGACTTCCTTGTAGGCGGATACTCTGTTGAAGTTTAAAACTATTGGATCTGCCCAGACCCACTCTGATCTGCCATAACCAATCGCTAGCTGCCGTAGCTGGAAAATCAGACTGTTCCCGAACCCCGTGGGGAGGAGGGCCACAGCATCATGGCCACCAACAAAACTCAGCAAAACTTGTTCTTGCTCCGGCTTTAGCTGTTGGATATTCGGCAGCGTTGCCACAACGGACCGAATGGCCATTACGGAACTACAACACAAACTAGCGCACAACATCAACGTAATCGTTCTCAGCCACTCCCTCTGTTCGCTGATTCGCCGGTAGAAAATCAACCTGAAAAATCTGACTTACGTACGTCATGGCCAGACCTATGTACAGAAGCAAAAATAAAATTGAGCGGAAGTACGTAGGAGGGCAGAGCCAGGCTACCATGTTATGGCAACTGCTTAAATTTGCACTACACATGTTGTACTTTGTCACAATACCTGTTCTATCTAAATAGTTTTTGTTGTTTTCTAATGAGGGCAAAATAAAATCATGTTTTTTTATTATTTAAATGCAAATGCAAACATAATAATAATAAATTATATTTATAATGCACTCAATATTTAGACAGAGTGCTACAAAGCATATAGTAATACAAATAAAAAATAGAATCAAAGTTTATTAATAAAAAATAAAAGATCAAGGTCAATAAATAATTAAAAGCAAAACCTATAAAACACATTTAATGAAAAGCTTTTTTTAAAAGATATGTTTTCATGTTTCCTTTAAAAACATCTGTCGTCTTAGGGGCCCTAAGATGGTCATGGAGGGCGTTCCATAGCCTAGGCGCAGCAGACGCAAAGGCCCTATCACCCATGCTGGATAGCTTGGTTCTAGAGGCTTTAAGAATGTGTAGGGTTGCAGATCGGAGGGTGCGTGAGGAGGTCTGGGGGTGAGGAGTTCCTTTAGGTAACTGGGGGCATGTCCATGAAGGCAATGGTGTGTGAGGAGGGAGACCTTGTATGGAATTCTGAATGGGACAGGGAGCCAGTGAAGAGTTTCCAGGATGGGGGTGATGTGACCATATTTGCGCACCCTCATCAGATCCTGGCAGCGCTGTTTTGAATGGATTGCAGTCTCTGCATGCTCTTGCCAGGGATCCCGATGAGGAGTGCATTGCAATAGTCCAGCCTGGAGGAGACAAAAGCGTGGACAAGCTTCTCTGCATCTGCCAGGGTGAGTGTTGGACGGAGTTTGGCAATGTTCTTGAGGTGGTAGACTGATATATTACAGAGGTGTTTTATTTGGGTGTCAAAGGTGAGCTGAGGGTCCATTTTAACACCCAGATGGGTTATGTTTTGGCCGGAGAAGGTGATACTGTTTAAGGTAAAAAGGCGGAGCTGATGTAGTGTTCCAACTAAGATGGCTTCCATTTTGGAACTATTTAACTGAAGGAAGTTGAGCTGTGTCATCAGTTTAACAATGGAATGATATTCCGTGCCTGCTAATGACTTCGCCAAGGGGAAGCATGTAGATGGAAAAGAGGGTGGGGCCCAGCACAGAGTCCTGAGGGACACCGCAGGTGACGTTGTGGGTGTGAGATTGAGGAGGATGTTGTGATCTACTGTATCAAAAGCAGCTGTTAGGTCCAGGAGGATGAGTAGAGATGAGGAACCAGTATCTGCTGCCATCAGGAGGTCGTTGGTGACCCTGACCAAGGCTGTTTCGGTGCTAAGGCCAGGGCGGAAACCAGACTGAAACTTTTCAAACGGGTTAGTTTGTTTGAGGTGATCATGGAGTTGTGCTGCAACTGTTTTTTCCAAAACCTTTGATAGGAAAGGAAAATTGGAAATGGGTCTGTAGTTGGAGAGAACTTCTGGATCCAGAGTTTTTTTTAGTAGAGGTCTGATGACAGCAGTTTTTAACGCAGATGGGATATGGCCGACCAGGAGGGAGTGGTTTATGATCTTGGTGATGAAAGGAGAGACGGCAGAGATGTTGGCCTTTAGCAGAGCTGAAGGGAAAGGGTCCAGACATATCGAGATATATATCTCGGAGTCAGGTGGCTTACTTACTGTAAGTCGCTCTGGATAAGAGCGTCTGCTAAATGCCATCCATCCATCATCTGCCGCTTTTCCAGGGGTCGGGTTGCGGGGGCAGCAACCTAAGCAGGGAGGCCCAGACTTCCCTCTCCCCGGCCACTTCCACCAACTCTTCCTGGGGGACCCCGAGGCGTTCCCAGGCCAGCCAAGAGACATAGTCCCTCCAGCGTGTCCTGGGTCTTCCCCGGGGCCTCTTCCCAGTGGGACGTGCCCAGAACACCTCACCAGGGAGGCGTCCAGGAGGCATCCTTATCAGATGCCCGAGCTACCTCAACTGGCATATGGAACAACTGCGGTCCTGCGGGTACGTAATTACGTATTGGTTTGAAGGCATACGCCATAGGATGAACAGGGATCGAGTATGATGGATCGATTTTCAGAAATTTTTTATGCAGTTTGGCGGGTTGAAATTGAGTGCAACCATTCTCGTGACGTCTGATGTATGCGTCATTTAAACATGGCGGCGCCCAGTTCTTTTTAACCCTTTGACGCGTACGAATACACCGGTATGTCCAGTCCTGGCTGGTCCCTGAAGCGTACGGATATACCCGTATGTTTAGAACGTGTCCTTAGAATGTCAAGTTTGGCTTATTACGTAACAATAAAGTCTTCAAAATTAGACTACGTGTATATTATAAACATAAGTCTCGATGTACTGTATATTTTGAGAAAGTTTACCTTTATTATCCATATGAAAACGTTCAAACAAATTAGTTTAGCTAATGTTAGCTAATAGCTAACTAAAAATAACTCACACTTTACTCACGTCACCTAGTAAACCATCAAATTATCCGTTTTCCTTGACTTGGCTATCACTTCCAACACGTTACTTTTGTACAACCAACCAGAGATCGAAATAATAGATATAGTCTGTCTTTCGTCTCGTTTTGAGCTACTAGAGGCCATCTTTGATTTTTTTGTCTTCCGGCAACAAATATGACCTTTGATGATGTACCACTTGACCCCGTAAACCTCAGTATTTTCTCGTGAGAAGAGTAGGTTATCTCGTTGACCATTTGACACCCACAATGCAGAGTACTGATCAAAACAAAAAACATGGCAGCCTACATTATCGGTATTAGCCAAGTTAGCTTCTCGACAGCTACACTACGATAATATATCTTATCCATTCACTGTGGATTCACCTTTGTGAATATTTAAAAATCGGAACAGTAATGACAGTACTAAGATATTTTAATAAGTTAAAAAGCCCACACCAACACGTTTCTTAATTTTTAACACATATCCTTTTACTCATTTCAGGTAGCTACATGCCCAGGAAAGGGTACAATCTTGTCATTGTCACGTTACATATCAAGGAATATCATTAGCACACAGCTATAAAAAATATCACATCAAAATTATTTAAAACCTTGACGCTGTGTAGGGAGGGGTAGGCAAAACTTCCGTCAACATATCGTCAAAAAGGTACAGCATGTTTGAGTTGTGTGATGTACTGGCTATGTTTAGGACATGATCCTTTACACAGGATCCACCATGGACATCCAGGATCATGAAGGGCTTGGGATTTCTGGATCTGATCATGACAAGTCAACTGGCATTTATTGTCATTATTTACTTACAGTACACAATGAAACGAAACAACGTTCTTCCAGGACCTAGACATAACCTAGACAACTACAACAACGTAGAATTAGGTAAAAAAAGATTGGTCCAACAAGACAAGATCCAATTTGTGACAAATGACTCAAGACACCAATAAGTGGGGATACTCTGAATGTAAACAAGTAGGCTAGTGCAAGGGAAACTGTGAATGTAAACATAACCTACTAAAATCATATGTGGACATCAGTTATTGAGGTAGCAGCCATATGCAAAAAAAAAAAATAGTGGAGTGATGATGTACAGGAGCCTGGGGGTGCATGGGTTTGTCCACAATGCGTGTGGCTTTGGGGATGCAGCGTTTGGTATAGATGTTTGTGAGGGAGGGAAGAGAGATCCTGACTATCTTCTCAGCTGTCCTCACTGTCCTCTGCAGGCCGTGATGCAGCTCCTCGGGATGCTCTCTATAGTCCCTCTATGCAATGTGGTGAGGGTGTGGGATGGGAGATGGGCTTTCAGCCTTTGCAAAAAATAAACATGCTGCTGGTACATCAAGGAATTAGGTGTTCGACGGTCTCGTTGATGTTCAGCAAGGAATGGTCACTTTGTGCTGACCGTACTTGCCCGACACCTGAGAGAAGGCCATGTACTATACATGGACAATTTGTACAGCAGTGCTGTCATTTTCTGTCTCTTGGAACGGGGCCTGTGCGGGCCAACATTCACCTGTAAAATTAGAAAGGGAGATGTTCAATATATAGAAAATGGTCAACAGCAGGCAATCAAGTGGTATGACAAGTGGTGCGTTTCATTACCCTATGAAACATTACAGTCATAAATTGTCATCTTGTCATTTCAATAGGTTGTTAGATTGAATAAGCATAAAGTCTGGTTTATTCTACATGTCGTCCATCAACTAGCCCTAGCCAAGATTTTCCAAACAAATTACACTTGCCTCTCATTTTTGCTTGAACTGTGGCCTGACAATAAATGAGGAATAAATGTTCTATCAACACGGAAATTAGTGACGGTATAGATGGTAGCAAGAGATCACAAAACATAGCCATCAATATAGAATGGATGTCTGAATTATTGTGTTTGCTTTAATTTGACTTAACATGGCAAGTTAGTAATCTGAATAATACCCTTTACTACGAGCTAGCTAGCAAACACATCAGATAGTGGAAAACAACCACAGGTCATGCTTTCGTCTCAATATCATGCCACAGGTATGTGTATATTTTGTGGGTATAAATAATCTACTCACCAGAAAAGTTTCCCAGATAAATTGAAGCCAACCAAAAAGGTTTGAAGGTATCCAAGCAGCATGAGCTTGCTTGATCGCCTTTCGTCGAGGTGTCTGGGAGTTATGTTCCAGTCTCGCCTATTAGCTCAATTTGGTTGACAATCAACAGTTGTTGCTAATTTACTTGGCTATGTTACGTAGTTTGTGTAGTAGGATTATAACAAAATAAGTGCATCTAGTCAGTCTAACGTGTTACTAGAATTGTAATTGCATCGTTTTGTTTTCGTTTTGCTGGCTTCCATCCAGTAACTTATTTTGTGAACACGGGCTGCGTTGCCAACTCAGAAGGTTTACGAGATGGAAGCCAGCTAGAGAAAACAAAACGATGCATAGCAATCAAGTTAGACTGACTGGATGTATCCGAATTATCTTGTATTCGTTATAATCCGACCACACAAACAACATAACATAGCCTAGATAATTAGCAACAACTAACTTGTTGATTGACTCTTTACTACACTACGAGCTAGCTAGTTTGGCAAAAACATCACCTTGTGAAATACAACAGTTCATGCTTTCATCTCAGTATCGTGCAAACTATATGGGTGGTATAATTTCAGTTATACAAATACTTCAGTCACCAGAATAATAGCCAAAATATCTACTTTGAAGGTTTCCGCCAGTCCCCTGAAGCGGAAGAAATACGTAACGAGAAGGTGGATGAACAAAACAACCAATGAATGGGAGTAGTCGTCACTAATACGGGGTGCAAACTAGGTCAATGGAAAATGCGAACCGAGAAATGCTGAAATTGTATAGCAATTCGATTTTAATGCGTCATAATCAATTTCTGGAACGTTGAGATTGATCCAAACTCACGCGCATAAAAAACTCACTCTGGGGGACCAGTCAAGTAATTTAGAACTTACGTGTGAAAGGGTTAAGTATATAATTTACACACTAGATTTCGATTATTTATAGAATATGGCATACAGTTGTATGTTATATATATTTTTATGTCATTAATGTATATACTATTATAATATCACTGTGTCTAATTGCAGTTCAGTTCCACTTTAAGGTCTCCGAATAGGGTATGTAACATTGGTTGGACTGAAAATATGCCCATATGCACCCTGTGTAATAGCCCTGGAGTAAAATGAGAGCTTTTCTCCCTTTTATGGTATGCTCATGAATATATAGATGAGCTGCGTGCTGATTGGTTGGTTTTCAACGAGTGAAGCTGGGGAGCAAAAACGCAACACGGCCAACAGCACTCACTGAAACACCGAAGGGGGAGACTTGAAATAAAAATGCGCAAATAAATGTATTGTGTCTACACAACACTGTTTTCAACAGATTGACTAGATATCATTTGAAATGATAACATTAGTTGTGTCCACTTCTGTTGTCGAAGCAAACTGGATTGACTTAGCTAGGTGGGTAGAACGTTACAGCTTAGCAACCAAACTATATCGTAATTCAACTCAGCTTCAGTTAGCTAGCTGATATCTTGCTGAAAAATAACCTGACAAAGATCTGGACAAACATGCATTGTGAATTGTAGATTTACATAACAACACAGGTTATTTATTTGAATGAAACACAGTCAGGAACATGAAACAACGTTAGCCCCATTGCCAATAAACTAAATCATCACACATTCTACCGATGCTAGATACAGGCAGGATACGTTAGCATTGCTCAGTTTCCCCTAGGTTTACAGCTTTTGGGGGGGGGGGGGGGGGTCATTTCTGTCCGACCATGTAGAGACAGAAATGACAAGCCGTTGTGTAAATAACATAAGGCCATTTAGTTTGTTTAATAAAAGAGCAAGCTATAGACCCGTTTTATAGGGAAGGTAACCTTTAATGACTTATTTTGTGATCTGTAGCTATATATATATTATTAACTTGACCTTGGGGCGGGGGGTGCCGTTGGGGGCACCACCCTAATATAATGGTAGAGGAAACACTGTTGCTAATAACTGTTAGAGACAACATCATACTACAGCTTGCAGTTGTGATGAACATAAGGTCCGAACAGCACCTCTTTTCAGCAACAGCTTCATAGCAAATCCTGCTTTAGCTACATTGTCCCAGGTTTTCAAAACTTTCATCCTCGGTGAAATGGTTCGAGCAAATGTGAACTGCGTCAGCATTCCCTGTACAGCCTGGAACACTGCATTTACCACCGTAGTCCATTTTCAATGTTAGAAAAACGTTCTTCTTTGTAATTCTGTGGAAGCAAACAGAGCAGCGCGCAGCAAATT
Source organism: Thaleichthys pacificus (assembly GCA_023658055.1). Classification (NCBI taxonomy): domain Eukaryota; kingdom Metazoa; phylum Chordata; class Actinopteri; order Osmeriformes; family Osmeridae; genus Thaleichthys; species Thaleichthys pacificus. The sequence goes on along the minus strand of CM042872.1, from coordinate 2,459,948 downwards.
TTGGGGCGTGTCAAAGGTACAGACCGGAGCCAAATAAGGTGGAGCCCCCGTTGTGACGTCACAAAAGGGGATTTTTCAAAACTGACCGTTTTACAGCTAATTTTTTTTATTGTGAGATTTGCATAAAGGTGTCAATGGACTTTGAGGTTCACTGTATGTCCATTTTACCCACTGAACTTTCGTTATTCAACTGTGACAAGGTAAATTCAGTTCTGCAATCAATGACCCCTTTAAAAGCTTTGACTCAGGACTGGGAATGCCAGGTCTGGCAAAAAAATTCAGCCCAACGAGTGCTCAAAGCCAGCCCAAAATGCCTGAAAACTAGCCCAATATTTTTTTACGGAGGAGTTACCACATTTATCCAATAGATGCCTCCATAGTTAAAATGTAAAAATGACTTGTGGATGAATATTTTCCTTGTTTTCTGCTCTTCTCACGTTTCATTGGTTCATTACAACAAATTATTTAATCATATCGCTTTCTATCACCACCGAACAGAGACACGGAGCAACAATTACTTTATGAAAGTGAGGAGACACATTACTAAAGGAAGTGTGTGTAGGTTATGAAATATTACTGCTCGCTCTGCCCACACACTTTCCCCATCCGTGCCGTTTCCCTCTGTCCCAGCGCAGGTCACCCCGAGGCAGAAATGCGGCGGCCGTATGAGGTTTAGAAGTAGCCCAAAAACATGCCACCCATGATCAATATATTTTCACCCACAACACTGTTTTCAAAGTTCCCCAATTTAGCAATAAAAAACTTAAATGTGGCAACTATGCCTGAGTTGATCTCATCCGAAATCTCAGTCAATACACAAATGACAAGAATCATAGGGAAAACTGTGGAAGAGCAGTGCACATTATCTGCTGCTTGCGAGTCTACATGGGGAGTTTACAGCAGATTCGCAATACCCAGACATTGTTAGGCTCTCTCGTCCCATTAAACTACACAACATGCACAATCAGGGTGACCAACAAGATTATCTTCACTAACAAACAATAACATTACACACATTTAGCTGAACAAACACAACAACTGAAATCCCCCGCACTGCTTTTCTAACCAAACTATTTTCCACAACTCTTTCTGTTTTTTGGGATGCTGGGTACCCAAGGGTGCTGAAGCTATAATATGATTATCTAGCTGACAATGTATATGTAAAGATAACATCCAAGCTAGCAATCTCGCCAAATCTGACTGCAGTTTTGTACACCATATGTACTATGTTATGGTTGTTTGAGTTAAAGAACTTGCTCAATGAATTAAATGTCTGTTAAATGTCAAATCGAACTATAAATATGATGTTAATTTCCTCCAGGATCACAATGACTCGTATTGAGAGACTTGTTGCTCCTGTTGGTTAGTTGTGACGGTTTTAAATTCTTGTACTCGCTGTGAAATATTTTACTGTTGACTGTTGTTTTTGTCTTCTCCTTTACAGGTACACTCTTGCACTTTTTTGAGTTTCATGTTGTTTAATTGTAACTTGTTTAACTGCATGCTCTTATGGTTCTTCCCCATTGGCACTTATTTGGTTTTTCACAATGTATACTTCATGTTTTGGCTGCTTGCAATGTTTGGGGCTATCTCGTTGTTATGATCAGTGACCTATGCTCTTTTGTAATGCTCTCTCTTGGAAGTCGCTTTGGATAAAAGCGTCTGCTAAATGCATAAATGTAAATGTAAATGTAAATAAAAGAGAGAATTCCAATAAAATTGGTTATTTGAGGCCACTTTTTCAGGTCGTCCTCCCATCCCTCGATAGAGGTATGATCAAATTGTCCCGTTTCAGGTGTAACAGGCTGTGTTCCCACGTTTTATTTTGCATCAGAATTAGCTTACAGCAATGACTTTATGAGCGTTACCATGACAATCGCCGGCTCCGGAAGTCGCGCCCATAATTCAGGAAATAGATGCATGGGAGCTAGGAATAAGGTTGATACGCCACTTCGAAATATAAGCCGTACAACCACAAGAAAACTGTAAAATCGGGGTACAAGCCGCGGTTTTATTTCCGAAAAATAAGGTAGACCTTAATTGGAACTAATTGTTGTGTACACATTCAAATTCAAATTATAAACAAACCAAAAAAATAGTATGTGGACAAAGCCGCCCTCCTAATTGCATTCACTCTTATTTCCATAGCTATTGTGGTCTCAAACTAGCATAAGTACATATGTGTCCTACACATACATATGAGTGGGGGATGCTGGTCTTTCAAATAGGGGAAGCTCATTTTCAGCCTATATCATATACATTTTCCATTTATTTTGCTAGTTCACTGGTTAGTTCCCCCCTACGACACTAGCCTAGCCTACTGTATTAATGAATGAATGAACAAACGATCTAACAAAACAATATTAAACTTGAAGGAAATGTGGGAATTAGGTTAAACTGAAACAAGGAATGTGGTGTATAATGGTATGAAATGTGAAAATTGGGTAGCAATTTCGCCAAGCAAATACCAAGAAATAGGTCTACACTTGCAAAATCCGTGATGGGACTGAGCTCGAATAGCTTGGGTGACTTTTTATAGTACAAAATCGCTGTCAATCAAAAGGAGATGCAGTCTTTCGACAGACCCTCCAATCATCACGCAGAAGCCCGGCGTCCAGGCCAGCCCACTCCTCCATTCACCCCCAGAGGTCCGTGGGCGGGACATAATCGCAGCATTTATCCAATGACCGTATAGTTTTGAAGCACTGAAAAAACTGTTCAAAGCAGCCCCATTGAAGTCCATGGACGCCAGGCTTCAACAGGGAAATGCACTGTGACGCTACGGAAAAGTATGAGAAGGAAATCGAGACAGTCGACCTGCTACTATATGTAGCTGATTCTTAACGAACTCGTCTTCGAATGTGTTATAACTAGTGGTGGGTATAGATTAATTTTTTAAATCTAGATTAATCTCATTGTAATCTTGGCATTAATCTAGATTAAAATGGCTCATTTGAATTCTGCCGAAGGCATTCAGAATATGTGTGCTACCCAAATAATGACTAAAAGTAAGTCTTTGAGAACGGGTTTCTCAAGCCAGGTGGCGCATTAGACCAGGAGCTCATCTGTTTCCAAAATGCACCACAAACTGCTTGAGAAAGCTGTTCTACTATGATAATTGGTGATGAAAATAAATTATGTTCAATAAGATGTACTTGTGTTTATTAACTGTTTATTAGATTAACGTTAGTTAGCTTGGCTGATAGAGCTGTGCTGACGGGCTTGCCTCGATTGCACTCAAACATCGTAGTTTGACGACGACTCTTCCCCTGCGCTACATCAGTGCTTGCCCGGCATCTTCCGCATTAGCTAAGGGATGCTTTGCATTTAGGTGGTATTTGAGACTGGAAGAACTCCTACAGTAAACTAATTCCGCATAGCACAAGGTGCAAACAACCTTAGTCTTGTCGAGGTTTCCATTGGGAAGCTTCTTAAAAATACATTTTCCCTGAAGCAAACCAGGGGGGTGTTCCATCAACGTCTTGAACGTCCATCAGGAGATTGAGAATAATAGCCCAAAAAAGAACGTGGCAGCAATTGAAAATTGTAGGATAAAATTCAAAACACTGAAGAAGGCCATGGTTAATTGCACTTGATGTGGGCTAATAATGTTTTTGTCTTCACATCTTGAACACAATCAAAATAACTTTGCCACACACATTTATTAACTGATAGGCTAAATGCTGAGCTTTAAGATAAAAGGGAAAGATAACCATGACTTAAATGGGGATTCACTAAAATGACTAGTATTGCATAGATCCAGCACTGACTTTTTATATCAGAAGGTGACCCAAACTGCACACTTTGTTTGGCAGAACAGTCATTTAAAATTGCTCAGCATGATCATTATTATATTACGAGTATTTCCAATTAACAGTCTGCCTCCACAGATCCAGAGGGGGCTTGGACAGTGACAGACTGTGGCTGTGCCAAGTGTTGTCACAGCCTCACTTTGGGAAAGCATGCCCTACTGGGAACATTAGGGGAGACTGTTGGGCACAGAATCTAATTGATTGGAAAGGGCAACATTTGGGACACTGTCATGTAGGGGCAGCATAAAGGGCACTTCATAACAGCACATTTTTCCATTGGAAGTAAGGGAATGGGAACAGTCCAATTTAGGCCATTGTAAGGGCACCTTATAGGGTACTGCATCACATTTTCTATACTATAAAGGAACTCATAAAGACATGTTTTTACATTTATAGAGGGCACACTGTCATTTATTGCATGGGGCATCCTGTGCACTCAAGCATATTTCACAATGTGAATGGCAGACAGTACTCAGGGCACTTGGTCTAATTTTTGCCACTCTAGAGGGCATTTTAGAAACACTTTCAACCATGGGGGCACCAGGCAGTCACCCCCTGAGTCTTCCAATGGGCCTGGATACATCCATGGGGACAGTATATTGCACCTATAATATTGGGGAAGCCAGAGGAGAGGTAATATAGAGGCTTGTCAACATATAGGCTACTTTAAACAATGGCCTACCTACATAGACTGCAGGTCTACTACCCTCCTTTCTACTATTATAGTCTACTCTCCTTTATATTACTTTCTACAAAGGATGGTAGTAGTTCATTGCCATCCTCAAGAGTTGCTAAAGTGTTATTTCATATATATATATTTATGTGTTTTTTTTTTTAAAGAATGACAATTACATTTATCTAGATAAACTATGCTGGGCCTGCTGAACCTATACTTCTTCCACAGATACTGGTCAGGGAAGCATTACTTCTGTCTCTGAAGACCCTTAGGGCTGGTGGGATAAACGCTCTTTGTATAATCTGAGCACCTTCATCCACCACAGGGTTGTCAAAGAACGGATACGCCATAATTGATGTGTCTAGACGCTCTGCTTAGTTTCTAAGTCCTTATTTTATGTCAATTAACCAATGGCTTTTGAAAACAGTTAAAGTGACATTATTTCTTAACTTGTTTATTTAAATTAATATATTTTTTGGAGATGAAGTAAACATGTAGCTAAATCATTAATGTCTGCACTTCAAAAAGTCTGAATTTACGTTTCCGAACACGGACTAAAGTGGTTTGCGCGCAGGAATTTACTCGACGGAACTGTCTTTTGAGATTCTGTTTCCGCCTGTTTGAAATTATTTGCAACACATTTTAGTTTAGCTTGACTTTTAGCCTGACACGGATCAGGCTAGTTCCGAAGTATAAGTTACCTTGGTTACGTAGCTAGAACTAAAATAAGCCACCTTAATGGAACGGAACTCTCGCTAAAGTAAGTGAGACTTGGCGAAATAAGTCTTGCTTTTCCTTAATCGACGTTGATGGAACACCCCCCAGGCGGCTTCATAGCTGCATCCATGTTAGCACGTCACGTTTGATGTGATAATTTCATACACAAGGCATACACACAGGTTCGAAGACTCGTTCTCGCCCCCTACAGTGCAATTCGGCTAGGTATACATCCGCGCTAAAATATCAAGGTGAAAGTCATCATAGCTTGCGTAGTATAGACCCAGCTCCCAACCCAACTTTGAGAATAGATTAACGGCAATATTTTTTTTTATCGCCGATAAGAGTCTCACGTTAACGCAGCTGCGTTAACGCCGATAACGGCCCACCACTGGTTATAACGCATTTAAAATGTTAACACAATAGTAAATATTTGACCATGAATTTTTGGACATTTTAGGGGAAGCCGGGCTTCCCTTGCAGTCCTAAAGAAATCGCCACTGATACAAATAATTTTAAGTCAATTGGAGTCATGGTTCATAAGAAGATATTTGTAATTTGGAGCGCGCGCGCTGTGGAGCAAGGGAGACAGTTCATTGGAAGAAGCCCTAGCAATTAGCCAAGCATGCATATTTCAAATATTCACAATATATCTAGTTTTCATCTTTCATCTTCTGTTCTCAGATTTGTGTACTTAACATTGTCAAGTGTCTTCATATGAACTTGTGATTGAATCAGAGTATCAGTTTTTGACCGGCGGATATCTAAAGCATTATTTTAGCGTTAGCGATAAATTAGATATCCTTCAATTGAATCATTTTTGGAGATATGAAGTTGCCTTGCACATGGTAACATGTTGTAGTGTATTCATCGTGTTCCTTTTTTTGTTCCTCATGAGCGGTAAAGCATATGTACTAAATTTCAAAATGTTGGTACTTATGGCCTGCAAATGGCATCACTTTGACAATGGACATATTGGGGCGTGGCCTGTAGCACCACCTATTGTCTCACGTGGGCCATGTTTGGTATGGTAGTTACTAATGCTCTGCAGTTTCAACATGCCAAATTTCTTAACTTTGTACATTACTGGTCTAGGGGGTGCCATTGACTCCCATGGAACAAACCTAATAATACCACCAATAAGAATAGGTAACCTACCAGAGAAACCCTAATAAGAATACTAACAATACCAATAGGTTCCTCCTACTGGAGGAACCCTAAATATAGCTGCAGGCAGCAATGGCGGATTCCTCTTTAACATTGCGAACCATTTCAAAATTGACATGATACAGACATGTATTTCATACATGTACACAAAAACATTAAAACGTGGTCTATAAGGCCACCTATGCTCTGGTCAGGCCCATCATGCTGCGTTCCAATTGTCATCGGAAGTCTATTCAGAGTGACGTCACACCCGAGTTAACCTGAGTTGATTGCAAGTGCAAGTGTTAGCGACACCAGTTGATAAAAATACATTGTTTTATTTCATGCATACTAACACCGTAGCAACATGTCCAAGAACACAAGTTAGACAGAACTTGTGCTTCTGACAATTTTAATGAGACACAAATAACAGAATTGCTCAAACTAGTGCATAGTTAAGACGTATTATTTTTTTCCCCAATTGCTGTGAAAGTACCAAGTCAATGAAATGAATAGCTAAGTACAAGTTAAAGACAAAATCAACGTATTTATTACACATGTAAAGTGCAGGTGTCTGATACACTCAAGTTGAGTATCTCAGAAGACAGGACAAAGAATACAGGAAATCAAGGGAGTTAATGGTATCACAATACTGGGAGGATACGAGATGATTAGCATAGCCTTCACAAGCACAGAAAAAGGACACTACATGCTAGATAGTAGGGATGGGCATAATTAATCGATGATCGATTAATTGATCATTAAGAATTTCGTCGATGCCATTATTTTTTCATCGATAAAACTAATGCGTGTTCTGTTGCGTAGTGTGAGTCTTGAAGGAATGCAATGGATTTTGCTATGTGGCAGCAATTAAACATTTTACCACACAAAGGCAATATTTGTTAAAAAAAAAACGCCACAGGCTTACTCAGTTACCGGCGAGTTTCCATGTATTTCAAAAGTAGGCTAAACATGAAGAGGTCACGGCGAAGTGTAGCGTGAGACCATTTTGACTTAAAAATGACTTTGTTCACTGCCAACACTGCAAAGCTGAGTATAAATACAACTCCTCCACGACTCAAATGATGTAGCCTACCACTTGAAGAACGTAGCCTACATCCGACCCTGGTTAGTGGCGGTGCATCCTGCTCTTGGTGTTAGCACGGAGGAGCTGCGATGCACACCAAGCAGAGAAAATTACCCAACGGATCTGCAAGTCCATCGAGATGGATATGCTACCCTTAAGTATTGTTGAGGGCGAAAGTTTTTATGAAGCTTTGTTAATTAGCTGGAAAAAAATCGAGGGTCAGTTGTGTTTGAGCACCGGCTTCTAGCTGTCGGCTCCGCTGCTAGGAGTACAGAAAGAGTTGTTCTTCTTGTAATACAGATCTCAATGCGGAAACACGCTGTGTTTTTTCTATTTTCACTGCATTTTAATATAGCCTATAAATAGTGCATTTAATATAACATTTTTAATGATTAATCGAAAATCGATCGTTTATTCTCCCGACGATCGATTAAGACAATTTATTCGAATGCCCATCCCTACTAGATAGCTTCTGTTTAGGTCTTTAGGTAGGGTTCATAGAAAAGGCCTTGACGCTTCTCCTATTTTCCTCGTTCAAATTTGCATGGCATTATACACTTTGGTAATATTTAGTGGTGGGCATAGATCATTTTTTAAAATCTAGATTAATCTCTTCCGGTACTTCCGGCACTTTCCCCTCTGCCTTCAAACAGGCCCTCTACTCAGTTAGCCCTCTACTCAAAAAACCCTCCCTTAACCCAGCCGTCCTCCAGAACTACAGACCGGTATCACTACTACCCTTCTCTAAAACAATTGAACGTGCCGTATCTAACCAACTGTCAAACTTCCTCTCTCAGAACAACCTGCTTGACCCCAACCAATCGGGCATCAAGACTGGTCACTCCACAGAAACTGCCCTCCTGTCAGTCACCACTGCCCTTCAGTCTGCCAGAGCAGCTTCGAGGTCATCCGTCATCATTCTGCTGGACCTTTCTGCAGAGTTTGATACGGTTAACCATCAGATCCTGCTGGCCAGACTTTCTGAGATGGGCATCACTGGCACTGCACTTCAGTGGATCTCATCCTACCTGTCGGGAAGATCCTACCAGGTCTCCTGGGGAGGCAAAGTGTCAGGCCCCCGCCAGCTCTCCACTGGTGTCCCACAGGGCTCTGTCCTTGGACCCCTCCTCTTCTCCCTCTACACCACCTCGCTTGGACCAATCATCACCTCCCATGGCTTCTCCTACCACTGCTATGCTGACGACACGCAGCTGTACCTGTCGTTCCCCCCGACTGATCCGGGGATCTCAGCTAGGATCGAGGCCTGCCTCACAGACATCTCCGCCTGGATAATCGAGCACCACCTCCAGCTGAACCTCGCCAAAACAGAACTCATCATCCCGGCCAAACCCTCCATCTCCCACGATCTCTCAATCACCCTGGGATCGGCGACGGTGACCCCTTGATCCTCTGCCAGGAACCTCGGGGTGACCATGGATGACGAGCTCTCCCTCACAGCCCACATTGCTGCGGTCTCCTGGTTGTGTAGATTCACCCTCTACAACATCCGGAAGATCAGGAGATACCTGTCTGAGCATTCCACCCAGCTGCTAGTCCAAGCACTTGTCCTCTCAAAGCTGGACTACTGCAACTCGCTGCTCGCCGGTCTCCCAGCATGCGCAACCCGCCCTCTCCAGAGGATTCAGAACACGGCAGCCCGTCTGGTCTTCAATCTACCCAGACGCTCCCATGTTACCCCGCTCCTCATCTCCCTCCACTGGCTTCCCATCACGGCCTGTATCAGATTCAAGACTCTGGTACTTACCTTCCGAGCGGTGAACGGGACTGCACCAGACTACATCAAGTCTCTCCTGCAGCCTTACACCCCCACCCGCCACCTACGGTCTTCTTCTGACAACCATCTGGTGGTCCCACCGCTCAAGAGCGCCCTGTCCCAACACAAGCTCTTCTCCTGTCTGGCCCCCCAATGGTGGAATCAACTCCCCACCTCCATCAGGGACACTGACTGTCTCCCCACCTTCAAGAAAAGGCTCAAGACGCACTTGTTCCGGGAGTACAACAGCACTTAGGAATGCTTGGCTGGACCTGATGTTAGTTTCCTCCAGGATCACAATGACTCGTATTGAGAGACTTGTTGCTCTTGTTGGTTAGTTGTGACGTCTTTTTTTAATTTATTCTTGTACTCGCTGTGAAATATTTTACTGTTGATTGTTGTTTTGTCTTCTTTTCTACAGGTGTACTCTCGCACTTTTTTGAGTTTCATGTTGTTTAATTGTAACTTGTTTAACTGCATGCTCTTATGGTTCTTCCCTTTGGCACTTATTTGGTTTTTCACAATGTATGCTTCATGTTTTGGCTGCTCGCAATGTTTGGGGCTATCCCGTTGTTATGATCAGTGACCTATGCTCTTTTGTAAAGCTCTCTCTTGGAAGTCGCTTTGGATAAAAGCGTCTGCTAAATGCGTAAATGTAATCTCCCTGTAATCTTGGCGTTAATCTAGATTAAAATGGCTCATTTGAATTCCGCCGAAGGCATTCAGAATATGTGTGCTACCCAAATAATGACTAAAAGTAAGTCTTTGAGAACGGGTTTCTCAAGCCAGGTGGCACATTAGACCAGGGGCTCATCTCCTGTTTCCAAAATGCATCACAAACTGCTTGAGAAAGCTGTTCTACTATGATAATTGGTGATGAAAATAAATTATGTTCAATAAGATGTACTTGTGTTTATTAACTGTTTATTAGATTAGTTAGCTTGGCTGATAGAGCTGTGCTGACGGGCTTGCCTCGATTGCACTCAAACATAGTAGTTTGACAACGACTCTTCCCCTGCGCTAACATCAGTGCTTGGCCCGGCATCTTCCGCATTAGCTAAGGGATGCTTTGCGTTTAGGTGGTATTTGAGACTGGAAGAACTCCTACAGTAAACTAATTCCGCATAGCACAAGGTGCAAACAACCTTAGTCTTGTCAAGGTTTCCATTGGGAAGCTTCTTAAAAATAAATTTTCCCTAAAGCAAACCAGGCGGCTTCATAGCTGCATCCATGTTAGCACGTCACGTTTGATGTGATAATTTCATACACAAGGCATACACACAAGTTCGAAGACTCGTTCTCGCCCCCTACAGTGCAATTCGGCTAGGTATACATCCGCATCTTCATAGCTTGCGTAGTATAGACCCAGCTCCCAACCCAACTTTGAGAATAGATTAACGCCGATAACGGCCCACCACTAGTAATATTGTGACCTCTGACCTACACTAGTGTCACATAACAGGCATTTCCTAGTCGCACCTTACTAATAACTAACTTCTGGCTATGCAGGCATGAGAAAACAGCATAACGACAGTTTATCACTGATACAAGCAACATAATTCATAGGCATATTTCTCTGCTGGACATAACCAAGGGTTATGTTCTCATGAGCTTAATATAGCAGGGTGTAGATCAAATATTGGTTATGTTGATCAAAATGTACTATATTGGTTACTATATTCTCTTACCAGCACTAACATTTAGTTCATAACAGAAGGTTTGATAGTGTAAACAGATAACCGGTGACATGACAGGCTTGCTGGCTTTGGTTGGATTCGAACCTCTGACGTTACCGTCGCCAGGACACCAACTTATCCTAGTGAGCTATTCTCAGTGCTGGAAATCACAGAGTTCAGTTACTGGGTAAAAATATAAGCAGTTTTTCCTGTGGCAAGCGGTTGTCAGATTTGGCCCAAGTTTAAACAGCTGTAATTCATTCCTATTTTGACATGTCAAGGTGATTGTGGTCTGAAGATAATCTGGCCCAAATTTGGTGAATATTTGATACATTTTGTTGGAGTAGGACAAAAACAATTTATTAATTCATTCAAAATGGTGGCATCAATTCGGCTGGTACCACAAGTTAACATGTGTCAAACACGGGATCGCCCCCCTAGAGGTTAGAGGACACATCTACAAAGCACAGTAAATCTGACTCTTCTTGAGTATAGATCCCCTGAGAATGAAAAATTATCATTAAAATTATGATTATACTGTTAGACAGCTACTAATAGCCCGATTCATAACCGCTTAGCCATCTGATATGAAGAAAACGTTGACTTTAACTGCTGTTCGTAGACTAGTTCCAGCGCTCATTGCGTCATTGTATGCACAATGCTTGAGCCAGTTGTCATAATAATTGTAGGCCTAATTCACCATACAGCGCTTGTACATTTGCAATGTGCTGGCAGTTTTTACATCAGTAAACACATTAATTTATGTAATAATTCACTGATCTATATATCTGAAAGTATATCCACTTCATATTGTCGTTTATTTTATTTTTATATTTTATTGTATATCTTATTTAATTCTAATTCCACTTAGTACTGCTAGTTTATGTACCCTTAGTATAGATAGTCCACATATTTAAATTTTAGGTCCCTATATGTTTATTGTATGCACCTTCCTGCCAAAGCAAATTCCTTGTCTGTGAAAACTTTCATGGCGAATAAATCCCATTCTGATTCTGGTTCTGTTTGCTAGCCAGCCCCTTTGAAAGCAGCTGAATATTGGTTGTAAAATTAATTTTGCAGAGTGCCCAGTTCTTTCTCTGATCGTGGGAAACTAAACCCATTCTATTTGTACACACACAGAGAATTAATAGAGAGATAAACAGTCAAACTACATCTTCTACTACTGTTGATACGTGGTGCTGCCGCCATCTTGGATTTTGAACTTGGGGTAGTTTGGTTCCTCCAACTTAACGAATTAAATTCCCCGTTGAGGGAGCGTTCCATTTTACACTTCCGACTAGGAGGTCGGAAAATAACTTGTAATTGTGTACATCTTTCCTCCATCATAAATTTAGGCTATCGAAATGCGTGGAGGCTAATCTGTATAATAGAGCTGAATAATACCTAGCTTGTTAAGCAAACCCAAACTAATTTAACCATTACAACCTTTTGTCATTTCAGGTTTACGATAATTTACAACAAAGCTTGTTGTTCAGCTGGCTGGCTAGGCAGAACATCTGTTGCATTAACCTCACAGTCAAAATCACATTCCAACCAATCTATCAACCTAATTGACGTTGTGGCAAACAATTTATGGAATAACAATAGGTGCATTAGACATGGACTGACTTCATGCAGCGCTGCAGCCAGCTGCAGGCGGCTGACTTGAAACAGTGAATTCTGGTTAGACTTTTTGTCCGACTTGAGACGGCGCTTGAGACGGCGCCGAGGCTAGGTCACTGTGACGTAGCCATCAAAGTACCGTGAGATCGATTCGAGAACTGCCGGCTGTGTAGCCGAGCCCATTTTCTTAAGAGCAACTGCATTGGTTCTAATGACGACACAGCTAGATTGGCCAGACTCACACACGACAACTTTGACGCGTGTTTTGTAATTATTCTGACACCTTCAGTTTCGCCAACGCTCAAATCCGGACCAAACAGTTTAATTGAATAAAAAATGTGTTGAAGTGGGTTTTAGTCCGCCTCTTCACTAACGGACAGACTAAGTTTAATTATAAATAAAGTAAAGTAAGCAAACAGCGCTTGATCGTCCATGACTGACGTCAACGCAGCAAACCACGAGAAGCTGGAATGTCCGACTTCACAGAGCCGTTTTCAACTCCTCCCCCACTGCAAGCGGCTACTCTCACCGGTCGTTTCATGCAGCCGCAGTCCATGTCGAACGCACCTAATGACTGTGGACAATGCTCAAACCAGTCTCCCAACTGAGAAAGTCTGTGAACTTAATAGGACGGACAGTACGAGTAGGGCCTACAGATTAAACTAAACAACATGCACAATCACTAACTAACAAACAATAACATTACACACATATAACTTAACGAACACAACAACAGAAATCCCCCCCGCACCACTATTCTAACCAAACTATTTCCCACAACTCGTTCGCCTTTTTGGCATGCCACACTGCATGCTGGGTACCCAAGGGGGTAGACCCAAGCATAGATATATATAAACACTAGATGTCTCGTCCGCGTTGCCGGACAACGGAGTCGAACGTCCGCATATGGCGGCCATCTTGCTACAGGCAACTCGCTCACCCATAACATTGTGTTGATGCTACATGTACTTTTTAAATGACCATAACTTGCTCAATTTTCAACCGATTTTGAAACGGTTTGGTTTGTTATCAACATCAGAGATGTCGGTATGCCACTGCATACTTCGTGGCATTTCGTGGAATTTCGTGGCATTTCGTTTGAATATAAAGTTGACAGTAAGCTATGGTAAGTCTGCATTATGGAAGATTTCGGTTACCAAAATAACTATTAAGCTTTCTTTGCCTGGCGAGAACAACGACGGAGCTGTTCATGTTAACAGTTTATTTCATCCGATACAATGCGTTGGAAATCATACCCATATCACGAAGAAAAAAAGCAACATATGTGATGAGTTCCATCTAGAATAGCCCTATATTTAGCCCTATAGCCTATTTCTAAAAAACAAGTGAAAGGAATACTATACAGTGACAGAATACATTTCCGTTAAGTTTGCATCATTCTTATCGGACTTGTACCCCATTCTGCCCATAGATTCTGCAACTGCAATGCCTTAGCTCACACGCTCGTAACCATATAAATCTATGCTCGCGACTGGTTGTCGCAAAGTATGACGTGTACAGCTAGTTGCAAGCGTGCACGAGGTCTCGGAGCTAGGGAAAAAAAGAGCCACTGTTTAAAGCTAGACCGGAAGACACGGAAGTGGAAAGATGGCTGCGTCCGTATCGCGCTCTCGCTTGCCTCACTGCGCCACTGAGCACTTTTCATAGAAATGAATGGGGACGCCATCTTGGAAGACAAAAGTAGCTTACTCTAGTTATATTAACTAGACGCTACAATATGATATCTAGCTGATTAAATGTCTATGGAACGAAAACATCGAAGCTAGCCATCTTGCCTAATCTGACTGCAGTTTTTTACACCATGGACTTTACTAATGAACCAGGTTTTCTCCTAAAATTTATAAATCTTTCAATGATAGTTAAATAATAATAATTATTAGCTAAATTGTGATTCAGACAAAGGTTATATAGCCTAAATAATATGTTGAGCAAAATGTGTAGTTTTTATATAGTCTAGACTTTAGATGTTTGTGGTGGTAAGACAATTTAACAGAGAAATAATGTCTTTATACTTACTGTAAGTTGCTCTGGATAAGAGTGTCTGCTAAATGACTAAATATAATACATTCTCAACAAAACATGAGCAATTGATAACGTAGAAAACAGCAGACAAATGAATGTTACATAATCATTTGCATGAATGTAGGCTTCCACATCATTGGCAATTTGACTAGAGTAGATGACATGGAGGTTGAACAAGTACTTCAGAGATGACAGAGAATTTCAATTGTGGTCTGAGAAATATAGGTACCAGAACCACTGAGAAGAACTCTCATCACCAGCTGCATCACAAGCACTCTATCTATAATTCTGTTTGTGTCACTGACATTATCACTGGCACTCTGCCCTATCTTTAATTTCAAGAATCTTTGTGTGTGTGCCACCAATTGTATCACAGGCACTATGCACTATCTATAGTTCAAGAAATCTGTATTTGTGTTTCACTGACATCTTAATCACGGACTGCATCACGGGCACTGTGCACTATTAATTTAAAGACTCATAACCGCGCTCCTAGTAAAACCGGCTTGGCACTTCTTTACATCTCAAATCGGATGGTAAAAATACCTCTCCACTGAAATGCAATAATCTCAAATTATTATAAATAAGTTAAAAATACTGTGAAAAAATATATATTTATATCTAAACACTGCATGTTACTTAAATAACGAGACTTGTTTAAACACATTGTTCCAGATGTAAAAATATTTATTTAGAAAATACTTTGAGGACCCAATTTGTCATTGACCCAAATACTTCTGTCACATTTTATTCCTAAGAATTTCAAGTAGTCCCAATAACTGGTAAATGTCGGATTATTCAAAAACACTTCGGTGAGAAAAAAAAGAACTAATATACATCTTATAGACTTCTTGAATAGATGTTAGAAAGGTTCAACTGAGGCTCATTTTAGAGGGTAAACTAATTCTAGTGCATACTCCCAAGTCTTGCATTTGAAAATGTTGCACTACTTTGTGTATGAACAGAAGTTGTATGTGGCAATACTGAATGTGTGACAATGAAGTGCTACTTTTACAGAACGACCCAATGCTCAAAACTGCCACCACAGTTTGCCACTACTCTGATCCCAAAATAAAATAACTTTATATCAATCCCAAATACTAATGGTCGAGACAGAATATTCAATGGTGTGTTACTTTTGATGAATCGGCCAATCAATAAGGGCAGATGACTTATGAGAAGAATGGAAAGGGTGAGCAGAGGGAACCAGGGGCCTGGCTTGACTGAAGGGTGATGCATCATGCAGGGTTGTTTCCTATTGACAGGATGCAATTAGCGCCATTGCTAGCAAAGACTAGTGATAAAACCTTACATTGGCCATTGGCCAAATAGAAAAGGAGCCGTCCCAGCGAATGACCGTCAAACTTAGAGGGTGTGTCTCTTGCAACAGAAACCTGAGGAAGAAATCACTCCTACTATTTTTCAGTCTGGTCAAGTCTTTTGGGACTACACTTTGAGTAAAAAGCATTATAAGAACGATTCTGCACTTCTCCCTAGGGGAAAACCGCCTGGAAAACATCTCTGAACCTATTATTCTATTCTACTGATGTCTATAGCCTTCTCATACTCGTATGTACAGTTCTGGAAAAAATCAAGAGAGCACTGCACCTTTTTATTTCCTTTCCAACAATGTTGTGATTTTTTTTCTTTTGAGGAACAGAAGAGTTCAGGAGGCCACTGCAAGTTGAACCCTTCTGTTCGTCACTCGAAACTTTCCTCATCTAATTATTTGGAAAGGAAAGAAAAAGGTGCAGTGGTCAATTTTTTCACCAGAGCTGTATAGAATAGCCATATACACACATGTGAACAAAATTGTTGGTACCCTTCCGTTAAAGGTCCCATGGTATGCTGTTTTTGGATGCTTAGTGGTCCCCTAATACTGTATCTGAAGTCTCTTTCCCGAAAATTCAGCCTTGGTGCACAATTACAGCCACTACGAGCAGTCCCACAGTGAGCTTTCCTTAGGCCGTGCCATTTCTGTGTCTGTAGCTTTAAATACTATAAGGAGGAGGTCTGTCCTTAAACCATTGATCAGTTAACAACAATTAAAGATAATTATTATTTTATTACTTCAATACTGTTTGAAATGTTCTGAATATAATAAACAATGTTTGATCTATACCTTGCAATATTAAGCTCATGAGCACATAACCCTTGGTTATGTCCATGTGAGAAATATGTCCATGTGAGAAATATGCCTATCTATTAATTATGTTTCTTGTATCAGCAAGGAAGTCAGGTGGCTGAGCAGTTAGGGAGTTGGGCTAGTAATCTGAAGGTTACCGGTTCGATTCCTAGCTCTTCCTAATGACGTTGTGTCCTTGGGCAAGGCACTTCACCCTACTTGCCTCAGGGGGATTGTCTCTGTACTTACTGTAAGTCGCTCTGGATAAGAGCGTCTGCTAAATGACTAAATGTAAATTGATAAACTATCATTTTACTGTTTTATTATGCCTTTATAATACGGGTGGTTGAAATCAAGCATTCTGATTGGTTGAGAGTGAGTCACGGGGTGTGCTTTATTGAGCATAAAGTACTGTACGGTGTACAGGTGTTTACAGTACGCCTGTTTACATTTGCCTTAAAATGGAGCGTTCCATATTAGTGCGCACTCAAAATAACGGTTAAATTTTTGGTTGTCATTGGTAATTTTCGTTGTCACTTGGTTGTCGTTGTCATTTTGTTGTCATTTCAAGATTAACAGTAAGCAAACATGTTTCATGTTAACGATCTTTTGGGGGGAAGAACTTTTGATGAGTGGTTATAAAAATGGCCGATAATAAAGAAATTGAGGTCTTTGAAATGTTGCGGAGAAATCATCATTCATGTCAGTGAGTGGACATAAATCCGAAAGCTCCCTTCAAAGCTACTGGGCACCAAATTTCAATGAAAGACAGCGTTGGAGTAATATCCTTGCTGGAGAAGGCACTTCCAACACCGAGCCACCGGCAAAGAGAGCAAGAGTGGTCGAAAGCGATGTCATCACAGACGAAGGGGACATGAGAAAAGTTTTCCATGGGTGCACAATTAGTGGAAATATCCAAATCAATATAAGCAAACCGTAACATGTTTAGACCTAATGTTTAAAATAAATATTATTTTATTGAAAGTGTCCCATTGTCATTGTTATTTTAAAGGCAGCTTTTATGAAATGAGCAAAGTCAATTGCGAGATCTAGCTAGCTAGCTAGGCTAACAAACGTGAAGTTCACAATGCTGTTTGTCCGTTGCATAGCAACAGCTACTGTTTACAGGGACTATTTTCTCTCGGCTACTGAAATGCGATACACAATGTTTGTTGTCTATAACTATTTTGTGCTGAAAGGCAGCTTACTATTTATTTACTATTTATAATTTCGCTGGCAACCGTATTATAAAAGCAATAAGGTACTCGAGGCAGTACTTTATCGCCAATAAAGTACGTGTTCCAGGGTTTGCTAACAACACCCTTGAACACGTTCTTTATTGGCGATAAAGTACTGCCTCTCGTACCTTATTGCTTAAATATAGCCTGTATAGCCATAAAGGTCTTTGTAAGAAGCGACTAGGAAATGTCTGTGACACTAGGGTAGATCAGAGGTCACAATATTACCAAAGTGTATAATGCCATCAGTGTTTCCCCTACCATTATATTAGGGGCCCCGCCCCCTCCAACGGCACCCCCCGCCAGATCACAAAATAAGTCATTTAAGGTTACCATTCCTATAAAACAGGTCTATAGCTTGCTCTTTTATTAAACAAACTAAATTGCCTTCTGTTATTTATCTTATTTACAAGACGGCATGTCATTTCTGTCTCTACATGAGCCCCCCCCAAAGCTGTAAACCTAGGGGAAACACCATGGCCATTCAACTTTGAATGAGGAAAACAGGAGTGACAAGGCCATTTCTAGGAGCCCTGTCTAAAGACCTAAACAAAAGCTATCTGGCATTCTGTGTCCTTTTTCAGTGCCTGCAAAGGCTATGTTAATCGCCTTGAATCCTCCCATATTGTGATACCATATACCATGGGCGTCAGCAGCATTTTGAAAGTGGGGGGGACACATTTTGCCGGGGAGTCTGGGGGTTTCTCCACCATATTTAAAAAAAAAAAGATGTAGATGCAATTTCCCGCATTCTGGTGCATATCTCTTTCATTGTTTTTCCTTGGAGTCGGCATTGTCTGCAATTACTGGCTACTATTATGTTCTGGTAGACTGGGTAAACCCATTCGATCTGCAATCTTAAATAAGATTGAGCTTGGTCTGGTGATAGCCAGGATAATGTAGGAGGACTGACACTGACAACTTTGGCACTTTATTCTCCATTTAATGAGAGCAAAAGACTTAAAAGGAGGATTTACACATTATACATTTATTGATGTAGTTGAGTTTTCTGTTTAACCTAGATTAAGAAATCAACAAATGCTGTTCCACTTGTAATGGGTAAATAAAGTATGGTATTGCCTAGTGCTAGTTGTACGTAAATAGCTAGCTAGGCTAGCTATAATCATAATGTTTGCAGAAGGATCTTTGTGACTTCATGCTATATAGTCAGAGAATGTCTCATAAAGGTGCTTTGGCCACTGAAGGGAAAATGTGGGCAACTCTGACTTACTTTTCTCTTCCGACAAAAAATTATGTCCACCTCGAACAGCCGATACCTGGAGTGCTAGCTGCTTCGATCAAAGAGTATGAATCTGCGTGCCTGATGAGTCTGTTTGTGTAGGAACCAGGAAAATGCGGAATTGATTACTATTGCTATGGGTATTCCCCCTACTGATAAAGTGGAACGGATTTGATTGTGAAGCAATGGAAAGAACGCTGGATTAGTAGACCTGTCGTCATGCACTAATATTTTGATAGCAAATGTGGGGGGGTCCAAACAACCTATTTTTTAAAGTGGGGGGGACGTGACCCCCCCAGGTTATATTGTGGCGACGCCCATGCCATATACTCTCTTGATTTCCTGTACTCATTGTCCAGTCTTCTGTGATACTCAACTTGAGTGTAACAGACACCTGCACCACACATTAAAAATACAATAATAAATACATTGATTTTGTCTTGAACTTGTCTTGAACTTATCTTAACTATTCCTTTCATTGACTTGGCACTTTCAAAGCAATTGGGTATTATCTAATATGTATTCAAGAGAGGCGGGGCTAACTACCATGCTTCGGTCGTTTGCAAGCCATGATGTTTCTTGAGGAAAAACCAATATCGCGCTTGCGATATTGTTTTTTTGGGGGGAGAGAAACGCTTTTTTGTCTTCTGCTAGTTTTCTGCACAGGGTGACCAGTGGCTAAGAAATTGTGAATGACAAGTCATGTTCCGCAATGAATGTGCACAAACCAGGGGCGGATCTAGAAAAATATTAATGGAATGGCAAGAGGGTGGCAGGAGATTTTTAGGGGTGGCACCCCGTGGCAGAAGTATATATGCTGATTTAATCGCAGTTATTATTAATCAATCAGACTGTTACCACACATCCTCCAGTCTTTTTACCCTGTTGCATTCTGGCAGACGATACTGAAGCATTCGGTCTCGGACACTTAGATTGAACCAGTTTCTTTCCAAGGGCTATCAGGCTTCTGAATGAACATTGATTTGTATATTGATACAATGTCGACACACTCACACTAGTCACTTTACACACTGTCACTTTAGATAATGGTTGCACAATCAGCAATATTGCACTAAGTGTACCCTACTTGTCTCTAGGTTAGTATAGATTGTAAGGCTAGTATAGGATATTATGTGTATTATAGGTTTAGTTTACTCTATTGCTTATTATTTAGGAGCAGGGCCGTCGTTTAGGAGTGAAAGATGACAATTCTAGGGGCCCACAGCCCGGGGGGGGGGGGGGGGAGGCACAAAACCCCCAGTAGCCTATTATGTAGGCTTCCCTTTCTATGACTAAATTATTATGCATAGGCCTAACTAATACTCATACTAAAGCATCAGAGTTAAAACAAAGCCGCAAAATTGAAAGAAAAAAACGTTTATATTTTCAGGACAATAACACCCTTCTTTTAAAAATCTGTTTGGTCTATGGTTCGCTCCTCTTTTGAAAATTTGCGCGTAACGTTATTGCTCACAAACTGCAGCAGCAGCCGGCTGGTTATCAATAGAAAACTGACAATGCCAAAACATAAATCGGGCTGCCAAATAAGAGAGGAGAGGAAGAAAAGAGAGGCCAGGAGCACATCAGGAGCCCAGAATATCAGCGATTTTTTTCCCAAGAAAGGTGAGTGTTAAGCTAGCTGCACAGGCGCCCTGTGGTTCACGAGAAATAGCATAGCTTGCCTCGTCCAACATCACAATGTTGGAGTGACTAATGTTGGGAGCTAGCACTTAAGGCCGAAATATGCTTCTGCGTCTCCGTTAACGGATGGGCAGGCGCACGGATACGCACGGATACGCACGGATACGGACGGATACGGACGGATAGACTTCGTTTATGGTTCTCCGTAGGCTGTGGGTGCTGAAAACAATTCACCGCCAGAAGAGTAGGTGGCGCAACGGTTTTTTGTAAGTCGTCGTGGAGTGTTTATTTACCTAGGTTATCGAGAAGTCGGAGCAAATTTACAAATTAGCCGTTTCATCAATAAAATACGCACATTTTCAGCAACTACACTGCCCATTTCTCGTCACATTTTAATTCAGATGCTGATTTACATGTACTGTTTAGCTGAAATATGAATTGTAAAAACTTACAGCAATGGCGGTCAAAGGATTCTGTTCGTCCTGTTTATCACGGCAACCCCGCCCCTGACGCAAGCGGTTCTTAATACTGACCAATCACAGCCAAGGGGGTCTCCGTAGCTCTCCGTCGCTCTCCGAAATTACGACGGATAGTTAGAAAATTCAGGAGGTGCACGTCGAGCTCTCCGGGGCTCTCCGAGGGCTGACGGAGAGCTCGTAGAGGGCGTTCCACGGAGACGAGGGCGTTCCCATGTGTCCGTTTTTCGAAAAACGCAGAAGCATATATCGGCCTTTAGAGTTAACTGTTATCTTTCACTGTTGGATTATATTTAGACATTATAATGCTCCAAGAAACTCCCTTGACTGAATTGGATGTCAAATTTTGGAGATCGCAATGGGGAAATACTATACATTATAGTCATGGAAGTAATAACTCAGCAGGGGTTGCTTTACTTTTCCACAAATTCAAAGGTGAAGTGTTGGAAACAGTGAAATCCTGAGGGAAGATGGGTAATGATTGTCATAAGACAAGACAATGGCATTTTTATTGTATGTAATGTTTATTGTTATAATTTGCGTTTGGCCAACAAAACTTTATTTGTCCAGACATCGAATAATACCAAATTACTTCTTAACAAATATATTGACTCTTATGTTATCTTTGGGGGTGACTTTAACGAGTCTGTTGATTCTAGTGTTGATAGATTTCCCCCCCCCCCCCCAGATTGAGTCAGGGTCCTCTTGCAAATAATTTGATTTTGTCCTTGTGTTCTGCCCTTTCTCTGGTTGATACGTGGCGTTTTTTTAAACCCTGATCTAATGGACTTCACCTGGCCAAACAAAAACTCAACACTTAAATCGAGAATTGATTTCCCAATCAGCTATACATTTTGTTAAGGAAGTCTTACATTCATTTGCACCACTATCTGATCATAAGTTGATAACAATAACACTGGACAGACAAAAGGACACGCCACTATTACGAGGTTATTGGAAGATGAATAATAATTTACTGAAAGATGAAAACTTTAACACTAGTGTTAAAGACTTGATAACTGAATTATTCTCGGACTTAAGTGAGAGATGTAAACAAAAATGGGAGTTCTTTCAATATAAAACAAGATATATTGCCATTAAGAGGTGTAAAGTTATTAAAGCCACTAGAAATCAATTGGAGACAAAGTTACTTGACAGAATAAATGAGCTGTCTAAGGAGAATATTACTGATGAAGAAAAGGTAGAAATTAAAAACATCAGCTTGCAACTTGACGAGTTGTACTTGGATTTAGCTAAAGGAGCCTTTATAAGATCTAGGGCCAAATGGTTAGAGGAGGGCGAGAAGAACTCTAGTTATTTTTTTTCTCTGGAGAAGAGGAATGGCCAAAGAAAATCCCTGACTTCTCTTAATATAAATGGTACAAAATCTGATGACCCTGTGTTGATTTCAGAATATGTTGCGGATTTTTTACAAAAGTCTGTACTCTTCCCAATTTAATCCGAATAACTGCAACATGTTCATTGAGAAAATAAGTAAATATATTCCCATAGTCAATGACACTTACAAAGCAGTTTGTGATTCTAATATCACTGTTACTGAAATAAGGGAAGCTCTCCATTCCATGAAAAAAGGAAAGGCTCCTGGTATAGATGGACTTTCAGTGAAATTCTATGTCCATTTTTGGGAATATATTCAAGTTCCTTTACTTTGTATGTATAAAGAATGTGTGGAGCAGAAGGAGATGACTACTACTATGAAACAGGGAGTTATTTCACTCATCCCTAAGCTGGGTAAAGATGCACAGTGTATTGACAACTGGGGTCCAATATCATTGTTAACGATTGACTATAAAATATTAGCCTTAGTCTATGCAAATAGACTCAAAACTGGCCTTGGTGACATCATATCAGTCTGGCTTTATGAAAAATCGTCATATAACAAACAATGTAAGACTTGTGCTTGATCTGGTAGACTATGCTGATGCAGTCACAGGCTCTTCTTCTTTTTTTAGACTTCTACAAGGCCTTTGGCACTATTGAACATGCATTTCTTTTGAAAACTCTTAAGTTATTTGGTTTTGGTGATTACTTTATTAATATTATTGAAATGCTATATAAGGATATCAATATTTCTGAGTTGATTTAACCGTGGATTTTGACCGTGGAATAAGGCAGGGATGCCCAGTGTCTCCCTTCTTATTTCTTCTGGTCACAGAATTACTGGCCTTAAATGTAGTTCATGATCTTGAATTTAAAGGCATAACTATTTTTGACAGAGAAATAAAAATTGCACAATTGGCAGATGACACCATTTTATGCAAGACAAGGATCAGCTGTCTTGTGCGTTAACTTTGGTTGAGCAGTTCGCAAGTGCCTCAGGTCTTAAGGCCGATTTAAACTTCTCAGTTTTTACGGAGACGGACACAGGGAACGCCCTCTTCGACGAGCCGTGCCCTCTCCGAGCCCCTCGGAGAGCTCTACGTGCACCTCCTGATTTTCCTGACTATCCGTCTGTCCGTCCGTCATTTTACGGATACCCCTTGGCTGTGATTGGCCCGTATTAAGAACAGCTTGCGTCAGGGGCGGGGTTGCCGTTACCAACAAGACAAACGGAATCCTTTGACCGCCATTGCTGTACGTTTTTATAATTCATATTTCAGCTAAACAGTACATGTAAATCAGCATCTGAATTAAAATGTGACGAGAAATGGGCAGTGTAGTTGCTGAAAATTTGCTTATTTTATTGATTAAACGGCTAATTTGTAAATTTGCTCCGACTTTTCGATGACCTAGCTAGCATCGCAGTGCAGCGCCACCTACTCTTCTGGCAGTGAAGTGTTTTCAGCACCCACAGCCTTCGGAGTACTATAAATTCAACCAATCCGTCCGACTCCGTCTGTCCGTAACGGAGTCGGACAAGTATAATTCGGCCTTTAAGCTGAACACTTCCAAGTGTGAGATACTTCCTTTGCATGAGTGTGATGATAGTGTCATGAAGAATATTCCAGTAAAACATACTGTTAAATACCTTGGTATTACATAACTAAAAATTTAACTCATAGACAGCATTTAAACTATACAGCGAAAATGACCAAAACAAAAAATATTTTTAACTCTTGGTTGCAAAGAGACTTATCTATGTTTGGTAGAACTCTTTTATCCAAGGTAGATGGTCTCTCTCACTTTGTATATCCCCCTCTCTCTTTATTTATTAATAATAAATACTTAAAAGAGATTAATAAAAACTTCCAGACTTTATCTGGAAAAATAAGCCTCACAAACTTAAGAAGGAGGTGCTCTCTGATTGCAAAGCCCGGGGAGGTTTAGATTTCTTAGATTTCACAGACACGGTTAATTCATTTAGGGTCCTTATGGTTTTTTATTCCGAATCATATATTTATCCGGATTGGGGGTCTTTCTTTTGTCTTGAAATGTAATTATGCCCCTACCAAATTACCTGTCATGTTGTCTAAATTTCACAAACAATGTCTTCTTGCATGGAAACTGTGTTTCATTCAAAACTTTTCACCTCATAAAACACTCATTTGGAACAATGCAGATATTACAGTTAAAAATAAATCCCTGTTTTTGTCTAGATGGTTTGAAAATGGCATTCATAATATTATTTATTTGTTTGATGGATCTGGCATTATGTTGACATATGAACAATTTCTGTCAAGTCATGGCCTCCCAGTCCCATTTAGAGAATTTAACTCACTCACTAAAGCTATCCCTAAGGGGTTAATCCAACTTATCAAAAGTCACCTTTCTTTTGGTATGGGCAATGCAACACAAATTACTTTTGAATGGGATTGATGTGTTAGCCAGAAAGTGTGATAATAAACATGTTCGCCAGATCTTTGAATTCAGAAAAAGGATAACACCTAGAGGGAAGTTCTACTGGGAATCTTTGGTTCAGGACATTAACTGGCAAAAATCTTGTCTGTTACCGAGTTAATACTGTATTACAAATAAGGTAAAGGAGGTTCACTTCAAAATCTTACATACAATATACCCAGTGAATGTCAATATAGCAAAGTATAATGACATAAGCTCTGCTTGTTCCTTTTGTGACAACACAGATGAAACATTGTTGCATCTTTTTTTGTGTGTGAGAAGATGAAAATGTTTATTACTGAGTTAAATTATTATCTTTTTGGATTATCGTACTCCATTACTGCAAAGGATTTTCTCTTTTACTGTAAGAACCCTGTAAATAACTCTTTGGAATTTGTTGTGAACCTTTTTACACTGCAAGCCAAATTTTTCCTTCACAAAACAAAAATGGCTACAAGGACGGCATGCTTCCGTGTTTTTCAACTAGAAATGGCCACTTCTTAATTCTCTCCGTTTGATGATAATTACAGGTTTCATTATTTTAACTTTTTGGTACTTTACTTACAGTTCAGTGCAGCGTAATTGTTTGCCGTGATAATTAAATGCTAGTATGATAATAAATGACAATTTCAAATCATACAAACTGTCATGATACATTATTTTAATGCAGGAATTTCTTTAAAAATAGTATCTGCTGGTTTACATGCACTAACCTACATGAGAATATGATATGTGTTTGCCAGGGAATTGGCTCTAAAATGTTGAGCACCCCCCACCCCCCCCCCCCCCCCCGTTGAAATGAACGAATGACTCGAAAAAAGATTTGTTCCTTTTAATGAACGACTTTCAAAGAACCGAGTCTGTAAAAGGATCCGAACTTCCCATCACTAGTGGGTGGGCGGGCTATAGAATCTTTGACAACAATATTACCCACACATCCTTGCTATTTTTCAATGGCAATATTACTTACTAAAAACAAGATTTGTTTCATTCAGCAAAAGGCAAATGAGGCAAAATGAATGATTTGCTGTTGTTAAGACTGACTAATGTTAAAATGTTTATTGGGCAGGTGATAGCTCATAATTATGAATAACTGACACCATAATTGAGAAATGTTTGCGAATTGATGGGACTGGATCATATGTATTTCTTGCGGTGTTTTGAGCGGAGCGAGGGGCCGAGTCAGTTCTTCAATGTGAAAGCAGATGGTTTGGCCGGTAAGGTTGTCTCACTTCTACATGAGATCGAGGACGGGCCCCCTTTCGCCACGGGCCCTAGTGCAGCTGCACTCCCTGCACTCCCTATAGTTACGCCACCGCTCGGCGGTGTGGGGAGGGTGGGTAGAGTCATCTCGTGCTGCATTCACTTGCAGTGGGATATTCGAAATTCCCTCTCGCAAATGTCCGATGAGCCACAACTTTTCTTTGTTTCAAAGCTGCCAATTGGGGTGGCAAGGCTATTTTTAGGGTGGCAGTTGCCACCCCATGCCACCCCGGTAGATCCACCCCTGGCACAAACGTATTTTAACGTAAGTTGCAGACACAGTCAGTCAAAGACTGTGTGTCAGCTGTAACAGTTGCTTCCAGCAACGTCGTGGTAAGTTTGAGTGCACGGGCAGCAGCTCTATGACCGGGGTCTAACTCATGACGAGCAAGCACTTTCTTACCGCTGCTGGCATATTGTAGCTTCCTCGAGCAAAACGTGCAGAAACAAGCACCAGGCTCTCTCAGTTTCTTGCACCACGCCCAGCGCCATTGATTTTTTTGTCCTTTATTTATGGGTAGGACATCTTCCCCAGGCTTCATGAATTTGCGCTCCATGCTTTCACCGACAACACTACGTTTCAAGTGATTTCAGTGACCATTATGGGTTTTTCTTTCTTTAACGGCCGGCCTTGAATCGGCTATCGGTAGCCGATCTGGGAAAACTTTTTGGAAAAGACGGGCTATGGACCCAACCAACTCTATTTGGGAGGGGAGAACTCCCTCACATGGTACAACCCATGCAGAGGCTGAGGTGTCAGAATGCGGAACATGTGTAGCCTACTTTAAGAGAAGATAGACTAACGTGACAAATGTAAAAACAAAAACAAATCCTTGACCGGCCCAAAAGTGAAGCGGCCCACCGGCCCAATAGTGAAGCGGCCCACTGGGAACTCTCCCGATTCTCCCCCCTCTGAGTGGCGCCCTAGGCGACCGCCTATAGGAAAGACCGCCCCTGAGCTGACTTCACCACTCGCAAATTCATATTTCCTCAACCCCCAAGTTTGCGTGCTACAGATCTGTTGCTGCTGGTGAGTGCTTTCTGCACAGCTTTCTGTTTAAAAGCTTAAGTGCAAGAACGTTTCGGCATGCTGCTTCAGATTTCTACAAAGACGCGCGGCTTCAATCTTACACTAGGCTTTGTGTTTGACCTCCTTGTCTATTCTTTGTTTGTCTATGGCCGCACTGCAGCTACAATTCACTAAATCTCTCTACTAATTAAAGGCCGGCCTTGAATAAACGCCGCACCAAAAATGAACATTGTGTAATAAACGCTGCAGTGTTTAATCGAAGAAATACGGTATTGTAAATGTACTATACAGTGAGGGATGTTTTTTTAATCCCCTGCTGATTTTGTACGTTTTCCCACTGACAAAGTCTATAATTTTAATGGTAAGTTTATTTGAACAGTGAGAGACAGACAACAACTAAAAAATCCAGATAAACGCATGTAAAAGAATTAGTGCTGTCAAACGATTAAAATATTTAATCGCGATTAATCGCATTAATGTCATAGTTAACTCGCGATTAATAGCAATTAATCGCACATTTTTATCTATTCTTAATGTCCCTTGATTTCTTTTTGTCCCATTATTTTTCTCATTGTATTGCTTTTATCAACATGGAAAAGTGGATCGGATTGCTTAGTGCAAATGTTTTTTTTTAAATTGATAACAACATTGCAATCGCCTGGCTTAGACGAGGGGGCGGAGAATCCGCATCAGCTGTGTGCTTGGCCATCAAGTGGTATTTATGACTGGACGTGCTGCGATGATAGCTCAGTTCACAACAACAAAACACACAGATCACTTTGGTCTTGTCAATGGAACCATTTGGCAACTTTTTAAAAGTAATCTTTCCATTCAGAATCTTATTGGAATCCATTTCAGCGTCTCGTGCTCGCCATCCACTCAAAACGTAATGTTAGCCTACTACTCTTTAGCCGGCTCGCAAGCCCAAACAAGTGTGTGCGGCGTGCCTGTTGTTTTGTTTCCGGTCTAGCTAGATCCGGTGTGGTGTTGTAGTTTTTCTAACGTCAGTTGTTGCAACAGCATATGAAAATAACTGCAAAGTTTGCTAGGCCAAAAAGAATGTTAATCTCGCAATAAAATAATTGACACCGTTAAAATGGGTTTGCGTTTAACTGACAGCACAAAAGAAAATTACAATAATAATTAGCATTTTTATGCATGAAATAAGTATTTGACCCCTCTGCAAAACATGACTTAGTACTTGGTGGTAAAACCCTTGTTGGCAATCACAGAGGTCAGACGTTTCTTGTAGTTGGCCACCAGGTTTGCACACATCTCCCACAGGTTTGCACACAGCACCCAAAATGATATGTGCAACGTCAAAATATATTTGGGAGCATTTGTGTGAGTGCAACGCTCGCTAATTAGCCTACTGCACAGTGTGTGCCTGCTGTGAGCTGATAGTGGATGATCCACCATTCCATCAAACGTTACATAACCAATATAAATTAATCTTTACGTTCTTAACTAATGCAGATTTCAGATTGGTTAATATTAGCTGTCAATCACTCGTCACTGCACTCCGTCATGTGACAGGGAGCTAACTACTTATGTTGCCTGCTTTGTTTTGTCCCCTGCCTGTATCCTTTGTTCATACCTGCCAGTGTCAGTCTGTGCCTTGATTGTGATTGTTGTAAATAATCTCCTTATGTTATTAATGCCCTGCTTTGTTTAACCTGCTTGTTGTTGTTGCTTTTGTGCTTTTTTCTGTATGTCTGTATTGCTGTGGTTATGTGCCGTTGTGCTTTTCAACCCGATTTTTTTTCCTTAGCCCCCTTCCCCTCAAAAAGCTTTGTGCTTTTTGTCAGGCCATCACTGTAAATACGAATTTGTTCTTAATGATCTTTGCCTGGGTAAATAAAGGTTAAATTAAAAAATTAAAAATAAAACTAGCATGCAGAATTTGAAGATCTGAAAAGATATGACATTTTTGGGTGGGTGCTCCAAATGATTTGCTGGTGCTCCTAACTTTTTAAAGTTGGGAGTAAATTGTGAGCCGTGTGGAGTGTTTTACAAATATCTACTTACTATTTGTATGTCTCCGAACGGACATACTCAAAAACATGTGAGACTCCCAGCTGGAATTGATCTGCAATAGGTGTCACCCAGGGGTTGTTCTCCGCCTTGAACACCTGCTTAGGGCCAGTCAGGTCCAGGTTACCTAGTAGAGACAGGGGGGGAAGGTGATGAAGAAAGTGTTTTGTCCGTCTCTTCATAAACGGAGTGACTAAGTTCAGTTGAGTTCTGGATTTTAATACGTATTTATCAATCTGCAGATTGGGAGAGAAAACCAGACCTCTGACAATAAATGACAACACAACACCAGGCTTAGGTCTCAATCATGTCTCTGTCCGTTGGGAAAGCCGGAGGACCATCTTTTATAGGGCACAAGAATGTAAACATAGATAGTGGCAGTCAGGCAGTAATGACGTTACAACAGTCTCAGAGAAAGAGATTCACTGCTCCCAACACATGACAACTCTCAGACTAGAGTGTTCATAGTTGGGACTGTCCTTGTAGTCATGACAAGGGACGTTTAGCCAGTACTTTCTCCTGACCCCGAACATCTATTAACCTGACACATAGACACAATATACTCTTATTAATAGCAAGCTTACATGAGAACGTACTAACTGGTATCCAATGACTAGTTCTATTGATTAGTGAATAATGTAAGCACACAGGAAATCCCAATTTCTTCCACAAAGGCCAGAGGGGGAATAAAGTTCAAGGGGGAAATTAATGAAGATATAAAGAGGGGGTGTGAACGAGGAAATAAGGGAGGAAAGAAGCAGGTGACGAGAGACAGCTTGCAAAACCAAGAGTAAGAGAAATCTGGGGATTTCAATGAAATGGTCATAAGGCTATAGTGATGAAGGGATGAGAAGAACAGAAGAGTGAGGGAAAGAGAGAAGGCCTCTTGAATTAGCATTCTGCCAAGGCAGGGTTGGCACGGGTCAGCGTGCTAATGTGGTTTATGCTAGCACCTTAGGGGCTAATTAGCTAGCTCCTGATTAGCCAGTGTTGAGACATGCTGTCAGGGTGAGAGGCTAAATTAAGCATATAGTGATAACAGTACTGCCGATAGCTAACACCTCACAGCTAGTGAAGCCAGACCCCAGCACCAAGGACAAGCTAAAGCCCTAGTTTCACAGATTGCCCTGACTTGCAGTCTTTCCAATCAACGCACATGAGGCCCTAACATTAAACCATGGACCTTGCCCCAAACTCCCAACCAACCTTATACTACACCTCTTATTCTTATGCTCCTTAACAACTTATCTGTCTATGCCAGCGGTCGGCCACAGGCGGCCAGCAGGACAAAACTGGCCGTCCTAAATATCTGTTTTTGAAAAAAGTGTTGTATTGAGCAGTTTTATTCTAATAAAGTCCTGACCGAATTGGAGCAGACAGGGCATTTGAAGGTGCCATGCTTTGTCTCTTGTGCCGTAGTATATTCCTTGCAAACAGCGATAACATCAAGGAGTCAGGTGGCTGAGCGGTGAGGGAGTCGGGCTAGTAATCTGAAGTTTGCCAGTTCGATTCCCGGCCGTGTCAAATGACGTTGTGTCCTTGGGCAAGGCACTTCACCCTACTTGCTTCGGGGGGAATGTCCCTGTACTTACTGTAAGTCGCTCTGGATAAGAGCGTCTACTAAATGTAAATGTAATGTAAATCATTGCAGATAATACACACGAGCAAGGGTGTAGAATTTAGTAGGGACGCTAGGGAAAAAAGCCACTACCAAAGCCACGGAAATATGATTTCACTACCAAGAATTGCTGAGTGAAACAGCTTTTTAAATTACATAAAGCTTGTAAAACTGTATAAAATGAATGCACATATATCTTAAAAACTCGTGCATCTATTCATGTCCCTACCAAAGCTGAAAACAAACCTACACCTTACATCCCGGCAGTGCATTAATGAAAACATGTAGGAGGAACGCATGTTTTTCTTTGAACGCTCTATTTTGGCTGGTAACTTTCCTCTTTAGACTTTTTGATAGCGATTTACTCTTGCTAGCTATCTTAAAAGGTACAGTGTGTAGCATCTAGCCAACTTCACTCTGCACCAGTGTTGGGAACGTTACCGAAAATGAGTAATTAGTTACTGTTACTAGTTACTTATTTCAGAAGTAACTGCATTACTTTACTAGTTACTGCATATAAAAGTAATTAGTTACAAGGGAAAGTAACGTTTGCGTTACTTTTAATTCCCTGCTTCTATTATCAAATTAACGCACACAGATAGTTATAATAATTTAGTGTTGCAGTGGCACAGTGTGGGACAAGACAACTGTAAAATGTTATATCATTGTATGTTGCTAATTAGTTGCCTGAAGGCAACGGACACGACTGTTGACATAGGTCGCATGTCTTGACAACATACCTGGCAATCAGTCTGTTTAGTTCTGTCTGGCTTAGAGACTGGAAATACTTCTGTTTAAAATCAAGCCTCGGCTGTTTTGATGAAAAGGCTCCGACTGCTTGATCAGCTGAGCTAGCACTGGGTTCTTTCGCAATTAGCTTTGTAGAAGCGTGTTGTTTTACTAGGTGCTTGTGAAGATTATAATTACTATTCTTCGCAGTGGATAAAGTTCTCGCACCTGCACACAAACTACAACTAACCAGTATATTTTTATCCTTGATCTGGACAAGGGAAAAATAATGACGATATTTCCATGACAAAAAGCTTGCACGGTCCGAACTGTCGGCCATTGTGTGAGCTAGTCTAAAATGCGGATTGATTCATTCATACACTGCGTCGCCGTAAATTTGTTTAAATTAGATTAAAAACAGGAAATTGGGGAATTAATGCAAGAAAAAAGTAACGAGTAACGAGCCCATTTAAATTTCAGTAATGTAACTGCGTTATTTAATTGAAAAAAGTAATTAGTTACATTACTAGTTACCGCGAAACGCGTTACTTTGTAACGCGTTATTCCCAACACTGCTCTGCACACAACGTAAAAGCGTACCTCCAGCACGGAAACAGTTCAGCAGTTGAATCATCTAATGGCTTCAAAAAAAAATTTTACTTGAGGCCAAACATACTTGCCGACCGTCTTTATGCTTTCAGATGTTTTTTTATTTGAGTGTAAAAACTGGATTTAGCATCTTCGTCACCTTCCTGTTATTGCTTGGTCTCGGTCCTCTAAATTCCTGTCTCCTTCCCTTTAAACCCTCTAACCCACTCTACCGTTCCTCATCTCTCTCAACCTCAAAACTCTCTATTTCCACGATCTCCCTCTGTACCACTTTCCCTATCTCTCTTTCTGCTTCCCCCTTACCCCTCTCAGTACTCTCTACTCCCTCTCCCACGGCTAGCAGAGTGTAGCGTCAGGCCTAACGAGCCCAGGGCAGAGACAGGGATTAGGGAGCCGTGACAGGGGAATTCTAATAAGCTCAAACACCGCAATCCTCTCGTCCTCTCTATTTCTCTTTCTACCCTATTCCCCTATCTCTGCTTCTACATGTCTCTCTTTCACCCCTTTCCCCCCTCTATGCATCTGTTTCCCTTTAATTAGGTGTGCTGGCTCTCAGCAAGGCACACTATTGTTATCTCATGTATAAATGTTATTTATAATTTTATCATTATATCATTCTTTCACTCAGTTTTTGCACTGTAAAAATGTGTGTCTCATTCCCAAAAGTGTTGCTGTTAATTTCTGGAAGGTTAGACTTAGGAAATATTATATTTTTGGGGGTGAAAGGTGACCCTTATGCTAGGTAGCTAGCCACAGTGACAAACATCACAATGTCACACCACAATGCTTGTACAGTACAAGTCAGGATCAGAGGAGACCAACACAGTGAACAATAAGTCTTCAGTCATTTTACTAGCTGCATACCTTACATCTACGACGGACCGGTGTTATCGCAGTAAACATAGGCTACATCCACGACTTTGCCCTGTTGGTTCTGCAGCTGTTTCTCCATTTTTGTTAGCTATGATCATATGTCATAAGTGACGATCATAAGCCCCGGAGATCAATCAATGACATCCAACAGTTAACAAGTATTTGTAACGGAACTTGGGATGGAAAGTATCCAAACGATTTCTTACAGTGGATTGACTACCCCATAGATACGAGGTGACAATAGTGACAGAAAGC
The DNA here is from genome assembly GCA_023658055.1 of Thaleichthys pacificus. Classification (NCBI taxonomy): domain Eukaryota; kingdom Metazoa; phylum Chordata; class Actinopteri; order Osmeriformes; family Osmeridae; genus Thaleichthys; species Thaleichthys pacificus. The sequence continues at coordinate 2,426,465 of CM042872.1, read as the reverse complement.
ATTTCAGCAGAAGGGGAAAACTTAATGGGGAAGTTTAAGTCCCAACCATCTCTCTGCCTCTCTTCATTGTGTTCTCTCTGCTTTAGAACCATCTAAGCTATAATACAGGAGGCTCTGGCAGGGAAAGAAGAGTGAAACACAGTGGGAGAAAGACAGAAATGGAACAGCAAATGCATGTATGTGGCCGTATGAGGGCGACAGGTGTGTATGTGCATGTGTGTGAGAAAGAGAGGGACAGCCTGTCAGGGATGGTATGACCCCTGCTGACCTCTGTGGGGGTGCCTCTGGTTCAGCCAAGCATTCAGTCTGGGGCATGAGATGGTCCCCCCCTACTCTCCCGCAGACTCTCTCTCCATCACAAACACTTTCTGCTCCGAGTAGGTGTTTGTGTGAATCCGAAATAGTAAGTGTTTGTGTGCAGTTAGTTTTATTAGTTTTACTTCGTAGAAAAGACAAAGTATTTTTCTGTGTGTGAGTGTGTTTGTGCACATATACAACGCATAGTGAGAATGCATGTGGTAAGCATTAAAAATTTCAGATTTGAGTGTCAGTCTTACCTAATTCTGGGGGTAACACAGTGAGCCTGTTGCCCTGAATATGCAACTCTTTGAGCTGGGCCAGATCTCCAATCTCCTTGGGCAACGATATCAGGTCATTATCTCTCAGACTAAGCTACAGAATGGAGGAAGGGAGGAAGAATGAAAATACATTGAGAGGAGGATGGAAGGAGGGACGATAAAGTCATGGATCGTCGGAGAGAGGGAAAGGGGTAGAAATAGAGCAGTGAAAGGGACATAGAGAGGGCAAGGGGGATGAGAAATGGAGAGAGGTGGGATAGAGAAAGAGAGTGAGGGACAGATACTAAGACAGGGAGGGGAACGGGGCAGATGAGGGAGGGTGCAAGAGAGATATGATGAGCAGATGGGAGGGGGGTTGGGGCAGACAAGCGGTAAGGGGGATATACAATTATACAGACTTGATTTACGTTTTGCACACAGTTTTTCAGATAAAACCATTAGATTCAGTTCATAAGACCCAAGACGGTAGACAGAGAGAAACCCCAAAGATAACCCCAATCGAAACATACACCAAAAAAGGGAGAGAAGGCATTGATTTTGAGGGATATTTAGATAAATTACTCACTATCTGCAGCTTGGTCAGCTTGCTGATGTCTGGGGGCAGCATCTCAAAGTCGTTGTCACTGAGATAGAGCGCACGCAGGGTCGCTGTAATTCACACAGGAGTGGGTTAGTGTTTTGAGTTGTGCGTGTCTGTGTGGATGTGTGTCTGGTTGGCCTATGTTTTCTTATGGTTGTATGTGCATGCACGTGCGTGTTGGACATCCTATCTAAACCAAGCCAAAGACTAATCAATAAGACCAGTCACGGCTGATACATCACGCCTTGCAATCTCTGTATGGAGGAGCAGCTGACGTACAGACACACACAAGTCAAGAAAAAATGTACGTCAGCTTGTCTGGTCAAGGAAGGACAAAGAGATGTCTTAATCAAATACACATTGACAGACTGGTGCGCAGCGAACACAGTAACACAGGGGAGTCAGGAGGCTGAGCGGTTAGGGAATAGGGCTAGTAATTAGAAGGTTTCCGGTTTGATTCCCAGCCGTGCAAAATTACCTTGTGCCCTTGGGCAAGGCACTTCGCCCTACTTGCCTCGGGGGAATGTATGTATCACAGACACACTATCTAGTACCACTGATTACATATGCATATCATTTATTAATCACAAAAAGCCAGTTACTGTGCTGTTGTGAAGAAAGGATCCTGGGTTTCCCGCAGCACTTTTCACTTAAGGCGGCCGCCTAAGCAACACACGCCTGCCGCCTTAACTACAATGTTTTGTAGTTATGTCATCACGGTATTAAAATAACAGTCTATTTAGTTGTAGAAGCAGAGCATGCAAAATTGTGTGAAAGAGAGAAAGAACAGTGTTAAATGAATGAAAGGAGTGATTGTCATCATCTCCAAAATCAACAAAGATGATAATGCTGTGTGTGGTGTGTTGGTGTGTGTGTGACCGACATAGAAAGACTCACTAAGGTAGAAGAAGTTCCCAGGCAGGGAGCTCTCATTCAGGTTGTTATAGGTGAGGTCCAGTACCTCAAGAGCAGGCAGTGACCCAAAACCACGTGGCAGACTACTCATCCTGTTCATACTGGACACACAAAAACACACCCACACATATAAAACAAACAATTGAAGAATATCAAGACAGAAAAGTGTTTTATGGCATTATTTGTAAATCTGTGACTTATTCACATTAACATAAGTCTAAAACAATATATTGTCCACACAAGATAAACTAAAACAGAAAAGCATAGATTAAAAGCACACACAAAACACACCTTTTTCATTGTTGGTTTCATGTATATCAGATAAATCATTTATACCTGTGTTTCTCAACTGGTGGGTAAAGGGTTTCGGACGTGTGCTTCGGCTCCGTCAAAGTCAAACCTTTATTATATATGTTACCAAACTTCTGATGCTGTTCTTTTCATTTTGAAAGTTTTGTAGGCTTACACTGTGTCGCCCGCATACTATAACACAAATGTCAAAGTGTTAAAACTGCAGCGTTGTTTGCAGGGGCGTTTTTAGACATAGCCAACCTAGGCGGTTGACAGGGGGGCTAGGCTGCAGGGGGGCACCGATTGGGCACTGTAAATAAAAATATATAATTCTGTAGCCTAGGTAGTTGTAACAGATGTGGCCACTACCCTGTCGGAGCAACACGTGGCAAACGTTCGCCCGCACCGGGGATCGAACACGCCACCAAAAGCTAGAGATTCACTTACACCGGTGGCCTGTATACATACCTGAGGAGTGAGTTTGACCACTCTACACCAGCTAAATAGTTTTCATTATTAAATCAGATTTATTTGTTTTGAGTGAGATGGCAAAAAATGTAAAATGATATGCATACAAATTCCCTTAAAATGCAATTTGTTGTTAGTATAGAAACTAAATAAATGTGTCATCATCCACAGACTTTTGATGGCCAGTATATATTATATTTAAATGTTATTTACATTGACATGTCCAAATGTTCTTTACATCCTTTATGATATATGTGAGTGTGAGTGTGAGGGTGTATACACACAAATATATTTATGGGGTACATATAGCCAGATGGCTGAGCAGTTAGGGAATCGGGATATTAATCAGAAGGTTGCTGGTTTAATTCCCAGCCATGCGTGTCCTTGGGCAAGGCACTTCACTCTACTTGCCTCGGGGGAATGTCCCTGTACTTACTGTAAGTCGCGCTGGATAAGAGAGTCTGCTAAATGTAATGTAATATATATTCATACCGCAAATTCACGGTATGGATGTCACGATTAGGTAAATGCACGGCTCAGTGCATGCACATCATCTGTCTGTATTTTAGTTCTGGAAGTTTGAGAAATGCTTACGGAAAGCTAAGCTATCAAATGTAGGCCCGTCACCATGAGGAGGCAAGAAGGGGCCCAGTTGTATTTTCTGCCCCCCAGTTTAAGTTATATGAGGCAAAAATATATATTCCCCAATAAAATATTCTAAGCTTGTTAGCTTTCTGATCCAGTCTCTTTTCCCAAAAGCATTACAACAGCCTAGTGCTGTCAGTTAAACGCGTTATTAACGGCGTTAACGCAAACCCATTTTAACGGCGATCATTTTCTTATCGCAAGATTAATGTTCTTTTTGGCCTAGCAAACGTTGTATTTTTTTTTTACACGCTGTTGCAACAACTAGTAACGTTAGAAAAACTACAACACTACACTGGATCTAGCTAGACCGGAAACAAAACAACAGGCACACACTTGTTTGGGCTTGCGAGCCGGCCAAAGAGTAGTAGGCTAACGTTAGGTTTTGAGTGGATGGCGAGCGCGAGACGCCGAAATGGATGCCAATAAGATTCTGAATGGAAAGTTTACTTTTAAAAAGTTGCCAAATGGTTCCATTGACAAGACCAAAGTGATCTGTGTGTTTTGTCGTTGTGAACTGAGCTGTCATCGCAGCACGTCCAGTCTGAAATACCACTTGATGGCCAAGCACACAGCTGATGCGAATTCTCTGCCCCCTCGTCAAAGCCAGACGACAATGGATGACTTCAGACAGAAGCACATGGATACCACAACTAAGAACCAACTTACTACAGCCATAGCTAAATGGGTGGCTACTGCATGTAGGCCTGTTAATGTTGTGGAGGACGAAAAATAATGGGACCAAAATAAATCAAGGGACATTAAGAATAGATAAAAATGTGGGATTAATTGCGAGTTAACTATGACATTAATGCAATTAATCGTTTGACAGCACTACTATACATATATATAAATAAATCTGATGTTGAACTAATTCCCGGTAACATCAATTGGGAACACTGGTTATGATCATGTAACCCAAAAACAGCTAGACAATTTTCTATGCTAAGTTTTTTCATAACTTTATTTATTGTCTTTGTCTCCATGTGGAATATACACCAATCAGCCATAACATTATGACCACCTGCCCAATATTGTGTCCCCTTTTACCGCCAAAACAGCCCTGACCCGTTGAGGCATGGACTCCACTAAACCACTGAAGGTGCGCCGTGGTATCTGACACCAAGACATTAGCAGCAAATCCTTTAAGTCTTTGTAAGTTGCGAGGTGGGGCCTCCATGGATCGTACATGTTGGCCAGCACATCCCACTGATGCTCGATTGGATTAAGAAGATCTGGAGATCTTAATGCCCATTCCTAAACCATTTTTACTTTGTGGCAGGGTGCATCATCCTGCTGAAAGATGCCACTGCAATCAGGGAATACTGTTTCCATGAAAGGGTGTACATGGTCAGCAACAATGCTTAGGCAGGTTTGGTTAGCATTGGCACGTGTTAATGTAACATCCACATGAATGTCAGGAACCAAGGTTTCCCAGCAGAATATTGCCCAAAGCATCACACTGCTTACACCGGCTTTCCTTCTTCCCATTGTGCATCCTGATGCCATGTGTTCCCCAGATAAATGACGCACCCGGCCATCCACGTGATCTAAAAGAAAACGTGATTCATCAGACCAGGCCACCTTCTCACATTGCTCCATGGTCCAGTTTTGATGTTCACTTGCCCATTGTAGGCACTTTTGGCAGTGGACAGGGGTCAGCATGGGCACCCTGACTGGTCTGCGGCTAAGCAACACCAAACACAATAAACTGCGATGCACTGTGTGTTCTGACAACTTTCTATCAGAACTAGCATTAACGTTTTCAGCCATTTGAGCTACAGTAGCTCGTCTGTTGGATCAGATCACACGGGCCACCCTGTGCTTCCCATGTGCATCAATGAGCCTTGCCCATGACCCCGTCATCGGTTCACCGGTTTTCCTTCCTTGGACAACTTTGGATAGGTACTGACCACTGCAGACCAGGAACACCTAACAATAGCTGTAGTTTTGGATATGCTCTGACCCAGTCATCTAGCCATCACAATTTGGTCCTCCTTAAAGTTGCTCACATCCTCACGCCCTTATTTCCTGTTTATAACACATCAACTTTGAGGACAAAATGTTCACTTTCATGTCTAATATATCCCATCCACTGAAGAGGTCTGTCCTTAAACCACTGATCAGTTAACAAGAATTAAAGAAAATGATTTATTTATTATTTCTATACTGTTTGAAATGTTCTGAATATAATAAACAATGTTTGATCTATACCTTGCAATATTAAGCTCATGAGCACATAACCCTTGGTTATGTCCAGGAGAGAAATATGCCTATGTATTAATTACGTGTATAATGCCATGCAACTTTGATTGAGGAAAATAGAAGGAATGACAAGGCCATTTCTGGGAGCCCTATCTAAAGACCTAAACAAAAGCTATCTAGCATGCAGTGACAGTGACAGAATGGCAGTTAGTCCCGCCTCTCCCCTCCTCATAGCATTTAAAGCTACAGAAATGGCACATCCTAAGGAAAGCTTTTTGTGGGACTGCTCCTAGTGGCTGTAATTCTGCACCAAGGCCGAATTTCGGGAATGAGACTTCAGATACAGTATTAGGGGACCACTAAGGCCTATATAAAAGCATCCAAAAACAGCATGCCATGGGACCTTTTATTACTTGCCAACTTTTAAACCACATGCCTTCTTGTTTACTTTAACATTGATTGGGATAGATTTACTGCAATAGAAAATACAGTAGGCCTACATTATGAAGTGCAAAATTAATTTATTTTAGATTTCAACATGCTATGGTTGTGGCACAGATGGGCAGACTCCTGAACTGCAGTCGGGAGTGCTGCTGTGTTATTGGATATGTAGGCCCTACCTGTCTCTACACTTCACGTGCTTTATACCATCATTGTGAAGTTTCAATGTTTCGTGTTTTAATTGTTTTGACGCTGTTACAAATTTGGACAGTCCTGCAATTGAAGGCCCACAGTGCCCACAATTTACAGTACACACTGTATGCATTGCTCCGTCTTGGTAGGGTACCTTAACCATTGCCGCCGCCGTCAGTATTGCCAGTATTGCCATGGCAATACTACTTTTGAAACAAGTATTGCCTCATTTGCCTGGCAATACAACTTTTTCGCAGACCGATGTTTATTTAATTTCGAAGACTTAAGTAAACTTTAATGACAACCACATTTTATGTAGTGAGGAATCTGAAGCGATACAAAAACATGAGACTTTTAAATAGGCTACACTTTGCGCCTTGCGCTGGCGAAAAAGTTTGGCAATACTATTTATACGCTGGTGATGGCACCTATGATCACTGGTTTTCTTCGAGCCACTGGTGTTGAAATTCATATGTCTGTATCATTCTCATTCACATGCTCCGTACATGGCGAATTGTCCGCTTCATTTTAACACGTCAGATTTGAGTAGCCTATGTGCGATTGCTGCGTGCGTCTTGACGAGAGGTTGATTTGTTTCAAATCAACGTTAGGCTACTACACCATTCCGGGAGGGGGGCGGGGGGTCGCGGGGCTAAAGCTAACTTGATGTGTTGAATGCTCAGAACACGTTTTAAAGGTCACATGACATGCTGTTTTTGGATGCTTTTATATAGGCCTTGGTGGTCTCCTAATACTGTATCTGAAGTCTCTTTCCCTAAATTCAGCCTTGGTGCATAATTACAGCCACTACGAGCAGTTTCTGTGTCTGTAGCTTTAAATGCTAATGAGGAGGAGAGAGGCGGCACCATGCGCTAATGTTTACAATGGATGTATCGCAATGGCTCGTAGCGCCGTTGCTGTAAGATGCCTTGAATTTGCCCATTCTCATCTGATCACCCTGGTTTGCAGAGGTGCACACTCAGTCATTTTAATGAGGGGAAAGGCGGATATCGCGAGCGCCATAACACCAACAGCAGAACAGTTATCCAAATAACAAAGAAGTGTACAACACTCGCGTTACAGCGTGTGTATTCACACACATACCAGCTATCTACCTTTACATTAGCGACAGTAACTCAGCTTTTAGCTGCAGAGCTAATTACAGCCACATTCTAAGGGTAGCAAGCTAGGAACCATATACAGTAAAGCAACAAAATGATATAGCGTTAGTTAATTTACTTGTCCGATGTTTGTAGCTGGACTTAATAGAGTTAGTACTGATCCAGAATTTAATTTCAGCAAGACCAGTAGTGGCTGAAATGTTTGGCGCAAACATACAAAACTTTGGGAAGTTGTGTCGGCGCATTTCCAGAGAAAATAAAATGAAGACACTGGATCTTCAGAGGCTTGGATGAAGGAATAACTATAAAAAGGCTTTTGTTTTCCTTTGTACAATCCAAACTGAGCAAATGTAATGCTTCTACGTTTGCAAGCCATGATGTCTCTCGAAGATAAAAACACTTGCATGGTCGTAGCTCAGTTTCTTATGGGCGGGCCAGATTCTCTGGGCGGGCAAAGCAGAGAGAGGGGAGGTAACCTTCCTCCTTGTGACATCACAAGGAGGAGATTTTCAAACAGAGCAATTGAGCCTTCATTTTCTCAAAGGCGGAGAAGAACACCTAGGGCTTGGTTTACACCTATCAAAAATTCTAGCCACTGGGGGACCAAAGGCAGGCTAGGGGAACTCGTATTAATGATAAATAACCTCCTAAAGTGAAGTTTTCATGTCATGTCACCTTTAAAACGTATTCTTAAAATACACATTACTGTTTTACCAAATGCTCATAATAAATCATAGCATATTGCCTAAAACTTAAGGTAAGCACACAAATAATCTGTGATACATTTGCGACACATAAAAAATGGCATTTCAAAAGTTCGCAAATGCGACCATTTTGGTCGCAGTGTAGTGCCCTGAATACAACATCCCATTTAAGTACATTCCTGCGTACCTACAATGTTTTATTATAGGTATTGCTATGTAGTTCCATGGTAGTTAATGTAACCTCAACGTAACATGATGGCAAATGACAAATGTTAAAACTGCAATAGGTAACATTTAAAATATATATATAATATGAGAAACAGTGCACCCAAAACTTCCATGCTTTCTTCCATATTGAGCCACGGAAAAGGGCCCGCCTCGCCAAAGGCGGTTGGCTGGAAAGACCACTCAAAAATGTGAAATTGACTTTCCACTGGCACTGTTGTCTGTGTTGCTCAACAACTCTCAGACGGTGTTATTAGCTTGAATAACATGTTTATAGTACACAAAAAGTAATTTTTTACCAAACATACCTCAAATACCTACCAACACAGCACTTGATCCACTAGGTGTACTAAATATTTGACTACTGCCTACAGCACAGCAATTGGTCGGACAGGCAGAGGCCAATACTAAATGTTCGTACAAAGACAGAACTGCTCTGTGATTCTATAGAACAATGCCAACGGATGTACAAAGAGAATGTTTTGGGAATCATGACCTTGTCATTACTTTTTTTTAAGCTCCTCTCTGCCTGGTGAGTCCATATCTGTTTCACCCCTATCCTCTTCGTCATCCAGGACAACATAATTATCAATTTCAATACTGCTTGTTCGTTAAATGCCACAGAGCAGCTCAAAGGTAATGTCGTGGTCAGGGGATAATTTTGGGGGAGAGAATCTACGCCAGTGAGTGTGTGTGTGAGATGAGGTTTTGTTTGCACGGAGCAATTTACGGGTTGAAGGGACAGATTGTTTTTGACAAATTAGTTTAGGTTTGTCACCCTTACACACTGAAAACAAGCACATACACACACATGCGAGAAAACCCAGTCCTGAATACAACTCAGTGGCTTATGTTTACAAGATTATGGTTGGCAAATGGTGCATCTGACATCCAATCAATAACACAGAGAATGTCAGAACGTTGGGGAGATTGTACAAAGTTCTGTAATCCCCTGTGACATTGACACCGGCCCCTGATCTGCCCTTCTATCTCTCTCACAGGGAGGATGTGTACCATCCCACCACTAGCCCTTGAAAGGGTCAGGTAGTGTTACGGTTACGTATATCGATGTCTCCAAAGCAAGTAGTGTTGCACTGATATCAAACGAAATTCGCTGCTACAGTTAAAACTGTAGACATGCATGGAGTCCATTCAAGGCTAATCAGAGAAATGCGGGAGTGTTGTTCAAATCACCAATGTAACGTTAGCGTAGCATACTAGCGATTTAAAAAAACATTTCAATTAAGAACATGGTTGCAAATACATATGTACAGGACTGTGTCGAGCACAAAACAAGACTGTCGTAATTTTTGAATCAATTATTTAAGCCGAAAATATTACATTTATGGGACTCTGGCTGATCTGGCCGCCATTATTGCAGGTTGCGCAGTATTCACATACCCCTTGGTTTCAAGTAAGCTCCCGAAAACACTTGGTTTTAAGGGGTGTGCACCCCTTTGTTTGTCTTAGCCCTACCCCTCGATCAAAAAGAGTATTGGGACACCACTTACTCTCACGTGAACGCACAAAACAAAGGGGGTATTGGGATTCGGCCTTAAGTTACAGGTTGTTCAATGGCTCATGCTATTCACAGTTAGCAGTTTTACCTGCGTCACTGACAAGTGTGTCACCCGAGACAAACTTTTTTGTACAAATGTGTATTACCCCTGACTCACCTGCATTAAATTGCTTTGTGTGTATGTGTATTACTCCTGCGTGCAACAGCGTTAAATGGTTTTGGACATATTGTGTATGACCTAGGGGTGGAAACGGTACATGTATTCGTACCGAACCGTACGGTACGGACGTCAACGGTTTGATGCATGAAATTACATGGAGAATACACGGTATAAAAATTAATAAAACTAGCGTGCAAATTAATTATTGTAATACGGAACTACTGTTAGATACTGTTCTTTAGGGACATCTAATCTGTAGCTCTGAAGCTCTGATTGGCGCCGCCGTGAGTCAGAGATAGGCTAGCTAGCAGCACTAAGGACGAGTATGGCGGGTGGTAGCGACCCACGAGAGATAGAGGACCCGCCGGCCTTTTTAAGATTGCAAGTTTGGGAAAACTTCAGGCCTGGGCATTGTACGGATGATTCTGACCTGTCTGCGAAAGATTACATGATAATTAGAAAATAAAACAGATTTTCTAATTACCTTATGGGTGGACTAAAACCGCATTGCTTTTATTTTGAAGCCCATTTATTCTCACAGTGCACGCAATCGTGCACGTCAACTGTGCACGTGAAACCTGTGTTTTGAGTGACTTTGCGTGGGTCTCCATCAGGTCAACACATTTGGATTCAAGTTCAAGTACTGCCACTGCATTTCAGTCAAAACTGAAGTCTGTATCAGGTGTAGATGGGAAAAGCTTCATTTTTCACAACTGACATGGACCCTTTCTTCACTTTGACAGGTCAGGAGGGTCATGCAGAGGCCTGCTCAACAGAGTTCAACAGAGGATGCTGAGCGTAGCAGAGGATGCAACAGAGGATGCTGAGATCAACACAGACCCCTTGCTGGACTACCCCCTCTCTAGCTGGACAGCTTCTCTTCAGCCCTGACCCCAGGACAGCTTCATCCAGCTGGCCTGCCCTGCCTGCCTGCAGGCCCTGCTTGTCCCTGCCTGCCAGCCCTCCAGAGACAGTCACCCAACAGACACAGTAGCTCTGCAGCCTGCTTTTTTGAGGACATTGATGAAAAAGGACAAACCAGCATTTTTTACTTTGATGAAAGTCTAAATGTTTAATCCTTTCCATGTCCCAGTATGCCAAGCTGCTGACTTTGAGTGTCTTAAATGATGAAACCAGTTCAAGTGATAGACTTTTGACCTGAATCCAATGATTATTCATCTGAATAAAAACCACTCAAGAGAAGTACTGCTTCTTGGATGAGTTGTGCTCCACATCAGTACATCTCACACATTTGCCTTTGTTTCCATGGGATTCCTGGAATTGCTAATTTCTGCTCCACCATCCACCATAGTGTAATAATAAATATAATTTAGGACAGCAATTGAATTTTTGTGCTATCCTTTCGCATTACACACATTTAGTCAATGTTCTTAAACTCAAAGGAATAGTCATTTTACCATACTGTTCATATTGAACAGACATCAGTGTTTACTTGGAAAGATTACTGTTTATTTCCATCGTAAGTTTGGTCTTTAATTTCATTTGGAAGTGGTATTAAAAGGTCTTAAAAAGTATTGCATTTAACTTGTTTATACCTGTAGACACCCTGTGAGCCTCCACCCCCTCTCCAGAGACAGTTGGTGACAGAGAGGTGCAGACATTAAGTTAAACATGCCTTAAGAGTAGTAGTAGTAGTAGTAGTTTATTTGAACATGTAAAATAAAAAAATATATATACAGACATGCACACATACATAAAATTAAAATGACACCTTAATAAGGTCATGTACTTCTCAGCATAATCTTCCAAAATTATTATAAGTAATTCAAATGAGAAATTCCCATGTTCAAAAAGGAGTAGGAAGAAGTTCATAAAACTTTTCAAGTCTTACCCCCTTTCTCTATGTTTATCCTTTAGTTAAATACGAAACAATTTGATGCTTCTCTTATACATACATCTTTACATACACCAATCTACAATCTACCTACCTCCTGTTCCCATAAACCCATGCATTCACATAGATACGGATGCATACATACACATTTTTTCCTTCTTTCTTTTCCATCTATCTTCTTCATTTCCGTCTATCTATAGCAAATCAAATAACAACACAAATAATATCACCTTCTATTTAGACCAAGGAACCTGTATACAATACTATCACCTCGAGTCCTTTTCGTATCCATTTAATATATTCAGTTTAAATAGTCTTTTAAAATTACTCATTGTTGTACATAATTTCATCTCTTCACTGCAGCTGTTCCATACATTAACTCCTTTGGTTGTGATGCAGTGATATTTAGAATTTGTTCTCATAAGTATCTTTTTAAATACAAGTGTTCCTCTTAAATTATGTTTGCTCTCTCTTATTTGAAACAACCCTTGAATACTGTTCGATAGCTATTGATTAGTTATTTTGTACATAATTTGTGCAGTTTTGAAGTCAACAATATCTCTGAATTTTGGTGCTTTTCATTTAATAAACAGTGGAGTAGTTGGTGCTCTATAAGTGGTTTTATTTACAATTCTTAAGGCTCTCTTTTGAAGGATGAATATAGGTTCAGTGTTGGTTTTGTAAGTGCAGTATGAAGGAACAATACAACGTGTACAATGATTGTTGATTTAATAGGTAATTGGTTTTATACAATATAGCAATTGATTTTGATATTTTGGCCTTGATATAGTGTATATGTGACTTCCAACATAATTTTTCATCGATTATCACTCCCAGAAATTTAAGTTATTTTACTCTTTCTATTTTGATATCATTTATCATAAGTTTTTTTATTTAAAGTTGTGGCACGATTACCAAAAATTATAAATGTAGTTTTACTTAGGTTCAGTGTTAGTTTATTTGCATCAAACCAGCTCTTCATCTTTTTTAATTCATTTTCCACTGTGTCCAAGAGTTGTTCCAGATTTTCCCCAGAACAGATTAAATTAGTATCATCAGCAAATAAAATGGTTTTCAGTGTTTTAGACACCTCCGATACATTATTTATATACAAGTTAAACAACAATGGTCCCAACACTGAACCCTGGGGGACCCCACAGGTAATTTTCTTTAACTTTGAATTATGGTTTTGCAATTCAACATATTGTTGTCGATTATGTAAGTAGCTATTTAACCAAGAAAGTGCAGTCCCCCTAATTCCATATTTGTGTAATTTCATAATCAAGAAATTGTGGTCTACTGTATCAAATGCCTTCTTAAGATCCAAGAATATCCTCACTGCATATTTTTTTTGTTCAATTGCTGTTGTTATTTCTTCCACAAATTGAATAAGTGCATGTGAAGTTGTCCTATTAGCCCTGAAACCATATTGCTGATCACACAGTATATTGTGTTTAGCAATGAAGTTTTCGAGCCTTGTAGAGAATATTTTTTCTAGTATTTTTGAGAATTGGGAGAGCAGTGAAACAGGTCTGTAGTTTGAAAGTGTACGTTTTTCACCAGCCTTGTATATTGGTATCACTTTTGCCATTTTCATTTTATCTGGAAAGACTCCAGTTTTCAGAGATTGATTACATACATGCGTTAGAGGTTTAACAACACAACCAATAATATTTTTTACCATAAACATGTCAATACCATTCCAGTCAGTTGACTTTTTACTCTTAAATGTTTTAACAATCTCTATAATTTCTTTTTCATCAGTTTCCTTCACAAACATAGATTTATTAATATTTACATTCTTGCTTAGCACATAATTTATACTGCCAGACTTTGCAAACTCCTCAGCTAAACCTGGACCAACTCCCACAAAATAATCATTAAATTAATTTGCAGCCAAGGTCATATCCTTAACTACTGTATTGTTTTTTGTCAGAAAATAGTTAAGTGTCTCCTGTTTTGCCTTTTTTATTCTTGATAATTTAATTCAGCACCTTCCAGGTGTTACTTATATTGCTTCTGTTGTCCTCCAGTAGTTTACTATAGTAATTGGGTGTGCTTTGCCTTCGGCAAGGGCACAACCTTTGTTCTCTCACATATATATTATTATTATTTATTTTTTATTTTTTTGCCCCCCTAAAACTCAGTCAATATTTGGCCTACATAGACAACCTAGGTGTCAAAAGTTTCTTCTTGGTAGCGATTGAGTTGCTTCTATTGGGATTTACGTTCAAGTTAAGTTTTTGTGGCGAAAAGTGAAGCTAACGGTGGCTAATTTGCTAGCCACAGTCACTGACGTTACTAACGTCACTACGTCACTAACGTCACGAAAACACGCGTGAATACCTGTAGCAGAACATTCGTTTCGCATCTGTTAACTTGGGGGATAGCTAGGCTAACTATAGCTTTACTGCAAGGCAGCTGCAGAAACGCCACAAGCAAAGAGGCCAGGGTGATAACTATTTACTCATTTTACTTTGTGATGTGAAACATAATTGTGAAATGTAATGTACAATATTAGCTGATATTATTAAGGAATAGGCCCACATCTACTTTCGGAAACGGTAGTCTACTATTTCACTGAAGCATTAGCATAATGAGGATTTATTACATTACAAGTAAACGATTTGTTGGTGAAATTATCATTACCTGTGGTTACAAACCAGTGTTGCTCACTGCAACGCTGTAGCCTAAGCGAGACACACTACAAAAACATCTACAGTACACAGCTGTTTAGGAAGTCAAACGTCTAACTACTAACCTGAACTTCTGAACAATTTACCGGGGCAGCTTCTCCACACAGGGCTATACTGTATCGCATTTTGCGTTGTTACTGACAATGATCGCTACCAGTGAGCTTTTTATGAATGAGCGATTTTCCACTAAATAAATGTCAATCTTATTTACGTTTTTGGGGGCATATTTTCAGTTAGCAGATGGTACTGTTTGAATCGCGATTCCATCTTCTACTGCCGGTAACGTCGTAGAATAATCTTCAAAGGGGGTTCTTTATTAATGAATGAATGCAATATGAGTAGGCTAAATGCCTGAAAATATCACGAGAAGGGAAAAATTTAAAAGGACGTTTAAGTCATAGAGATTATGTCAATTTTTACACCGGTCTGCCAAATGTATTCGTTTTGATTCAGCTATGAGGCTGCCTCTTGCAGGGGAAATGAGAAGACATCTATTTCATTCTACACTTCACTCGTTTTTGATTTGTAAATGAGCAGCAAAAAAAAGATGCTTTTAAATCTATGTAATCTTTATAAATAATAAGTATGCATTTTTATATAAAATATACAGAAATATCAGTTGTAAAAATGTCTTTAAAAAACGGACCCTGTGCAACCGACGCAAGCAAGCACACCCTACAATTTCCCCAGAAATTGTACCCTCTCTAGTTCTTTTTGTTGCTTCTCATGATTCTGGTCAGTTAGTTCTTTTTGTTGCTTCTCATGATTCTGGTCAGTTTGTTTTTGTATGTCTTATATTTATTTTCTGCTTCTTTTGTCCTCTTCTTTAAAAACTCTTTGTATAATAATTTTTTTTTTTCTTACATGCATTTAATATTCCATTAGTTATCCACGGTTTTTCATCAGATTTCAGTTTTACTTCTTTCTTTACTACAGGACAGTTTTTTTCATAAAGTGATGTTACAGCAGTCAAAAATGAATCATAGGCTTCATTCACGTTATCTACGTACACTTTGCCCCAGTATTATCTTTGAATGTATTGAATACATATGGTATACAAAGCTGCAGTCAGATTTAGGCCCAGCCTACAAACGACTGGTTGAGTGACCGGTGGCGTAACATGTAACGTTGTTCTACTGTAATCTTGCACTAGTAAAAAATTAGGTATTTTGATCGATATTGTGAGTACATGAACCCAAATCTGCACGCTTGGCCATGACAACAACAGTGACCTTAGAGAACTACAACTCTATTAACTTGTCTAACACGCCCCCGAGCGTGGGGCACTGTGGGAAGGCGAGCGGTGCAGAACGTTAAAAAACGCTGCAGTGTGAACGCCCCGTTAGCGCGCCACTAGCATCTCGTCATATCATGCAGTCGGAGCACAGCTAGATAATCAGCGTCAACGCTCTTAGCATGTAAAAAAACGCCAAGACTTGGGTAAAATAGTTAGATTACAACAGCGACGCAAGGGATTTCAGTTGTTGTGTTCGTTCAGTAAGATGTTTGTAATGTTATTGTTTGTTAGTTAATATAATCTTGTTGGTCACCCCGAGTGTGCATGCTGTGTAGTTTAATGGGAACAGAGTCGGCCATTTTACTATCACAGGCTATACTTGCAAGGAGCTGAACGTGGGCTGTGCCCTAGACCATTGTTTCCCAAAGACTGGGTCGCGACCCTCGGGTGGGTCGCAAGAGATTTTTTTGGGGTCGCCTTGTCACGATCTGCATCTCTGCCAGTGGCGATTTCTTAAACAAATTAATGGTCAAATATTTACTATTGTGTTAACATTTTAAATGCGTTAGAACACGTTCATATCGAAGACGAGTTCATTCAGAATCAGATACATATATTAGCAGGTCGACTGATTTCCTTCTCATACATTCCCGTAGCGTCACAGTGCATTTCCCTGTTGTAGCTCAGCTTCCATGGACTTCAATGGGGCAGCTTTGAACAGTTTTTTTCAGTGGTTCGAAACTATACGGTCATTGGATAAATGCTGCGATTATGTCCCGCCCATGGACGCTCAGCGTCTCTGGGGGTGAATGGAGGAGTGGGCTGGCCTGGACGCTGGGCGTGATGATTGGAGGGTCTGTCGAAAGACTGCATCTCCTTTTGATTGACAGTAATTTTGTACTATAAAAAGTCACCGAAGCTATTCAAGCTCAGTCCCATCGCGGATTCTGTAAGTGTAGTCGAAAGACAAACTGCTGCAACCTATTTCTTGGTATTTGCTAGGCGAAGTTGCTAGCAAATTTTCATCATACATTTCATACACCACATGCCTTGTTTCAGTTTAACCTAATTCCCACATTTTCTTCGAGTTTAATATTGTTTCGTTGATCGTTCCTTCATTCATTCATATACAGTAGGCTAGGCTAGTGTCGTAGGGGTGAACTAGCCAGTGAACTAGAAAATTAATGTAAAATATATATGATTTAGGCCGAAAATGAGCTTCCCCTATTTGAAAGACCAGCAGCCGTCTGCGCTTATTCAAACTCATGTCGTTGCGCTTATTGAGAACTTTGATCGCTATTTTCCAACAGAGAGGTATGCCATTCTGAATGATAAAAGGTGGATGCAAAATCCCTTCGAATTTGAGAGTCCTGAGGCTTTGCTTGAGTTGACGCTTCGACCTGCAGAAGAAACCGAGTTGTTGCAGCTCAGCTGCGATCGCACAGACGCTATGGATCTGTGACCTTATCATTCTGGATAAGCATTTCGTCAGAATATACTGTTCTCAGTAGGGCCAGTATTTCTATGCTTATTCCTTTGACTACCACGTACATGTGCGAATTGGGATTTTCTGTGCTCACAAAAATGAAGACAAAGCACAGAAACGCGCCTGATATGCGTGTTGCGCTCTCCTCCTGCACCACGGACTGAAACCACTACAAAAACGCAGACAGGCCCACCTATCCCATTAGCAATGTTGAAATGGTACAACATGTTTTGTATAATTTATAATCTTTTTGTAATTATTACATATTTTGTTCCAATATTTCTGGTTCAATTGAATGTTGAAAATAAGAAGAAATGGGCTATGTTTTTTTTTATAGCCTACATTTTATGTCCAAATAGGCACTTATTGGATACCTTCTTTAAATAATGCTGGTTCAATTGTTCAGCGAGAAGTGATCACTCACTCTGAGATAGTTTATTAACAATGGCAGTAGTCCTACAAGTTCTGAAATAACAATAAAATATCCTCATTAATGGTCAAATCCACCTTAATTTTGTGATTTACGAATAATGTCTATTGGCTTGGGTCGCGAAGGCATGTGACTTTTAAAATATGGGTCCCCAGAAAAAAAGTTTGGGAAACACTGGACCAATTGACCTATTGCTAAGCCCCGCCCCTCGAATGCAAACGGGCCAATGGGAGTTTAGTAACAGCTGCACTCGGACATCTTCAGTTTACAACTCCATAGAGTAGCATTAGGAAAAGGGATTCTTCTCTTATCTGGTTTGTTGTAATTTAATTGTAAAACAATGGTCAAACGATGTGCATGGGGTAGATGCAACACTGATACGAGGTATCATGAGAGGATGGGCAATGGGGTACTGTATATTTTATCCCATTTCCCAAACCAAAACAAGAGGGCCAAATGTCTCCGGTGGATAAAGCTGTGTGGCAGACCACATAGTCAACTCAACGTAACGAAGATAAACAAGGATGTCATCACATTATTGTCATTGACAGTACCGGCTTACTTTCACCACTGATGTTATGCTAGGCTTAGGCAAGTTATCTCTGGTTAAAACTAGCTAACGTTAACGTTATTAGCTATGTATAACGTTTGGCTAGCTATTCACTAGCTAGAAAGTTAGGACACTGCCCTGTCAGGGACAGGGTAATGCTAGTAAATAAACTAATAAACGTAGGTTTACATCTCAGTGCCTTTTAGTTCAATTAACTGAAGGTAAATTAATGTAGCTAATCTAACCCTGCGGTGCATCAACAATACTGGTATTGCCAAGCATTGGATATCCACGATTCAGGATATTGTGAATGACCGTGAGATGACGCTTCTCCCTCTTGCATTGAGATCTGTAAATTCTCGCCTCCAATTTAAGTTTGTCATCCACCATATCTACTTTTAAATTATGTACGTATCCCTCCATTCATTGCATAATGAAGTCCCTTTTGACGGCTAAAACTCTAGTCAGCTGCGATAGCTTGTCCGAGTTAGCAACAGTAACTAAGGGGGGCGGGGCTTAGCGATAGGTCAATTGCCTATGAGGCTAATCTTGATTCTGGATTGACAGATTCTGGAAAGAGATCTACTCAAGAAGAGAGTCAATATCTGTGGTTTTCAAGCCATCTTTGAGAAAGTTTGAAAACAATGATGCAGTTAATGTTTTGATTGTGGGAGGCGATTTTTGGACTACACCTAAACCTCATGCGGCTGCTGCAGCATTTCTGCTTTGGCGTGACCTGCGCTGGGAGAGAAAGCAGCATGGATGGGGCTAGTGTGCGTCTTTATATAGGGTGTAATGGAATGAGAAATGCAATACAAAATGTCTGAAAGGGGTGTATTTATGTAAATGTACAAATTGCCTCAATATCTTTGTGTCAATAAATAAAATATAATTTTGACTGATGGTTTTTCAGACCTTATTGGCTTCAAGGTGACATCATTCTGATGTACCATGCGCAATTTCATGCAATTTTACCTTGAAATGTCAACCGTTTCTTAACCTTTGTCCCAAAGCTGACCAAAGCTATTCATGAAATCTCAACAGTTGGTGTGTAGCAGAGAGGATAAAGAGACTGACTTATAACCTTATGCCTTATGAGTTCAAATCCCCATTCAGCCTATTGTTGTTGGCCAACTACATGAAGTAGTTTTGCTCTCTTGTCCAACTCTTGATCTTCGACAATGTACATTTTTATAATATTTTCCCATCTTGCGGAGGAACCCGCATCCCTGCTTGCAGCTATATATATTATTATTATTATTATTATTGTAATTTAGCTCATGAACACATTGGTAAAAAGTTTTGAAATTTGGCATATTGATACAACATGCCACAAATACTGCCCAAACACATTGACTGGCCCACATCAGACCATAGGGGGCGCCACAGGCCACGCCCAAATGTCCACATTTCAGAGTGATGGCATTTCCACCCCATTGCGCCAATTCTTCTGAAACTTGGTGTGCATGCCTCATTTTTCATGAGGAACAAAAAAGCATCAAGGACCCATAAGGTCCGCCATGATGGATTTTCGTGTACAGTGATAATTTAATTAATAGGCTTTAAGGTGACACGCCCCTGAAGTACCATGCAAAGTTTCACCTTGATATGTCAAAATATGACTGAATTACAACTGTTTGAACTTGGACCAAATCTGACAATGCTCTCCATTAGAGAAACTGCTTTTTTTATTATCCAGTTACTGAACTTTGTGTAATCCATGTCTGGGAATGGCTCAATTGGCTGAGATGTTGTGCTGGTAAGCAAAGAGTTGTAGGTTCAAAACCAGTCAGAGGCATAGTTTTAATTTTTCATTCTGACAAAACAGTTTCTAGTCTTCCGATCAATCCTCCGGTTGTAAAAACATAGCAATGCGTGTTTATTTGAGCCCATCACAACACTCTGATCATCTGTTTAGCAAGACTGTGTAAACCACTGCAAAACAAGCCAGGTTCACCACAGTAGCTAGCTACTTGTAGTCTACGCATGGTAGAGATAACTCTAATGGTTATCTCTAATGAAGTAAATTGATTGTTCAGGTGGATCCCTTGCCTGTTGCACAAATTAATTTCAGTAACCTAAGCCAGGACACATTCCCACTGATGCTAGGCATGATTTGAAATTCCCTTCCATGACAAGTTATGGCACTCCAAACAACCTTTAAAAAAAAACTATGAGTAAGTTATTCTTTACAGCAGCAACCCAGTCATCCCGTTGTCCCGTTTTTATAGGAAATGTACAAGCAGTTTCAACTTAGGCTGAATCTAACAACGCTTACCACAGGAGAAACAGCTTACTTTTTATACAGTAACTTAACATGACAATATTCAACACTGAGAATAGCTCAATGGGCTTGGATGGTGACCTGTAAAGTATAAGGTAGTAGGTTGGAATCCAGCCATTATCTTTTGGCCTGTCATAATTTTGATTAACTGTTTAGCTAAACAGGATGACATCATTCTGAAATACCGGGTACAATTTCATGCAATTTCACCTTGAAATGTCAACAGTTTTTTAACCTTTGTCCCAAAGCTGACCAAAGCTAATACTCTGCCCTTTCTATTCATACAATCTCAACAGTTGGTGTGTAGCAGAGAGGATAGAGAGACTGACTTGTAACCTTATGCTCATGAGTTCAAATCCCCATTCAGCCTGTTGTTGGCCAAACATTAAGTAGTTTTGCTCTCTTGTTGTCCAACTCTCGATCTTCGACAGTGTACATGTTTATAATATTTTGCCATTTTGCGAAGGAACCCGCATCGCTGCTTGCAGGTTTATTTATTATATATTATTATGTTCCCACCCCTCAGGATCCCTCAATATTTGGACGACATCGACAACGCCGGTGTCATTAGGTTTCGTCTTGTTAGCGATTGCGTTGCTTGTATTGGGATTTACGTTCCGTTGCACGGTTTAGGCTTGAATTACGTTTTTGTGGCAAAAAGTGCCTTTTCGTCGCACAAGGGAACTCAGTGCTAGCCTTACATCACAACGTCACAACGTCAGCACACGTAAGCAACGATGCATAGAAACAACGTGCTAGTAGGACTATCATGCCGTGATGTACTAGCAGCATCATACATTTAAGAAGTTCAAGACTTGTACAGTAAGTAATGTCACATTAAATAATGTATTTAAACTCAAGCTTTCAATGCCACAGCCTAGACTTTGTTTAAGGAAATGTTTTTCATTTACGGCGCATTCAAACAATCCCCTCAGTGAAGTTTGGCTAGCAACGGCAGCTAGGCTAGCTTGCTCGTAGCACAATTTACCGGGGTCAGCTTTTCCATGCAGGGCTCTAGACTGAGACATAATGGTCGCATTTGTCATTGTTACTGACAATGATCGCTTCCAGCAAACTTCTTTTGAATTAGCCATTTCCCTCTAAATAAATGTCAATCTTATTTACGTTTTTGGAGGCATATAGGGAGTCAGGTGGCTGAGCGGTGAGGGAGTCGGGCTAGTAACCAGAAGGTCGCTGGTTCGATTCCCGGCCGTGTCAAATGACCTTGTGTCCTTGGGCAAGGCACTTCACCCTACTTGCCTCGGGGGGAATGTCCCTGTACTTACTGTAAGTCGCTCTGGATAAGAGCGTCTGCTAAATGACTAAATGTAAATGTAAATGTAATGTAATATTCAGTTAGCAGATGGTACCGTTTGAATCGCGATTCCATCTGAGATAGAGTGACTAGCTCTACTGTTGACAACGTTGTTAGAATAAGCATGTTTCAAAGGGGGTTCTTTATTAATGAATGAATGCAATATGAGCAGGCTAAATGCTTGAAAATATCACTAGAAGGGGAAAACTTAAGGGACGTAGAGGTTAGGAAAAATAAATGCAACGGATTGCCCAATTTCTTCGTTTTGATTCAACTTTTCAACTGAGGCTGCTATAACCCAGTGATTTTCAAACACTGTGCCGCGGCACACTAGTGTGCCATGAGAGATCGTCAGGTGTGCCGTGAGAAATGATTCAAGTTCACTTAAAGGCCATATGGCAGGTTTATTTTTCCAACGAATTTGCGCTATTTTGCTTGTTGGTAATAAACATTTAAACTGTTATCCATTGTATTTGATGTTTTTGGGTGTCACAAAATGGAATATAATACAAAAAAGTAGCTACTTTTTGCAATGATTCTTCTTTCCCCTACAATGCATTGCATGACGTTACATTGGGGAGACGACAGACCAAAGACCGCTTAGAGACCATTGAAATCGATTAGAAATAAACACTATACTAGGCTAGTACCAGAGAATGTCTAATATGTTCTCTGCTAGTACCATCAAAACATGGGACATCTAATCGGAAATGTGTTTACAATGTCGGGGAAAATATTTAATTATGGATGATCTTGGGGGGGATTTTACAGGTGGGACTGGCAAGTTAGCCCATAGCTAGCATGATGTCTTCTATTTCTAGATCTAGATAAGTTTACCGGTAGTACTAGTCTACATATCTGAACTACAGCAAACAACATGATTGTCCGGGACAAGTGGATTTTTCTGTAGGGCAAGTGGAAGAGAAATGTACTTGCCCCCCTGGATAAGTTTAATTAAACTCAAACAAAATAAAATGCCATGTTACTTGCACTGGCCAGCTTGCAAATACTGAGGATAGCCTACCGAAGTTGAGTTATCCAATGTCGTTAGCGATGCTAGCTAACGTTAGTTTGCTAGCTGTATATAACATTTCACTGGGTCTTGCAGCTGTTTGATTGACTGAAATGATAATGAAATGTTATGTTCTACTAGCTATTTGCAAGTCACGGTATTTCCAAGCCCTGATAGTGTAACTGAGAAGACGCAGTAAATAATTCCACTTTCAAGTAATAAACCCCCGTTCAAGTGTTGAGCATGAAATTAGCTGCACGGTCTGTAGAGATATTTGGACAAAGCTGCAATACAGTACATAACAGAAAGTGTTTCATTCTGCAGAAATTGTGTAAATGTTTAATGTAACAAATAACACTTTTATAACACCTCAATTGTTATTATTTGTATAATATTACAGGTCATCTTTGTTGGTCAAAGGCACAATCTTTACCCGGACGTGACTTTTGTGCATGAAAAAGTGAAATGTAAATGTAGGCTATTTGTCCAAAGGACAAGTGCCTCAAAAAGTCACTAGACATAAAGAAAACGTTGACTTTCACTCGATGTTATTCACTGACAGAAAAAAACATACATTTTGTATATATGTGCACTGCTGTTCGTAGACTAGCTCCAGAGCTCGTTGCTGCGTTGGTAAATGATAGCAACTCGTCCGGACACTTCACCAACTCTCCACTCATTCTCCTCGGACCATCCATTTAATTCCTCCGGCAATTCCTCATTTTCCCTCTCATGTCTACTTAGTTCAAAATTATATGGCTGCGGGCCATCATACACATTTGTGGTTGTTGCCACCTCTTCTTCATCCCAGTCAGTCGCCATAGTTCTAGTACTAGGCCGAGGCTACTCTCCTCTACGACTCCCCAACGTGACGTCATCGCTGAATTGCGTTAATATGCTA
Source organism: Thaleichthys pacificus (assembly GCA_023658055.1). Classification (NCBI taxonomy): domain Eukaryota; kingdom Metazoa; phylum Chordata; class Actinopteri; order Osmeriformes; family Osmeridae; genus Thaleichthys; species Thaleichthys pacificus. The sequence continues at coordinate 2,402,655 of CM042872.1, read as the reverse complement.
ATGCTAACAGCAAAAACAACAAAAACTGTTCTTTAACACCATTTTGAGACACCATTTTGAGATATTTTAAATGATATACATATCTTGAGTGCTTCATGTACCCATTAATCAACAGTAGTGTTTAACCTGCCATATGGCCTTTAATTAGTTATTCAAAAATCAACATTTATTAATTATTATCTGCAAATAATATTCCATTGTCGAGTGTCTGTAATATAGTGACTGGCAGAGTAATGTAATATTCGTCCGGGTGGCAGCAGGTAGCTAATTGCCTTGTTCCTTCTTAGAGACAAGAGAATTAATGACGCATGTGACAGGTCGTGGTGATGGAGGAGTTTTTAAAAAGGAAGAAAGCAAACACACAGCAGAAGTGTAGGCTAGTAGTTAGTATCATAGACATAATAAAGAGTAGACGCCGCATTGGCTGCTGGGCGCGAGAAATGCGGCCGCCATCTTGGAAAGGGACAATTCCTAGTTGCTTAGCATCAGAATAAACAAGATACCAGCACTGTGCAGCATATTCCTGCTCAAATCGGCGGACAATCGCAAACAGGGCTCGGAGGATTACTTTTCACAAGTAAAATTTAACATTACAATACTATTGGTTTTATTTTGTGAAAATAATAACCATGTCCTGTATCATAGCTACATGTATGACCTTTGAGGCAAAGCAAACCGTGTGAAAATCAGTTCGGTATTCAGTTCGGTATGATCAATTAAATGCGCTGACAGCTCATTGCCCCAGCCAAACAGATTACACTGAGTGGAGCGGTTGACCTTTCCAAGATGGCGGCCCCACGGCTCGTCAGCGCCAGTAGGCAGTAGCGGTCGATGCGGCGTCTACTCTTTATTATGTCTATGGTTAGTATCTATGCTCGTTGCTAACGTGTGATGACGTTAGGCTAGCACTGAATTCCCTTTGTGCACACAAGGCACTTTTGGCCACAAAAACATAATTCAAGCCTAAACCGTCAAACGGAACGTTTGCGCGAATACAAGCAACTCAATCGGTACCAAGTTTTTTTTTAGGGGTGGGAAAATAAATAAATAACTAGAGAGGGTACAATTTCTGGGGAAATTGTAGGGTGTGCTTGCTTGCGTCGGTTGCAGGTGGGTCCCTTCTAGTGATATTTTCAAGCATTTAGCGTACTCATATTGCATATTTCATTAAGAACACCCTTTGAAACAGCTGCGTACCCCCTTTGAAACAAGCTACTGTAACAATGTTGGCAGTATGGCATCGCGATTCAAACAGTACCGTCTGCTAACTGGAAATATGCCCCCCAAAACGTAAATAAGTTTGACATTAATGTAGGGGGAAATGGCTAATTCAAAATAAGTTTGCTAGAGGCAAGCTAGCTGCTGTTGCTCCACATTTCACTGATTGTTTGAAAACGCCAGAAATGAGAACATTTCTTTTGACATAAAGTTTAGCTGTGGCATTGAAGACAGTACTACACACTGCCAGTGGGCGAGCCGAGTCTGACTGAGGCTAACGTCAAAACAAGCCGCGGTGTCACTCAAATTCCAAGTTTTACACAAATCACAAAAATATGCTGACCCGTTGGCTGTCTTCGCAATCGCCATATCTTTAAAACACTGCCCTCCTTCTGATTTTTGATGTAGAATTGACCCTGGTACGAAATTAAGAAAATACTCATCAGAGATCGACAACAGCTGACGCAATCGTCAACGGAGGCTGACGGGGCTCTCACGTAGCAAAACAATCAACGTTTTTACAGCAACCTACATTACAATCTCACCATCTAGCTGTCTCCACAATAGTCATATCGTCATAACATTGCCCTCCTTTTGTTTTTTTGGTGTAGAATTGACCGAACTATAAAATTACGAAAATACTAAACTACTATGACGCTTGCATGGCTGCCGCCTAGGCAGTCTCACGGGCGACCCGCACTCGCTCAAATTACAAAGACTTTCACGACCTAAATAAAAAATCTGAGATGGCAGTTCTACTCGAAATTGCTTTCTCAACAAAACCCAATGGTTGGTAATTTTGGGGGTTGGCATTTTTCACTCATAATTCAAGCTCCAATTTGCGTGCTAGAACGTCTCTATCACGTTGTATCCATGCGTCGTTGCTAACGTGTGCTGACGTAATGATGTAGGCTAGCACTGGTAACCTTCGTTGACAGAAGACACTTTTTGCCACAAAAACGTTGTAACCTCCTAAACTGTGCAACGGAGTGTAAATAAAAATACAAGCAACTCAATCGCTACCAAGACGAAACTTTTGACACCTAGGTTGTCTATGTAGTCCAAATATTGACTGAAGCTTAGGGGGGCAAAAATAAATAATAATAAAAATAATAATAAATATATATGTGAGAGAACAAAGGTTGTGCTCTCGCCGAAGGCTTGAGCACACCCAATAATAAATATAGCTGCAAGCAGCGATGCGGGTTCCTCCGCAAAATGGAAAAATATTATAAAAATGTACATTGTAGAAGATCAAGAGTTGAACAACGAGAGCAAAATTACTTCATGTTGACCAACAGGCTGAATGGAGATTCAAACTCAGGAGCATGAGGTTGCAAGTCAGCCTCTCTGCTACACATCAACTGTTGAGAGTTTATGAATAGCCATATTGTCTTGCACTTTTCTTATAAAAATGGGACAACGGTATGACTGGGTTGCTGCTGTAAAGAATAGCTTACTCATAGTAAAAAAAGGTTGTTTGGGGTGCCATAACTTGTCATGGAAGGGAATTTCAAATCATGCCTAGCATCAGTGGTGATGTGTCCTGGCTTAGGTTACTGAAATGAATTTGCGCAACAGGCAAGGGATCAACCCTAATAATCAATATACTTCATAAGAGATAACTCGGTTGTGAATCTGACACTACCATGGGGGGTCAGATGGCTGAGCGGTTAGGGAGTCAGGCTATTAATCAGAAGGTTGTTGGTTCGATTCTCGGCCGTGCCAAATGACGTTGTGTCCTTGGGCAAGGCACTTCACCCTACTTGCCTCGGGGAGAATGTCCCTGTACTTACTATAAGTCGCTCTGGATAAGAGCGTCTGCTAAATGACTAAATGTAAATGTACTACCATGCCAGACTACAAGTAGCTAGCTACTGTGGTGAACCTGGCTTGTTTTGCAGTGGTTTACACAGTCTCGCTAAACAGATGATCGGAGTGTTGTGATGGGCTCAAATAAACACGCATTGCTATGTTTTACAACCGGAGGATTGACCGGAAGACTAGAAACCGTTCTGTCAGAAGAAGAAAAAAGAAAAAAAAACTATCCCTCTGACTGGTTTTGAACCTACAACCGTTCGCTTACTAGCACAACATCTCAGCCTATTAAGCCATTCACAAACCTGGACTTTACTATGTTCAGTAACTGGATAATAAAATAAGACGTTTCTCCTAAGGCAAGCACTGTCAGATTTGATCCAAGCTCAAACAGCTGTAATTCAGTCATATTTTCACATATCAAGGTTAAACTTTGCAGGGTACTTCAGGGGGTTGTCACCTTAAAGCCTATTAGGTTTGAAAAACCATCATTCAAAATGACATTTGATTTAGTGACACAAACATATTGAGGCAATGTGGACAGTTACATAAATACACCCCTTTCAGCCATTTTGTATTTGATTCAACTGTCTTAAGTAACGTTTTTAAATACATCAATGCTACATATCTGTACAAAATCTCAAGTCAATGTGACCTTTTGTTTAAGAGGAGATCGATATTGAAGGTTTTCCCAAATTATCACAGTACAGGAACATCCATCATGGCGGACCTTATGGGTCCTTGAGGCTTTTTTGTTCCTCATGAGAAATGAGGCATGTACACCAAGTTTCAGAAGAATTGGAGCAGAGGGGTGAAAATCACTTTGAAAATCAGACTTTTGGACGTTGCCTGTGGCGCCCCCTATGGTCTGATGTGGCCCATATTTGGTGTGGGGGTACCCACTTGCATGTAGTATCAATGTGCCAAATTAGAAAATGTACAACCAGGGACTTTTTGAGATATTGGGGCGCAAGGAGAAGAAAAATAATACGAATAAATATAGCTGCAAGCAGCGATGCGGGTTCCTCCGCAAAATGGCAAAATATTATAAACATGTACACTGTAGAAGATCGAGAGTTGGACAACATGGGAGCAAAACTACTTCATATTTGGCCAACAACAGGCGGAATGGGGATTTGAACTCATGAGCATAAGGTCACAAGTCAGTCTCTCTATCCTCTCTGCTACACACCAACTGCTGAGATTGTATGAATAGAAAGAGCAGAGTATTAGCTTTGGTCAGCTCTGGGACAAAGATTAAGAAATGGTTGACATTTCAAGGTGAAATTGCATGACATTGTGCATGGTATTTCAGAATGATGTCATCCTGTTTAACTAAACAGATAATCAAAATGATGACAGGCCAAAAGATAATGGCTGGATTCCAACCAACTACCTTATACTTTACAGGTCACCATGCCAGCCCATTGAGCTATTCTCAGTGTTGAATATTGTCATGTTCAGTTACTGTATAAAAAAGTAAGCTGTTTCTCCTGTGGTAAGCATTGTTAGATTCAGCCTAAGTTGAAACTGCTTGTACATTTCCTATAGAAACGGGACAACGGGATGACTGGGTTGCTGCTGTAAAGAATAACTTTCTCATCGTTTTTTTTAAACAGGTTGTTTGGAGTGCCATAACGTGTCATGGAAGGGAATTTTAAATCATGCCTAGCATCAGTGGGAATGTGTCCTGGCTTAGGTTACTGAAATGAATTTGTGCAACAGGCAAGGGATCCACCTGAACAATCAATTTACTTCATTAGAGATAACCATTACAGTTATCTCTACCATGCGTAGACTACAAGCAGCTAGCTACTGTGGTGAACCTGGCTTGTTTTGCAGTGGTTTACACAGTCTCGCTAAACAGATGATCAGAGTGTTGTGATGGGCTCAAATAAACACATTTTACACAAAATGCATAAATGTAAACACACATTGCTGTGTTTTTACAACCGGAGGATTGATCGGAAGACTAGAAACCGTTTTGTCAGAATAAAAAATTAAAAACTATGCCTCTGACTGGTTTTGAACATTAAACCCTTTGCTTACCAGCACAACATCTCAGCCAATTGACCTATCGCTAAGCCCCGCCCCTCGAACACAAACGGGCCAATGGCAGTTTAGTAACAGCTGCACTCGGACATCTTCAGTTGACAACTCCATAGAGTAACATTAGGAAAAGGGATTCTTCTGTTGTTTTATCGGGTTTGTTGTAATTTAAGTTTTTTTTTAAATATGGTCAAACGATGTGCATGGGGTAGATGCAACACTGATACGAGTTATCAGGAGAGGATGGGCAATGGGGTATATTTGATCCCATTTCCCAAACCTAAACAAGACAGGGCCAAATGTCTCCAGTGGATAAAGCTGTGTGGCAGACCACAGTCAACTCAACGTAACGAAGATAAACAAGGATGTCATCACATTATTGTCATTGACAGTACCGGCTTACTTTCACCACTGATGTTATGCTAGGTTTAGGCAAGTTATCTCTGGTTAAAACTAGCTAACGTTAACGTTATCAGCTACTAGTACGTATAACGTTTGGCTAGCTATTCACTAGCTAGAAAGTTAGGACACTGCCCTGTCAGGGACAGGGTAATGCTAGTAAATAAACTAATAAACGTAAGTTTACATCTCAGTGCCTATCCAGATTAGTTCAATTAACTGAAGGTAAATTAACGGAGCTAATCTAACCCTGCAGTGCATCAACAATACTGGTATTGCCAAGCATTGGATATCCACGATTCAGGATATCGTGAATGATCGTGAGATGAAGCGCTTCATCCCTCTTGCATTGAGATCTGTAAATTCTCGCCTCCAATTTAAGTTTGTCATCCACCATATCTACTTTTAAATTATGTACGTATCCCTCCATTCATTGCATAATGAAGTCCCTTTTGACGGCTAAAACTCTAGTCAGCTGCGATAGCTTGTCCGAGTTAGCAACAGTAACTAAGGGGGGCGGGGCTTAGCGATAGGTCAATTGAGCCATTCCCAGACATGGATTACACAAAACTGGATAATAAAAAAAAGCTGTTTCTCCAATGGCGAGCATTGTCAGATTTGGTCGAAGTTCAAACAGCTGTAATTCAGTCATATTTCGACATATCAAGGTGAAACTTTGCATGGTACTTCAGGGGCATGTCACCTTAAAGCCTATTAAGTTTGAACCATACTTCAAAAATACATTTGATTTAGTGACACAAACATATTGAGGCAATGTGTACATTTACATAAATACACCCCCTATGGTCTGATGTGGCCCATATTTGGTGTGGGGGTACCCACTTGGATGTAGGATCAATGTGCCAAATTAGAAAATGTATGACCAGGGACTTTTTGAGATATTGAGGCGCAAGGATAAGAAAAATAATAATAAGAAGAAGAATACCAGCAATAACAATAGGTTCCCTCCTACCGGAGGAACCCTAATAAGAATACTAACAAAAACAATAGGTTCCCTCCTACCGGAGGAACCCTAATAAGAATAAAGCTGCAAGCTGCGATGCGGGTTCCTCCGCAAAATGGCAACATATTATAAACATGTACACTGTAGAAGGTCAAGAGTTGGACAACAAGAGAGCAAAACTACTTCATGTTTGGCCAACAACAATAGGCTGAATGGGGATTTGAACTCATGAGCATAAGGTTACAAGTCAGTCTCTCTAGCCTCTCTGCTACACACCAACTGCTGAGATTTTATGATTAGTAAGGGCTGAGTATTAACTTTTTATAGGATATTGAAACTCTTCTTGAGTTGATCTCTTTCCAGACTCTCAGTCAATGCACAACTAACAATAGTCATGTGGGCAACTGGGCTAGGGCAGAGCTCATATTCAGCTCCTTGCGAGAATAGCCTGTGACAGTACAGCAGCCGACTCTCTGGTCCCATTAAACTACACAACATGCACAATCAGGGTGACCAACAAGATTATATTAACTAACCAACAATAACATTACAAACATCTAACTGAACGAACACAACAACTGAAATCCCTCACACGGCTGTTGTAACCATCTATTTTCCACAAGTCTTTGCGTTTTTTGACATGCCGCACTGCATGCTGGGTACCCAAGGGTGCTGACGCTGATTATCTAGCTGTGCTCCGACTGCGTGATATGAGTATTAGTTTTTGGTCAGCTTTGGGACAAAGGTTAAGAAACGGTTGACATTTCAAGGTGAAATTGCATGAAATTGCGCATGGTATTTCAGAATGATGTCTGCCTGTTTAACTAAACAAGTAATCAAAATTATGACAGGCCAAAAGACTGTGCCTGGATTCAAACCTGTGACCTTGCACTTTGTAGGACAACGTTTCAACCCATTGAGCTACCCTCAAGGATGAGAATAAGTGGTCAGTTACTGTACAAAAAAAGGAAGCCGTTTCTCCTTTAGCACGGATTGTTCGATTCGGCCAAAGTTTAAACAGCTGTAATTCAATGATCTTTTGACATATCAAGGTGAAATTGCGCATGGTACTTTAGAACGATGTCATCCTGTTTAACTAAACAGATATTCAAATTTAAGGTTCAAGAGAAGAGGAATTATGAAGGTTCTCAAATTATCACTGTACAGGAAAATCCATCATGGCGGACCTTATGGGTCCTTGAGGCTTTTTTGTTCCCCATGAGAAATTAGGCATGTACACTAAGTTTCAGAAGAATTGGAGCAATGGGGTGGAAATGCCATCACTTTGAAAATCGGACTTTAGGGCATGGCCTGTGGCGCCCCCTACAGTCGCAAGTGTCCCATATTTGGTGTGGGGGTACCCACTCGGATGTAGTATCAATGTTACCAATAAATTGTTGAGTTATTGCGGCGCAAGGAGAAGAAGATTAATAATAAAACGAACAAATACAATAGGTTCCCTCCTACCGGAGGAACCCTATTAAAAATCATAATAATACTAACAAAAACAATAGGTTCCCTCCTACCAGAGGAACCCTAATAATAATAATAGGAATGCTAACAAAAACAATAGGTTCCCTCCTACCGGAGGAACCCTAATAAGAATACTAACTAAAACTAGAGAGGGTACAATTTCAGGGGAAATTGTAGGGTGTGCTTGCTTGCGTCGGTTGCAGGTTGGTCCCTTCTAGTGATATTTTCAAGCATTTAGCCTACTCATATTGCATATTTCATTAAGAATACCCTTTGAAACAGCTGGGAACCCCCTTTGAAACAAGCTACTGTAACAACGTTGTCACTGGCAGTATGGAATCGCGATTCAAACAGTACCGTCTGCTAACTGAAAATATGCCCCCCAAGACGTAAATAAGTTTGACATTAATGTAGGGGGAAATGGCTAATTCAAAATAAGTTTGCTAGAGGCAAGCTAGCTGCTGTTGCTCCACATTTCACTGATTGTTTGAATGCGCCGGAAATGAGAACGTTTCTTTTGACATAAAGTTTAGCTGTGGCATTGAAGACAGTACTACACACTGCCAGTGGGCGAGCCGAGTCTGACTGAGGCCAACGTCAAAACAAGCCGCGGTGTCACTCAAATTCCAAGTTTTACACAAATCATAAAAATATGCTGACCCGCTGGCTGTCTTCGCAATCGCCATATCTTTAAAGCACTGCCCTCCTTCTGATTTTTTTATGTAGAATTGACCCTGGTATGAAATTAAGAAAATACTCATCAGAGATCGACAACAGCTGACGCAATCGTCAACGGAGGCTGACGGGGCTCTCACGTAGCAAACCAATCAAAGTTTTTACAGCAACCTACATTAAAATCTCACCATCTAGCTGTCTCCACAATAGTCACATCGTCATAACATTGCCCTCCTTCTGTTTATTGGTGTAGAATTGACCGAACTATAAAATTACGAAAATACTTGTAAGGATGAGATCTCTAAGCAGGCAGGCCGGAAAGAGTCACGACAATTATAAAAAGGGTTGACTCGGTTTTATTAGCTCAACGTCGGATCATGCCACCAATCCACAACAGAGTGGCTAGCATGAGTGAGAAAACATGTCTCTCAGAAGTCCCTTATATATTGCTGGAATGTACAAATATAGTTTACCACAAACACATTTCCTTAAACGGTACGGATTCCACAACTTGATGCACAGAAGAAACACCACACAGGTGATGCGGTCATCAATCATTGCTTGTACTATTCTCTGCATCTTGTACTTAACCTAAGTTGACCAGAGCACATTCCTTGATCTATATGTGTATTGTCCAGGGCCTGCTACGTGACCTCTTGACCACTACAAGAGACAACCTCACACATGTATAGAAAATCTGCGTATCAATACTAGACTACTATAACGCTTGCATGGCTGCCGCCTAGGCAGTCTCACGGGTGACCCGCACTCCACTCGCTCAAATTACAAAGACTTTCACGACCTAAATAAAAAATCAGAGATGGCAGTTCCACTCGAAATTGCTTTCTCAACAAAGCCCAATGGTTGGTAATTTTGGGGGTTGGCATTTTTCACTCATAATCCAAGCTCCAACTTGCGTGCTAGAACGTCTCTATCACGTTGTATCCATGCGTCGTTGCTAACGTGTGCTGACGTAGTGACGTAGGCTTGCACTGGTACCCTTCGTTGACAGAAGGCACTTTTTGGCACAAAAACCCAATTTCTACTTAAACCATGCAACGGAATGTAAATAAAGCAACTCAATCGCTACCCAGACGAAACTTTTGACACCTAGGTTGTCTATGTAGTCCAAATATTGACTGAGGCTTAGGGGGGAAAAATAAATAATAAATATAGCTGCAAGCAGCAATGAGGTGGCCAAGCAGTCAAATGACCCATAAAACATGTTAGACATCCTCAGAAGAGGGTTACGAGTACACGCAACAAGTTTGCTGAGATACGACCCAACTTCCTGTTTGCTGGCTTAACGGCACATTTTGATTGGCCGTACCGGTCAAACGGTTTTGAAAATCCAAAAAACATATGATGGCTTTTGTGATGCTTGGTCTGAAGATGATCTCTGACAAATTTAGTGAAGATTGGAAAACATTTGTAGGAGGAGTAAAGAAAACGTTTTTTCAGTATGAATTACTGAAAAAACGTTTTCTTTACTCCTCCTACAAATGGCAGCCGCATCAATTCGGCTGTTATCACAAGTTATCATGTGTCACACATGGGATGTCCCAAGATATCATAAGACAAAGGAATCACTTAATACAGTCAAACGAATCAACAGTTATTGGCCAAAACACAATTTTGCATCCTGCGGCCACGCCCAGTGATGACGACACCAAATTGTTTGGACATCCTCAGATGAGGGTTCCGAGTCATCATACCAAGTTTGGTGTTGATTTCTCAAGGATTGGCTGAGATATGACCCAACTTCCTGTTTGGTGTCTTTGCTGCCGATTTTGATTGGCTTTACCGGACAAACGGTTTTGAAAATCTAAAATCCTTTCGAAATTTTTAGTGAGGGTTGCTGTGACGATGATGTGTGCCAATTCTGGGGCTAGATTTGACAACAATTGAAGGAGGAGAAGCAAAAAAAAAGTTTTTCCTTAAAATTCAAAATGGCGGAAAATCTATATAACCGGAAATTGACGTCATAGGGTGTGTTGAACTCGTCTTGATCCAGGGAATCCAACGGTACCTCATTTTTGAAAATCGGTCATACGGTTCAAAAGTTACGTGTGTAAACACAAGTCCAACTTTGACCCGTTGGTGGTGCTAGAGTGCTGGAATGGGAGACATGAAACTTGGTGAAAATGAAGAGGGGACTGTCCTCAAAGAGTGTGCCAAATTTCACAACTTTTTACCATACGGTTCTAGGGGCTGCCATAGACTCCAATGGGAGAGGAAGATGATTAATAAATATAGCTGCAAGCAGCAATGGGGTGGCCAAGCAGGTCAGATGACCCAGAAGAAACTTTCGACATCCTCAGAAGAGAGTTCCAAGTACACGCAGCAAGTTTGGCGTGAATCCATCAAAGATTTGCTGAGATACGACACAACTTTATGTTTGGCGGCTCTGCTGCCGATTTCGATTGGCTGTACCGGACAAACGGTTTCGAAAATCTAAAATCATTTTGATAGTTTGTGTGAGGATTGCATTGACTATAGCTTGTAGCTTGACTACAGGTAACTAGCGACTGCGGTGTACCTGGCTTACAGTCTTGCTAAACAGAGAATCAGAGACATGACAAGCTCGTCGGCTTTGGCTGGATTCGAATCTCTGACGTTGCCGTTGCCAGGACACCAATTTATCCTAGTGAGCGATTCTCAGTGCTGCAAATCACAGTTCAGTTACTGGGTAAAAATATAAGCAGTTTTTCCTGTGGCAAGCGGTTGTCCGATTTGGCCCAAGTTTAAACAGCTGTAATTCAGTCCTATTTTGACATGTCAAGGTGATTGTGGTCTGAAGATAATCTGTCCCAAATTTGGTGAATATTTGATACATTTTGTAGGAGGAGTAGGACAAAAACGTTCTATTAATTCATTCAAAATGGCGGCCTCATCAATTCGTCTGGTATCATGCGTTATATATATGAGAGAGAACAATGGTTGTGCTCAAGCCTTCGGCGAGCACAACCATTGTTCTCTCTCATATATATTCACAACCATACCATACCATTCACAATTTCCTCTTGCAGAGGAAATGAGATGACAACTGTTTCATTCTACACTTCACTCTTAGTATTTTGAATTAATGAGCAGCAACAAATGTAGGCTTTTAAATCTTCATAAAGAATGAGTATGCATTTTTTGAGAAAATACACAGAAATATCAGTTGTAAAAAACTAACATCTGCAACCGACCCATCTGCAACCGACCCATCTGCAACCGACCCATCTGCAACCAACGGAAGCACACCCCACAATTTCCCCAGAAATTGTACCCTCTCTAGTTTTAATTACTTCACCTAGTTAGCTCACTGTGTGTGACTCCTGCGATGCTGCAAGTTGTCACAGCTTGTCAATGTGAATATTTTTAGTAATGAAATACACCAATAAGGACTGATTCATTATCATGAAAATAAGGCAAGGCCTTATTCTGTTCATTAATATTTACATTTGTCTAATGTCTACTGCAGAGAACACAGGTAAACAGAAATCCCACTGTAAATCCCAGTGCCCCCGTCTCCCCCTTTTGGCCCCCTGAACCCAAACAAAGTTGTTTCTGCTCAAAGTACTTGCTATGGGGGCAAACACACAAGGAAGCTGTCTATTTTCATGACATACTGTTGGCTAAATTTCACTTTGATAGATATTTTGTCAACACAGCATGGTCAGACCACAACACAATGTGGTCAGAACAATGGATCTGAAAAAATGAGGGTCTTGGAGCAACACAAGCTAATATACTACTACTTCTTCAACCTGGGATGAAAGACACTGTAGCCCAATGATTGCTCCTCCTTTCAGAACCTTGTTCTGAGCCAAAGCATAATGGTTCGGGACAATGTGGTTGCACGTGGCCAATAGCACAGACAGACATACCTTAAGTGTGATATGCTCAGGCCGTTGTGTTTACCATTTAAGAGAGAACGTACCTACAAAAAAAGATCTAGAAAATGTATGTTCTGGTTTATAGTCCTCCCCTGTCCTCTTAAATGGTTTGAGGGCTATGGAACTTTAATATAGTAAAACAGGTTGGAATTGAGTTACAAATTGAGAGAGATCAGGAGGATTGACTTCTCTCCAGCTAATAAAATACATTAGTTCACACGAGGGATGGTGAAGACGTGCAAATAAACCAGACAGAAAAATGAAAAGAAGGTATTCTCTTTCAAGCTTTACGAGTTTGACAAAGCATAAGAAACTCGCTGGCTATTTTCACAGATGCGACAATATAAACATACACTCACCCCAGGTTGAGGTGCTTCAGCTTCTGTAGGCTGCTGATCTGGGTGGGCAGCTCTTCAATCTGGTTGTTGAAAACATTCAGAACCTCCAGGTTCTTCAGGTCTGCAATGTTGGGAGGAACGACTGAGGAAAATGTGAAATGGAAAATGTGAAAGAATGAAAATTCAAGAAACAAAAGAGTGAAAATGAGAGTGATATAGATGAAACTACAAGTCTCAATTTCAAGCCTCCCATTCATCTGAGCACATCAACATTGCTAACTCCATCACTTCAAACATCAAACACAACATAGAATCAAAGAATCAAAAAATGAACACAGTGATACACCACCCTGTTAAAAACATCAGTGCAACATGGCTTGACTAAACAATCTAATAATCGTTAGGTTCACTGACTGGATGTCTTTAATGGTTGAATTAGTTTCCTCTATGACCGAGGCCAAGGGTTTGCCATCTTAATGATGAGTAATTTAGCATAACTGATAAGTCACACATCACCTACCCTGCAACCCACACCTCCCCCACCACCCTTACTCCTCCTCCTCTCTGATCAGGTCAATCTAGAGAGGACAAAGATTGATGCGTAAGAGACAGGAGGGGGGAGGTAAGTTTGATCAATGGTAAAGACAGAGAGGGGATAGATGGAGGGATGGAGTGGGAGGCGTACACAAACAGACCAGGTGAACATGACACGAATGGCCCTGGGGAGATCAGGATGGCCGAGCGTTGTTCTGGCATACTGATAATGTATCAGAAAGGGGGTGTGTGTGTGTGATCACAACCTATTGTAGTTGGTGAAACTTCAAAAGCACTTTTCAAATCCCGCACACCCCAAGGAAGTAAATTGTCATTTTCAAACTGGCTAATGGAAATTAACTGTTGTGTTTAATTATCAGACATTTAGGTCTCATAAAGAAAACCGATCATAGAAAATCAGGTGTGCTTTCAACAACCTCGTTTGAACCCATTTGCCCTTCAAACAAAGGTTTCTGACTTGACTTCAGTGGGAATTTATGACAGAGCCTTTAACTTTGTAAACTCTCCAATTCCCTTTATTCGTTTATTTTAGGATTATTTGAACATAGTTGGACCACATCTGACCTGGGGCCTGTACTACGAATCAAGATTTGGCGTTAGCGAGGTAACTTCAGGTTCAACCCAGGGTTTTCTGTACTACGACGGTGGATCACTTGTTACCGGGGTAGATCGCCATGGTAACACATGCTGAACGGCTAACCTGGTCTGGAGCAGGTTAAGTTGGATCAGAGATCAACCGGTATAAAAGCCCCGCCCACTAACTAATTCTTGAGGATAATGGCGTCACTGTTCATAGTGGGAGTCAGGTGGCTGAGCGGTGAGGGAGTCGGGCTAGTAATCTGAAGGTTGCCAGTTCGATTCCCGGCCATGTCAAATGACGTTGTGTCCTTGGGCAAGGCACTTCACCCTACTTGCCTCGGGGGGAATGTCCCTGTACTTACTGTAAGTCGCTCTGGATAAGAGCGTCTGCTAAACGACTAAATGTAAATGTAAATGTTCATAGAAGATCCTGTGGAGCTTGGTGCGCAGATAGTGAGAGGTGCGCTCAGAAGAGCCAGAACATCAGAATCAGAAAGGGTTTTAATTGCCATGAAAGTTTGCACAGACAAGCAATTTGCTTTGGCAGGAAGGTGCATACATTAAACATATAGGAATCTTAAAGGCCATATGGCAGGTTAAACACTACTGTTGATTAATGGGTACATGAAGCACTCAAGATATGTATATAATTTAAAATATCTCCAAATGGGTTCTCCAAATGGTGTTAAAGACCAGTTTTTGTAGTTTTTGGTGTTAGCATTAGCATATTAGCGCAAATCGGCGATGACGTCACGTTGGGCAGTCGTGGAGGAGAGAAGCCTCAGCCTAGTACTAGAACTATGGTGACTGACTGGGATGAAGAAGAGGTGGCAAAAACCACTAATGTGTATGACCCGCAGCCGTATAATTTCGAACCAAGTAGACATGAGATGGCAAATGAGGAACTGCCGAGACCTGATGGCTGTCAAAGCCAATTAAATGGATGGTCCGAGGAGAATGAGTGGAGAGTTGGTGAAGTGTCCTGGTGAGTTGCTATCATTTAGCAACGCAGCAACGATCTCTGGAGCTAGTCTACGAACAGCAGTGCACATATACAATTGTTTTTTACTGTCGGTGAATAGCACCGAGTGAAAGTCAACGTTTTCTTTATGTCTAGTGACAGTGATCATTCAGGGCCTGACATAAATTAGGCAATTAGGCATTTTTAGGCACTTGTCCTTTGGACAAGTAGCCCTACATTTACGTTTCACTTTTCCATGCACTTGTGCCTTTGACCAACGAAGATGAGCTGTAATATTATACAAATGATAACAATTGAGGTGTTATAAAAAAAAATATTTGTTACATTAAACATTTACACAATTTCTGCAGGATGAAACACTTTCTGTTATGTACTGTATTGCAGCATTGTCCCAATATCTCTGCAGACCGTGCAGCTAATTTCATGCTCAACACTTGAACACTTGGCTTATTACTTGAAAGAGGAATTACTGCGTCTTCTCAGTTACACTATCAGGGTTTGGAAATACTGTGACTTGCAAAAGTAGGCAAATGGCTAGTAGAACATAACATTTCATAATCATTTCAGTCAATCAAACAGCTGCAAGACCCAGTGAAATGTTATATACAGCTAGCAAACTAACTAACTAATCCTCAGTATTTGCAAGCTGGCCAGTGCAAGTACAGTAACATGGCATTTTATTTAGTTTGAGTTAAAACTTGTCCAGTGGGGCAGGTACATTTCTCTGCCCTACAAAAAAATCCACTTGTCCCGGACAATCATGTCGTTAGCTGTAGTCAGGGCTGGACTGGGACAAAAAAAAAAAATCGGCCCACACCCAGTGTTCTTGAACGGCCTTTGAACAACACTGGATTATTAATGCAGGCATCCGCCTGTAGATTTTTTAGCTTTTTCTCTCTTAGCTTTTCTGTGCCTCCCTTGCGCTTTCGTTTCTCCATTTTAACTATGCCAAACGATGTTAGGCATTAGCCAACAGCTCGTGTCTTCCTGGATTTGATTGGGTCAGGCGATTGGCGATTGCCAATTAAGGAAATTAACCAATGGGCCGCTGTCAGTTCTCTATGGGCCGGCCCGACCAAAAAAACAAAAAATACAATGGGCCGCTGTCAGTTCTTTATGGGCCGGCTCTGAAGAAATGCCCCCTACCACTCCTTCCATCATGGGGCGACCCTGATAGCTGGAGAGGGCCAGCTCCTCAGCAAGAGTGAAGTCCTGTGGAGGAGGGCCCCCTCCAGTCTTCTTTTCCAATTTTTTTTCCTGTTGGCTGCAAGCAATGTCATTGTTCTATAGGCCCTTTGTATACCAATATCCTGCAAAAGCGACTGACTCAGGCAATTCAGCCTTGTACTTGTTGGCCTTAAAATATGTGCAAGTATTGCCTACTGCTCCTTACCGTTTTGAATTATGTTTTTATTTTTTATTTGCTCCCACGATCGTTTGCCACTGCCAGGGTTGCAACTAAAATAATACAGCAACAAAAGTTTAACGTTATGGAATGCACAACTGTAATTATGGTCACATCTTGTGCCTGGGGCAGTGATATCAATAAGTCATGTAGCTTACGCATTTACAGCGTCTGCTATTTTCTGCCAGCTTGGCAGCAGCAACTTATTTGATTTTTGCCAGTATTATATGTCTGTATTCCTGATATGTTTGTATTACAATATTTCACGCAGGAGGAGTAGACAAAGTTTGCAAGATTATTGTCTGCTCCTCCTGCGTGAAATATGCGGCTCTTGTTTTGTCCATGTTTGCGATTGGGCATACGGTGCAAACACCGCCCCTTTATGTGAACACGACGTCTCTAGATTGGAAAGATCTGGGTTGAGTTAGAGAGTTGATAACCGCCGTCGTGATACCGTTTATCATGATTGCGATTGTTAGGCTTTGTGTAGCCGGGTAACTGAAAGTAATCCAGAGCATGTTGATCTTGATTCGTAGTACAGGCCCCATGAGGCTCATTTATAAAACTGTGCGTAGAATTCATGTGAAAATGTTGTGTACAATTGAAACACAGAGAGTACGCACAAAAATATTTCTATTTATTAAACAGGGTGCACGCCCATCCCACTGGGTTTGGTGGACACAGTGTGGGCATGATTACATTGACAGTTATGTGCAACGAACATGTGATAACATGTGACACTGTGCATTCGTATCTGTCCGACTGAGGCAACAGCATAATCTAAAATGTCCTCATTTTAACCTTATCATCTATTAGAATGAATTTCATAACATTTAAGAAGTGTTGAAACATTTACGATCCAATCAAATATTATTCGCCATTAAACTGTACAAATATTAGGGGGGGGTTCTTTTGCATGAAAATATGTTTTTATTAGAAATCCTTTTTTGAGTGTGTGCTCCAGGGAACTCTTCATATGTAATACGTGAGAGATTATTAAAAAAATGTATTTTCCACAATGTTATCAATTTGAAGGATTTTCTTGAGTTTCATCCTTCTGCCATCGGAGTAGCAGTTTCCCATTTATTGTGCGCATGCATGAGTCAGTGTGTGCGGAGGACCACACATTCTCGCGTGAAGTCTGTTTTTTCCATAAACCCAAAGTTGGCATAGGAATTTTGTGCTTATGCAACCTTTATAAATAGGCCATAGGGGTTTACTCATGTTTCAGTGTGTTATTGGGTTGACCAAAATGGTTGGTAGGCTATAGGCAGGGCCGGATTAAGGCAATGGGCTTTAGGGGCTGCAGCCCCGGGCCTCGCAATCAGGGGGGCCTCAGGTTGCCCGATGTCGAGTGAGTCAACGGCACCGCGTATAACATTAGAAACATTCAGAGTGAAAAAAAAATTACGTGCGAAAATGTCCGGTCAAAGAAAGCACGAGAGTGGGGCCAACATCCGCGATAGGACTGAGCTCGAATAGCTTCGGCGACTTTTTAATAGTACAAAATCGCTGTCAATCAAAAGGAGATGCAGTCTTTCGACAGGCCCTCCAATCATCACGCAGAAGCCCAGCGTCCAGGCCAGCCCACTCCTCCATTCACCCCCAGAGACACTGAGCGTCCGTGGGCGGAACATAAAAAACTTTTTCTGCTCACAAGTTCCATTTTCACTTTCTCTCAGCCTACTGCATTGAACGGTCCACCTACGTAAACACCTTCCCGTAATCAACGGCGGCGCCACTAATATTTCGACCAGCGTAGTGCAAGCGTAGAGTTCGGGTTCGGTGGGAAAAAAAATCTAAGGTTCAGCCGAAACCGACTCCCGTCAAAAAACCCAATATTCAGCCGAAACCAAATCCTTGATTCGGTGCCTAGTTAATAGAGCATGACATACTGCGCCAACTGGACTTTGAAGAGCTCATTGATGAGTTTGCATTAAGAATGAGCAAAAACGGACCTTTTAATATCACTGATGTGATGATGGTGAGTCAGTCCAAGGCCGGATTAACCATTAAGGCAACTGGGCACTTGCCCAGGGGCACATGACATCTAAAGGGCCCTGGACAATGTCAACTAAAATGTTATATCACGTTATGAACGCAGTCATAACTTTCCTTAATGTGAGTACTTTATTGCAACTCGTTCGATCAAAATATTATGTTAAATCACGTCAAAAACAGTGTTTGTGTAGTTTAGTAGCCAGTGCCACCGCTCCCATAACGCGCACTACGCGCTGTTCGTAGGGCACCAACTCCTGAGAGGGCACCAAAAATTAGCCAACTGAAAAAATCATCATAGTTATAATACTTATAATGCTGATATTATTTTAGTATAGAAATATTAGGCACGTATATTACAAAACAGGCAGAACAAGAGATAGCGTATTTAAATGCTCAAAAAAAGTTACGATGGTGCCCGCCCCCCTGCCCCCCCCCCCAAAAAAAAACGAATACACACTCAATTTCCCAAGCTCGCTGTGGGTCCCCTTCCCTATCTAAGTGGCCTGACGAACTTTGACAGTAGGCTAGGTTAACTTTTCTAAAATGGGCTTAAAAAGATAACAGGAGTCAGGGGAAGAAAAAAAGAAAGAAAGAGATTGCGAGATGGTGCCCGTGCATCACTTTCAGGTAAGCCCATGTTTAATCATTGTTAAATACGGGAAATGTTCTGCAAATTTAATGGTTAGCCTATGCATACACCTCAAACTAGCTGATGTTATTGCTAATGTTAGCACACTCAAATATGTTTTAACTTGGGTGCAAGCTAAATTGAGATGTTACTGTTAAACATTATCTATGCATTTTACAAGCAACTGACGCCAGCTAGCTGTTACTTTACATTCTATGATGCTTTTATATTCGATTTATCAAATAGTTTTTAAATGAGTAAAAGGTGGAGAGCTCCTTGGCTAAACCAGGCTAAGAAACGCAAGGTACGTGGGGCTGAAAAATTAAGAGACAAAAAGACATCACCTTCTCTAGACAAGATTTTACCAATTGAAAAACGGCTTGTAAAATGTTTATTTTACATAAAGCTCAAAACTATTTTGCGCTCAAATAAAGGCCCCAAAAATACGCTCGCTGAAAAGATGTGCTGTTCCGACCGTACGCTCATCGCAACCGCAAGCTGTAAGTAGGCTACAGTATGATTTTGTCGTTAACAGTTATTAGCAATGCTAACGTCTCCTGTATCTAGCATAGGTAGAACGCTAAATACGTTTCTAAACACACCAACATACTTTACTTAGCAAATGACTCTAGCTAGACTAGCTGTAGTCGGCATTAGAAAGGAAGCTTCAGAAAAAATAGCCAGAAAACAAATAGCAGTCTGGCCTATTGCTAACACCTGTCTAGATTAGGGCTGTCAACGAATATTCTAAATTCGAATATATATTCGAATAGTGGTTAAAAAACGAATTTCGATTGTGAAAATTAAAAACACAACAGCGGCAGCTGTAGCAACGACAGCAGCGGCAGGACTGTCTGCTTTGCGGGTGGGCGCGCGCCTGAGGTCAGGGACAGGTCACAGGAGTAGCACATGGCACAGTGTCACTGCTGACAGTTGACTTGCGTGGAAGATGGCAGAAAGTGATTATAACAGAGAAAGTGAAGCAGAGAAAGTGATTATAACCCCCAACAATCTAAAGAGTAATGTCTGGGAATATTTGGGATTTTGGTCAGTTGGTGGAAAAATTGTTGAGCCTGCTAAAGTAGTGTGTAAGCTATGTAAGCTAGAGTTAGCTTACCATTCAACCACAAGCAACTTGAGGCTACATCTCCAAAATGTGCACTCAAGTGAATATGACATAAAATATGGAACTTCAGCGAAACAGCCACGTCTGGATACATATTTTGCGCCGTCCGCCACAAGTTTGTTGTCTGCGGCACGACAGGAGGCCTGCACGCAAAAATTGATTTAGTTCATATGCAAGGACATGAGGCCGATCAGTGTGGTGGATGGGATAGGCTTCAGGGAGTTCTGTGAAGCACTGGAACCGAGGTACCGTATCCCTAGCCGTGGAACAGTCACCAATAGAATCGTAGAATTGTATAACAGCACCTCAGACAAAATAAAGAAATCAATCAAAGATGTGGCTCTTACCACGGACGGGTGGACATCCCTAGCGACAGCATCCTATGTAACAGCAACGGCCCATTGGATTAATGATGATTGGGAAATGCATAACAATGTGCTAAGAACAAAAGAGCTTAAGGTAAGCCACACTGCAGAGAATGTAGGCGAATGCATTCAAGAGATCTTGGACGTTTTTGACATACAAAGTGAATCTGTGATTGCCATCACAACGGACAATGCCACTAATTACGTGAATGCAGTGGAGAGACATCTTCAAACGGTAAATATACCATGTGTGGCGCACACAATAAACTTGGCTGTGCGTAAAAAGGCTCGGGGTCAGAGCCATTGAAATCCCCGTTAGTAGGCTGAAAGCGGCGGCCACACATTTCAGCAAATCTTCCGGCGACAGATACCTCCTCGAGCAGTAACAACAACTTTTCGGATTGAAAACGGAGAAGCTGATCAACGACTGTCCAACACGATGGAACAGCACATATGAAATGATCTGCCGTGCATCGCAGCAGCAAGCAGCTGTGTCTGCTGCCATCTTTGAGAAAAACTGTCAAGAATGGAGCTGACCACAAGCGAATGGTCCCTAATGGAAAAGGTGCAAGAGGTCCTTAAACCCTTTAAAGTGGCAACAGAAGCACTTTCAACTGACAAATATCCAACAGCGTCGGCTGTACTGCCTTTAAAACATGTTCTGCTCGCTCAACTGAACAAGCGAACGCCGGGCGAATCAGAACCACCTGCATTGTCCGAGATGAAGACAAAAATCATCACAGATCTGGAGAAGCGGTATTGCGAGGAAAAGGATGCATTTATGCTTTCCTAACAAAGCGAGTTATCTTGATCCACGCTTTCATCGCCTCATTCATTTAAAAGAGAAGCAGAGACGGCAGGTGCAGGTGGCTATACTGGAGGAGATGAAACAAGTGGATGTGGCAGGCAGTGAGGCCGCTGCCGGACAACCCCGTGATCACCTAATGGGCAACCAGAAATTCGAATGTGTTTTTTTAAAGGGAATATTCGAACGTCATTTTTGAGCAATTTTGACAGCCCTAGTCTAGATTATCTATTTGAAAGAACTGGAGAAAGGCAGGTGCTAGATACAGGATACGTTAGCATTGCTAATAACTGTTACCGACAAAATCATACTACAGCTTGCGGTTGTGATGAACGTCAGGTCGGAACGCACCCCTTTCAGCAACAGCTTCTTAGCTACATTGTCCCAGGTTTTCCTTAGTGAAATGGTTCACGCAAATGTGTCGAGGGTCGAACTGCACAGGGATCTTCTACGTTACGGTATAGACAAACATCAGCCATGCCCGTCTAGTCAATGTTAGCTAGACTCTAGCTCATCTTCTTTTTATTAACGCTGATTTGCAAGGAATGCAAGAACAGCTAGATAGCGAAAACACCTAGACTGTAGGCATGTAAACTAGTTTAGCTTGCTAGCGCAAGAGCATAGGTAGAATGTGTGATGATTTAGCTTAGTTTATTGGCAATGGGGCTAACGTTGTTTCATGTTCCTGACTGTTTCATTCAAATAAATAACCTGTGTTGTTATGTAAATCTACAATTCACGATGCATGTGTGTCCAGACCTTTGTCAGGTTATTTTTCAGCAAGATGTCTAGAGCTAGCTAACTGAAGCTGAGTTGAATCTGGATATAGTTTGGTTGCTAAGCTGTAACGTTCTACCCAGGGGCGCCGTATAGGGGGGAAAAGTTAGGACGATTCTAAGGGCCCCTGACTGACAGGGGCCCCAAAAAATAGGCAAAAAGTAATATAAAATTATATTATATAAACCATCATCGAGTATATAATACATTTAAAATATTAAAATACAATGAATGATCTCTGTTTTTAATTGTGTTTGGCAATAAAGGTTAAATATCCCTATTGACCAAAAAGTAAACATCCATATTGACCGACCATCCCCCTGTATCTGCATGAAATGGTTTGATCCTGCCTTAGCGCACTTATCGATGACGGTGTTTAGTTGCAGTCAGTCTATGCGCTAGTCGCTAGAATGTCGGCCGTAAACACAAATCAGGGTTTCGGAAAAGATCAGAGAAAAAAGAAAGAGAGGATAGACAAAAGAGAGGGTTTCAATCAGTAACCCAGTTTTTTTTACCAAGAAAGGTGGGTAGCCAATCTGTGAGTGGTATTAACCTGTTGGTTTAATGTCCATATAAGCTATCTAGCTACCCAGCTAACAAGGGACGTCCTGGGGACGTCATTTTGTTAGCTGGGTACAGTGTTAGCCTACATTTCACCAACATTTAATCAGTGCAGGGAAACATTTAGCAAGATATTCAGATTAAATCCGTCACCTTAAATTGTTCCCTTCTACTGTACAGTAGTGATATTTTCAAGCATTTAGCCCACTCATTGCATTCATTCATTAAGAACCACCTTTGAAACAAGCTGAACCCCCTTGAAACAAGCTATTCTAACAACGTTGTCACCGGCAGTATTACATAGAATAGCGATTGAAACAGTACCATCTGCTAACTGAAAATATGCCCCCAAAAAACGTAAATAAGTTTGACATTTATTTATTGGGAAATGGCTAATTCCAAAGCGATCATTGTCAGTAACAATGCCAAATACGACCATTTGATCTTAGACTAGAGCCCTGCACGGTGGAGAAGCTGACCTCTGTAAATTGTGCTAAGCTAGCCTAGCTGCTGTTGCTAGACAAACTTAAGGGGATTGTTTGAATGCGCCGGAAATGAAAAACGTTTCTTTTGACATCAAGTTTAGGCTGTGGCATTGAAGACAGCGACACACCACACAAGCTTGAGTTTAAATAAATTTTATGTGAAATTACTTACTGTACATGCAAGTTTTGAATTACTTAAATGTATGATGCTGCCAGTAGCCTACTGTGCGCAACAGTCTTACTACATCTATGCACGTTGTAGTTATGCGTCGTTGCTAACGTGTGCTGACGTTGTGACGTTGGGCTTGCACTGATTCCCTTTGGCGACAAAATACACTTTTTGCCACAAAAACGGGGGGGGCACTTTGAATTTTTGCCATGGGGCCGAAATTCCTGGCGGCGCCCCTGGTTCTACCCACCTAAGTCAATCCAGTTTGCTTCGACAACAGAAGTGGAAACAACTAACGTTATCATTTGAAATTATATCTAGTCAATCTGTTGAAAACAGTGTTGTGTAGACACAATAGATTTATTTGCGCGTTTTTATTTCAAGTCTCCACCTTCAGTGTTTCAGTGAGTGCTGTTGGCCGTGTTGCGTTTTTGCTCCCCAGCTTCACTCGTTGAAAACCAACCAATCAGCGCGCAGCTCATCTAAATATTAATGAGCATACCATAAAAGGAGAAAAGCTAGTGTTTTTTCCCGGGAACATTTCAGAGGATCTATCAGGGGGCATAGAACAGCACCCGGGCCATTTTCAACGCAACCAATGTTACATACCCTATTCGGAGACCTTAAGGAACAGTGTGAAATACCCCAAAAACCCAGTCAATCACCCCTTTAAAATTAATTGGGATCAGTAACATTTTGCTGTGTGTGCGTAGGTTGGTGTAACTGATCTGACACTCCACTGCAGATAATGGTGAGAGAGATTGATAGTAATAAGGAAGAGCCATGTTATCAATTACCGTATTTTACGGTAAATAAGCCGCATTGGAGTACAAGCCGCACTTTTTAAGCAAACAATGTTACCGTTGCATGGCCCAATGCTGACAAATGATCACTTGCACGTTCTGGCTGCAGACAGCTTGGATAGCGATCTAACTAGACAACATTCCCAATCAGGATGAACACTCAAATTATCTAAACTATAGACCATAGCATTACACATATCAAAACAGAACGAACACAACAATAGAACTCCAAACAATGCTTATTTAACTAAGCTAATGCGCTTAACTTAGTAGCTTTTCAGCTTGCCGCGGGGCATTCTGGGTACCAAGAGCAATGCATGAGTATAGGCGATCTTACAGCATTGTGTAACACACTTTGGTTGTGGATAGTATGTCCAGAAATAAATCCAAGTCACTCATTTAGTGGCAAAATCCATTGTTATGTCTACAAAATTATTTATATATATTATAAGTTTAGCTAGCTTGCAAATCCTGAGGATAGCCTACTGTAGCAGACCTTTCTATGTGACAACGGACAAGGGTGTTTTGTCCCTCGGGAGTTGCCGTAGGCTTGATGCTGAAAGCATTACGTGAAATCAGTGAGGGCTGTTCAAATGGCGATGTCAAGAAGAGCAGTGGTAAAATACAAGTTATGACAAGAGACCGCGTCCGTGTCTTATTGTCCACACTATCATATACAATTATATCTAAACAAACTTACAAAGAGCTCGGTTAGACTACAAAAGTTGATTTAGCAAGTCACTGTATTTCCAAGCCCTGATAGTGTAACTGAAAAAACTGTAAATAATTCCTCTTTCAAGTAATAAGCCCCCGTTCAAGTGTTGAGCATAAAATTAGCTGCACGGTCAGCAGAGATCTTGAGAGAAGCCACTTTTTTGTTCTAAAACCGGACTATAAGCCGCTTCGAAATATAAGCCGCACAAGCACAAGAAAACTGTAAAATCGGAGTACAAGCCGCGGCTTATTTTCCGTAAAATACGGTAGCAGGGAAAGGGTCCACACCCAAGCTCTTCTAAGCATATCACTTTCTCCCTCTCACTTGTATCCCATCTCTCTTCATTCCTCACTTTCCATCCACCTATTCTCTCTCTTTTTGTAGAATCAAAAGTACAATCCCCCTGTACTTTTACCTCACTAATGAAAGACTGTCCAAATGTCACCATCATTCCTGACTGCCTTCAAAAGTTCAAAAAGACGACACTATCTTTTATATATGGGGCTTTTTAAAGCAAGTAGGGCAAGATCAGAGAATTTCAGGCACAAAAACAAATGCACTGTTATGATAAAGAATAAAGTCATGGACTAAAGAATAAGACTCATAACACAATGCACCCACCTTCATAGGACAAATTAATACCATCAATGACTAAAATTCTGTTTTACCCACATACATATTGCAACACACCTTTTCCACCCGCAGGTATGAGGAAATGGATAATGATCCTAATTAGCTCACCTAAAATGTCTTTGATCTTCTCTATAAATAGAGAGGGGATAAATGTGTAATCTCCTTGGCTGTGATGGTCACAGACAATTAGTAGAGACATTGACAGGGAGATGCACACAGGTAAACAAGGAGCCAAATAATTTGTTTTCTGCACACAGATTAGAAGCCTAGTCCTTCACTGAAAATGGCAATTAAGAGGACAGCTTCTTTAAGAACCCACAAGAAATCAGGAAACTGTCCACATAAGGTATAGTCAGATCCCGTAGTGAAACAGTCTACTTCACTAGTTTAGTAAGTAGATATTTGTGTAGTTGGGCCATCTGCATCATGACAAATATCTGGGTCAGATTTGTGTGTTAGTTTTTTCCTGTTAGAACCATTTCCATTTGCCTCACTTGACTAGAAAAACTAAGTAAAGCACCTCAGTTGGCTCTTGGCTGTAGTTGAAGTTGACTTGGAGTTGAATTTAGACACAGCAACTTAATTTGCATTTTGGAAACAGTGAATACACAGTGAAAAAGGTAGGCTAGACTTTGGGATGGAGCAAGGCAACCACCCCAAAAGACACATTTCCATCCTTGGAAATCTTCTAATCTAGGTATTTGAACACAATCTATTTGTTGCAAATCTCAGTGTTGCAAAACAAAACCTAAATCTTTCACACAAGACACAAATGTTGCCCCCTACCACACAAACGTAATACATCACACTGTTCTAACAGGGGATGAAAAAGGTTCATGTCTCTCCAAATATCCCCAACATGGTGAGTTGAAATGGACAAGATAGAATAAGTGTGCTCTCTAGTGGTCTTGGTTAGTAGTACAGAAGGCCACATACTGTAGGATTGTGTCAAATCATCATACAAATACACGGTAAAATACTTGAGAGTAACCACAGAGGATGAAAAGAGAGAAAGACACAGAGAATAATCATGACTTACTTGTGAGCTTGTTGTGACTAAGAACCAGCTGCGTGATGTTGGACAAGGTGACTGAAACATAGAAGACATATACAATCAGCCCACTATCAACATGTCATACTTCAATATTTATTCTGCATTTATATTCTACCATTCATCTAAATGTTAGGCCTATTTGTGATCTGTATTGTAAAAGACTGACACTTGTAGCTACCCAGATGTGTTCTATTGCTGATTTATATAATTTAACTCATTAATGCACAATTATTGCCATAGTAAAGAAAATAATTAAAATATGGATTTAGTTTTTAACTGTATTCCAGCTGGAACAGACTAGCCTTAATGTCCTTACATAGTCCTGGGATGTCCAGCATGTTGGATATCCCTCTGTCACACATGTCCACCTCAGGTATATTCTTATCCCGACTCTCCTCCACAATTTTCTTCAAAGACTTTGACATCTTCTACAATTCAACATCATACATAGGGAGTCAGATGGCTGAGCGGTTAGGGAATCGGGCTACTAATCAGAAGGTTGCTGGTTCGATTCCGGGCCGTGAAAAAGAACAGAAAAGAAATTATGTTGTAACCCTTGGACAAGGCACTTCACCCTACTTGCCTCGGGGAAATGTCCCTGTAATTACTGTAAGTCGCTCTGGATAAGAGCGTCTGCTAGATGACTAAATGTAACATATACAAAGAATGTGAGTAGTGAAATTCTACTCCACGGATCGGCTAGGACGAGTTCAAGTGCAGTGAGACGTGAAAGTTAAGAAAAGCAACACACTTCAAGTATTTTCAGAGAAGCAATCGTATTGTATCTTTATCAGAAAATCCTACCTTTTAGTCTGCAATGGATAATGTGTAAAAATTGCTCGAAAAAGGTACGACTTTAGCTAATTACTTTGTAGATAGAGCTACCACTACACACCCAAACGGAAGTCGATGTGCGTTCGATAGAATTCTCAAGCTTCCATAAAAGGGAACTTCCTACAAACGGATGTAGTCTTTGTCAAAAAAAAAAAAAGCTACAAGCGTAGTTTCCTTTTTCATCAAATAACTTTTCAAGACAAAAAGGAAAGTTTATACAGTAGGATCAAGGGCTTGGTCCCGTATAGAGCCGTTTGTTGTCCTTTTAAGCAGGATGTTGCAACAGAAATAGGCTCCGCAGTGAAACAATGCAGCAACACTTCGGACATGTGGTTAGCGACCTTTTATTTCATTTTTTGTGTGTGAACAAATATCACATATTAAGGACCAAGTAGGTCCGTCTACCTTGTGGCCATTTGTTTTTCTATTTTGCAACCCGTGTTGACAAACGCAAAATAGGGCCGTAATATCGTTTTGTCACTTTAGTAAGTCGAACACACATTTAAGTAGGCTATTGTTTTTGGTTGTTTCGGTTTTTTTTTTTTATAATGATATAGGCTAACCATATAACACAAATGGAATAACGAGCCATTAATCGTTGTTTTGATTATTCCATATCCTTTATGCTGATATCTGCAAAAGATGAAAAATAGGCTCGTAATATCGATTTGTCCATTTCGAATGTCCAGACATCCCAAGTCTCCCGGAAGGTCCGGGAGACTTGGGAGGGGGGGGGGGGGCTACCTCCCGGAAATGAGTCTCTGCAGGTTGGGATGTCTGGTTGTCAGAACCAGATGATGAGGAAATGCGTGCTTTCCATTGTTTTGTTTTATTTTTGAATGACCGAATAACCATAAAACACAAATGGTATGACGAGCCATTTAGTCGTTTGTTTGATCGGCCGTA
Source organism: Thaleichthys pacificus (assembly GCA_023658055.1). Classification (NCBI taxonomy): domain Eukaryota; kingdom Metazoa; phylum Chordata; class Actinopteri; order Osmeriformes; family Osmeridae; genus Thaleichthys; species Thaleichthys pacificus. The sequence goes on along the minus strand of CM042872.1, from coordinate 2,374,454 downwards.
GTATGCATACTGGCACAAGTGAAAAAGAGAGAGAGGGGGAGAGACGTGTAATGATTGGGGGTGTTATTACTTCTGAACACCAGAGGGCAGCAACGACTAGCTTGTTTTAAAGGGGCGATTGACTTAGCCTGGTCCTAACCAGACTCTCGTACATTTCATTTGTACAGAGAGTCTGGCCTCGCTCCATTGACAAGCGTTGACTTCCTTGTAGGCGGGTACTCTGTTGAAGTTTAAAACTATTGGATCTGCCCAGAGCCACTCTGATCTGCCATAACCAATCGCTAGCGTTCGCCTTAGCCAATTCCTTCACCACTACTGTAACAGAGCTTTCTGCCGTAGCTGGAAAATCAAACTTTTCCCGAACCCTGTGGGGAGGAGGGCCACAACATCATGGCCACCAACAAAACTCAGCAAAACTTGTTCTTGCTCCGGCTTTAGCTGTTGGATATTCGGCAGCGTTGCCACAACGGACCGAATGGCTTTCCTCGCATCTTTCTCTGCCGCCATTACGGAACTACAACACAAACTAGCACACGCACCAACGTCATCGTTCTCAGCCACTCCCTCTGTTCGCTTATTGGACAGGTAGAAAATCAACCTGCAGAATCTGACTTACGGACCTCATGGCCAGACCTATGTACAGAAGCAAATACATTTGAGCGGAAGTACGTTGGACGGCAGAGCCAGGCTACGATTGACTGGGTTTTGGGGTATTTCACACTGTTCCTTAAGGTCTCCGAATAGGGTATGTAACATTGGTTGAGCTGAAAATGCCCCTGGTGCTGTTCTATGCCCCCTGATACATCCTCTGAAATCTTCCCGGGAAAAAACGCTAGGTTTTCTGCTTTTATGGTATGCTCATTAATATTTAGATGAGCTGCGCGCTGATTGGTTGGTTTTCAACGAGTGAAGCTGGAGAGCAAAAACGCAACACGGCCAACAGCACTCACTGAAACACCGAAGTTGGAGACTTGAAATAAAAACGCGCAAATAAATCTATTGTGTCTACACAGCACTGTTTTCAATATATTGACTGGATATCATTTGAAATGATAACGTTAGTTGTTTCCACTTCTGTTGTCGAAGCAAACTGGATTGACTTAGGTGGGTAGAACCTTACAGTTTAGCAACCAAACTATATCGCGATTCAACTCAGCTTCAGTTAGCTTGCTCTAGACATCTTGCTGTAAAATAACCTGACAAAGATCTGGACAAACATGCATCGTGAATTGTAGATTTACATAACAACACGGGTTATTTATTTGAATGAAACAGTCAGGAACATGAAACAACGTTAGCCCCATTGCCAATAAATTAGGCTAAATCATTCTAGGTACTGTAGGTACAGTATGCTCTTGCGTTAGCAAGCTAAACTAGTTTACATGCCTACAGTCTAGGTGTTTTCGCTATCTAGCTGTTCTTGGATTCCTTGCAAATCAGCAGAGCTAGAGTCTAGCTAACATTGACTAGACGGGCATGGCTGATGTTTGTCTATACGAAGCGTAGAAGATCCCTGTGCAGTTCGACCCTGGACACATTCGCGCGAACCATTTCACCAAGGACGGTTTTGAAAACCTCGGACAATATTAGCTAAAGCAGGAAAAGTTCTTACGTTCATCACAACCGCAAGCTGTAGTATGATTTTGTCGGTAACAGTTATTAGCGTAAGGATACGTTATTAATCCCTTCTAATGCTAGCTAGTCATTTTCTAAGTAAAGTATGTTGATGTGTTTAGAAACGTATTTAGCATTCTACCTATGCTAGATACAGGATACGTTAGCATTGCTAATAACTGTTACAGTAGCGACAAAATCATACTGTAGCCTACTTGCGGTTGCGATGAGCGTACGGTCGGAACAGCACATATTTTCAGGTTCAGCTTCTTAGCAAATCCTGCTTGAAATTGTCCACGGTTGTCAAAACTGTCTTGGGTGAAATGTTCAGAGCAAATGAATAATTGAGGGTCGAACTTCGCCGGGATCTTCTCATAGACAAACAGCAGCCATGCCTGTCGAGTATTAGCCTTCCCTTTACAGCCTGGAACACAGCATTTACGACCGTGGTCCATTTTCAATATCCTTGTTATACTTCAAAACGTTATTCATTGTAATTGCTTAGAAGTAGCCTACACAGAGCAGCGCGCAGCTAAACTAGCATCGGAGATCTACGCTACCTCGAACTGGGCAAGAACACCAGTGAGTGGGCTGGTCTGGATGTACATTTTGGGGCGTGACAAAGATACAGACCAGAGCCAAAAAAGGCGGTCCCCCATCCTACGTCACTCCGGTGGCTTTGTTGAAAAGCTAGCGTTTTACAGCCAAATGTTTTCATTTTGAGATTTGCATAGGAAAGAGGTGTCAATGGACTTTGAGGTTCACCGTATGTTCGTTTTACCCACCGAACTGTCGTTATTCAACTATGACAAGGTAAAATCGGTTTTGCAATCAACCCAGCTAACAAAATGACGTCCCCAGGACGTCCCCTGAAAGTCCCAGAATGTTATCAGGACGTCGCAAGGGAACGTCCCCATGACGTTTTTTTGTAGGGTCCCCTGAAAGTCCCGGGGACATCGCAGACAAACGTCCCCGGGACTATGGAACGCCAACTGTGCCAAAACGTCTGAATTCTCGTTCGTGTACAGACGTAAAAAATTAACGTGTACAGACGTCCATTTTTTACGTCTGTACACGGCCGTTTTTGACGTCTGTACACGGCCGTTTTTGACATCTGTACACGTTTGGACCATCTATGCTTCCATGCTATTGGTTGGCGTCAACATAGCCACCCCCCTTTTTATGTAGTGTCTGCGCTAAGCTGTATGTAGTCCTGTAGTATGTTTTATGTAGTCCTACTGTGATCATGTGGGCTCTTACGTAGCTATCATTTAGTATTTGGGACAGTCCATTTGTGTGGGGGAGAGCCACTTGTGCGGTTGATCCGGTATCACACTCCAGTCCAGTAGGTGGCGGTGATTCACCTATAGGGCATACCTTGTTTGCTAACCGGCATTAAAATAACCAAAGAAGAAGACGAACACGTTGTGTGTGATTTCAAATTCTGGTGGAGGCCGATCTCAGAAAATGACGACCACAAACTTTTTGAACAATTGTGCCCAGACTTTTACAGAATGTACTCGACTTTTATCTTCAGATGACCAGGATTCCATACAGACTGTTCTAACCAGGTAAGCTAACAATTAGCAACGTTAAGCCAAGTTACTTGTTTTGTATAGCTGTTTGACTAGTCCTGTCCTCCTGGGCTCCTGTCTTCTCGTCAACACACTTGTAGTGCTAACTCTTTAATAATGAGTAAGATCAAATTAACGCCACTAAACTAGACCTTAAGGTTTTGAATATTGCGTTACTGAATGCGGTTATTATGTTACTGAAGCCAGCAATCTCAAAGAGTTGTTTAACAAGCTTTGTTGTAGTTGGCCTACCACTCGTCAACACGCTTGTAGTGCTAACTCTTTAATAATGAGCAACCTCAAATTAACGCCGCTAAACTAGACCTTATAAGGCTTTGAATATTGCGTTACTGAATGCGGTTATGTTACTGAAGCCAGCAATCTCAGAGTTGTTTAACAAGCTTTGTTGTAGTTAGCCTAGAGCTACCACTAATATATTTTGTCATGCTAACAGGGTAGAGATCATGGCGACGAGCGTTCGCTGGAGCAGAGGGCGACTGCTTCAATCTGAAGTGGTTGATGAAATGCTTTTGCTCATTAGCGAGTTAATTCGGGAAGCCAACGATCAGCAACAACAACCTGGTAATGTACTCGTCATATTTAGACATGATCTGAAGAAGCAAGATTCAAAACACGATGCCTCTAACATTTTTCTCTTGAACTGCAGTTGCTCCTGGTTTCACCGTACCTCGAATGGGAGGACAGACTGGAGGAAGGCCGGTTTACCAAATCGCCCAAGAGCAGTTGCAGATGTTGTTGTCCTTTAAAGGTCACATGACATGCTGTTTTTGGATGCTTTTATATAGGCCTTAGTGGTCCCCTAATACTGTATCAGAAGTCTCTTTCCCGAAATTCAGCCTTGGTGCAGAATTACAGCCACTACTAGCAGTCCCACAAGGAGCTTTCCTCAGAACGCGCTGTTTTGGTGTCTGTAGCTTTAAATGCTAATGAGGAGCGGAGGGGCGGCACCATGCGCTAATGTTTACAACGGATGTATCGCAATGGCTGTAACCCCGTTGCTGTAAAATACCTCGAATTTGCCCATTCTCATCTGATAACCCTGGTTTGCAGAGGTACACACTCAGTCATTTCAATGAGGGGAAAGGTGGATATCGCGCGCGCCATAACACCAACAGCAGAACGTTTATCCAAATAACAAAGAAGTGTACAACACTCACGTACAGCATATGTATTCACACACATACTTGATGCTATCTACCTTTCCATAGCGACAGTAACTCAGCTGTTAGCTGCAGAGCTAATGTTACAGCCACATTCTAAGGGTAGCAAGCTAGGTAACCATATACAGTAAAGCTACAAAATGATATAGCGTTAGTTAACTTACTTGTCCGAGGTTAGTAGCTGGACGAAGGAGAGTTAGTACTGATCCAGAATTTAATTTCAGCAAGGCCAGTTTTGTATTAGCTCAAGTTGAGGAAACAGTCGTGGCTGAAGTGTTTGGCGCAGACATACAAAACAAATGCGCCTACAACAGAAGTTGTGTAGGCGCATTTTCAGCGAAAATAAAATTAAGATACTGATTGTTTAGAGCAGGGGTGGCTAACCAGTCCAGCATAAAGAGCCCCCCCCAAAAAACGCACCATAGCAAAGAGCCACACATGCACGCCCGCACTACTACAACAGCGGCTTACAGATCTAATGACAGTCATAATACAAAGCATAAGTTTTTATACGACCGCACAGTGCCTTGCGCCACTGGGGGCCTCGCGCCTGCCTGGTTTGCAATCACAAAAATGTGTTCTACTTTCAATATTTTCTTATTCCTGTTCTTGACTCGATGTGCTCTAAAATGAAATTCCCGCTTGTCAAAAAATCTCATATTTTTTCGTTCATGATTTACGTTACACCACAGGGCGTGAGTGCACGCCCTGTGAGAGTGCGAGGAGGAAGGAGACGGCTGGGAGAAACAAACGTCACCTACAAGAGAGCAAGACCGATTTTGCAAACATGAGTCAGGTGCTGAGAAAAGGAATAAAGCTAAAAAGAAGCAAGAATTTCACAAGTCGATTCGAGGATCGCTGGATAAACTTGTCAGCATGTCTTGCAGAAATGGTGTGGCTCCGCGCGCGCGCAGGATAATGGCTGTCGGAATTATGGACAGTCTCCGTGCGGGTTGAAAGTGATTCTTGCGCGTGCATCACGTGTATGTCAATAAACAGTGCCTCGCATGTTAAGTTAGCACAGGGCCTGGCACCCCCCCCCTGCGACAGCTCTGTGTGGTTTGTTCAAGTCTTAAACAATGATGTGATACGAAATGCGAAAGGGTCCATATACAGTTTGTATTTTTTGTATTCCTTTTCCCCCCCAGCCGCTCAGTAAGAGACTCACAGGAGCAGGCAAAGAGCCGCATGCGGCTCGCGAGCCGCAGATTCGCCACCCCTGGTTTAGAGGCTCTGATGAAGGAACTACAAAAAGACGTGTGTTGATTTGTACATCCAAGCACTGAGCAACTGTTATGCTTCGTTCGTTTGCTAGCCATGATGTCTCTGCAGGAAAACACGATATTGCACTCGCCCTTGCACGATCGTAGCTCAGTTCCTCATGGGCGGGCCGGATTATCTGGGCGGGCACAGCAGAGAGAAGGGCGGTAGCCTGGCTCCTATCTACGTCACAAGGAGGAGATTTTCAAACCGAGCGTTTGAGCCTTCATTTTCTCAAAGGCAGAGAAGAACACCCAGGGCTTGGTTTACACCTATTGAAAATTCTAGCCACTGGGGGACCAAAGGCAGGCTAGGGGAACTCATATTAATGTTAAATAACCTCCTAAAGTGAAGTTTTCATGTCATGTGACCTTTAAATGTTGTGTTTTGTTATAGTGCTACTTAAATGTTTACAGTAACACAACCCTAGGACTGGGATAGTTACACACATGCATAACCTTACTATGCTTGTCTTTTAGTTAAGTTGATAAGATAGATCACTGCATCTTTAAAAGGTGAAAGATTTTTGTTAACTGCACTGTTGAACAGATCTGCAATGTCAGGGTAAGTTTCAGCAAAAGGACTTTGAACCGTAGCTTTCTCTTCTTCTGTTGAAAAGGGGTCTGTTCCAAATGACGACTCTCTTGTTAAGGTGCCTCCCAGTTCCTCAGCGTAAAGGTTGGCTGCTTCAGGTGCCTGAGGCAGTAACACCTGCAAGACCTTTTTTGGACACCCACCCCCTGCAAGTTGATTTGGGACACCTTTTCCTGTAATTGAATTGTTCAAATGAGTACAATACACCTAATAAAAAGTGTCTGGATCATATCATGTTCTTCTTTAATGGTTTTTAACATACCAGGGATTCTGTGTTCATTCCAGGCATCCACAAGTCTGTTCATGCCAAGACGACAAAGTTGACCAGTCAAGTTAGACACACAGTATCTGCTGATGTTACAATTACCCTCCTTCAGTGGGTAATTGACCCTGTTGTTTACTTCAGGCCACATACGCTCAACTTTATGATTCTAGTAAACAACAGACAACCACAAATTTGAATGTGTGTAAGTGAACCATAGCTTCAGGGGAAGCTGTTTTGAAATGGTCAATATCAGAGATCTATTGGAGTCAGTAAGAAGAGCCCAGAAAGGGGCTCATGAAACTGCCAAAATCCAATCCACAAAAAGTGATATGGGTGAATGACTTAATATTGCTAAATGTGACATATTTTAAGGTCTACTTGCAACTCCCAATTTCTTACCTTTGTTGATGTGGTTTGGCAGTATGGTGGTTTGTCCTGATTGTGCCTATGGGGAGCAAGTAGAATTCCTTGCCTGTGGTCGACTCTCACCTGGTCCCACATCCCGTGGTTGACAACAGCCGCCCTGGATTGTAGACACATATGGAAGGGATTATAATTTATCAGAGTTGAGGACTGTGTGTCTTTGCCTATGCCACAAAATGACACTTAAAGGTAACAACAATACTATTTATGCTTTCAAATGAACAAACGGAATACATTACTAATACAAATGTGTAGAGTAATAGAACCAAAACAAACCTGTAGACTTCCTCATAAATGGTGAGGTTATTCTTCACTGGCATTGTTGTGTGAGCCACGACTTTGCTACTGTACCCATCTACTGCAATAACATGGGTCACCCCAAACATTGCTAATTTTTCGTTTTGATCTAAATGGATTTTATGATCCATGTTGGCAGCATGGTACGGCACTGGGTTAAAGTTCCGCAGACCCTGTAATGTGAAATGAAACAAATTTGACAAGATGAATTATTAGACAATTTCTGCAACCCACTATCTGTCCCACTGTCATTTCACATGGCAAAAACATTTAGTTATGCATGTGCAGTGGTTCTAATCCGGGGGGAAAGGCCCCCCTGTGGGGTTGTAAAGCCACTCCAGGGGTCATGGATGGTGGGCAGACCTAAGGTTATATGAATATGATTCATGTGTTGAAATAATCTGCTCTGATGTTAGCAAGGCTAATTTGTCAACCGGGAGGGGGGCATCTGAGATTTTGCTTTTAATATTCAAAAGGAAAGGTAATTCTGTTCTTAAGTGACACTTACATTTACATTTAGCAGACGCTTTTATCCAAAGCGACTTCCAAGAGAGAGCTTTACAAAAGAGCATAGGTCACTGATCATAACAACGGGATAGCCCCAAACATTGCGAGCAGCCAAAACATGAAGCATACATTGTGAAAAAAACAAATAAGTGCCAAAGGGAAGAACCATAAGAGCATGCAGTTAAACAAGTTACAATTAAACAACATGAAACTCAAAAAGTGCAAGAGTGTACCTGTAGAAAAGAAGACAAAACAACAATCAACAGTAAAATATTTCACAGTGAGTACAAGAATTAAAAAACCGTCACAACTAACCAACAAGAGCAACAAGTCTCTCAATACGAGTCATTGTGATCCTGGAGGAAACTAACATCAGGTCCAGCCAAGCATTCCTAAGTGCCGTTGTACTCCCAGAACAAGTGCGTTTGTTCGAGAGCCTTTTCTTGAAGGTGGGGAGACAGTCAGTGTCCCTGAGGTGGGGAGTTGATTCCACCATTGGGGGGCCAGACAGGAGAAGAGCTTGTGTTGGGACTTGTGTTATGTTCTACATAGGTCACCTAATAAGGAGCACTGATACTCTGAATAGGCCTACAAAAGAACAGAAACACCCCATGGCAAATCAGTGTCACTATTACCCTACTGACTAACTCCTTTTACTAATTAACTTACTATAAACAGTTGATCTGAAAGCTCTGCCTCCATATACTAGGTGAAACATTACAGCAGCCTCTTTGCTGTCAAGGCCACAGCCGTGCTCCCCTGTTGTTTTTGGTTTTGCCCTGCCCTAGTGTTTCCCTGTCATTGTCTTCACCTGTGTCTCGTTCTCGTTAGCGTCATTGTGTCCACCTGTGTGTCGTTTGGTTCTGTATTTAGGTTCCTGTTTTGTGTCCAGTCTTTGTATTGTCCTTACTACCCATGTCACTGTGAGTACCCTAGCTGTTTTTCCCGTTTTTGATAATAAACCCTCTGTTCCCCTTTCCTCTTCCTTCTGTGCATTGACTGGATCATGGTACAAGCAACTCACAATAAAAAGACTGGCATCCAGTGGAGTCTAACAGAACATCTGGAGGACCTCGACTTTGATGACATCGCACTACTCTCCCATAGCCATCAACAGATGCAGGACAAATCCAAACTGCTAGAAAAAACGGCAGCTGGACTTGGACTAAAAATAAATGGACCAAAAACCAAAGTAATGCGGATAAACACCAAGAACACAGACCCAATAACCATTGGCAGAGCTGCCCACTCTCACGGTTTTGCCGTGTGATACACGCATTTCAACCATTTCTCACGCTCTCACGCCACACATTGTATATCTCACGCTGAAAAGGCAACGCCAAACAAGTAGCCAAGCTAACGTTGTAAACAGTAACGGACGAGGCGCAGGTTAACGGAGTGAAGCATCATTGACGCGCAAACAGCCGTGTAAACTCGCCTGGGGGGGAGGAGTGAAGCTCGCCTAAGGAGGGGGGGGGGTTGAAGCTCGCGATAGCTCGCCCCGGGGGGGGTAAGATTATTTTAAGTAAATGCCATATATATCAAAACTGTTTTTATACATTGATCATTTAGGCTGTCCAACATTGTCAAAAATATATAATTGTTGGATGTTTTGTAATTGTGTGGAGAGTGCTGTTTTTCCTGCACATTAATTCATCAATTTAATACAGACACTAACCATGCTTAGTTGACTGCTGCCATTGGTCGAGATTACAGGGATATTACTATCCAAGGGATCATAGGCCTACTTATTATCAGTTAATATCACGAACGAAATACTAATATGAGGCTTTATTATTTTCTGGCGTATGTAGTAGTTTACCGTGTCAGACTACTGACAGCTCTCTTTCTGCAAGTCAAGATTCACGAAGTGTTTCTGACTCTGGCACTTTAGCCAATTAAATGACATCTTGTCTCGCACGCTCGAGGGCGCATTGGTTAACTTTTTTCACTTTTCTGGGCGACGGACAATAATAGGAAATGAGTTTTGCAAATATATTGTGCAAAATATTCTTTCGGAATCGATCCAAATTGCAGCACAAAGGAGTTCACTAAAATATTGGTGGGGACAATTTTGTCATTTTCAAATGTTGGTGGGGACAAGTACCTAGCGTCCCCCCCTGAATCTACGCCCATGATGTATGGTGATGGTGATGACATTGCAGTTCTGGTAATGACAGTGTGTTGCGGTGATGACAAATCACTTATCGTAACCTATTGTAATTTAAGAGCCTAAGTGACTTCAGTAAAAAACACCAGCTAGTAATCTGTTTACATCAAAATCTTGTTTAATCTGATTATGGAAGACCAAACATAAATTGTGTTCCTTGTGAACAGGATTGGTTCAGTATAATTATAGTCTAAACAGACTATTTAATCATTTCATAGCCATGTTGAATAAAAAAACATGAAACAGGAGGGCAGTTAAGAACAGGTAAAATGCTGAATAAAAAACACTATATTCATATTAAGTATCCCAAACAACTAGAATCTAATCTGACAGTTTACTTACATTTTTTGTTCAGCAATTGCTTAAAAAAATTAAACACCACAAACATGTCATTGATACAAAATCTTCCACTAAACAGACAAAAACTTTTCATCCTCTTGTCATCTTCTCATCCATCATGGACGATACTTTATTCCAGACTGACATATCAAGCATCACATGCCTCTTGGTGATTGGTTTTGGCTCTGGCACGAGCCCCAGGAAATGTTCATGCCTGTACCACAGGATGTCGTCTTTCAGAGGCAATACTGAATACTGAAAATGCATAGGCCTACATGTTATCAAAGTTTAGCGTCTCACAAATCACCCACAAAAGAATCAGTGAAAATAAACGTTTAGAACTGTTAGAAAACCTTGTCCCAAAATAGTTTATTTAGCCCGGAATTTTCAAAGACTGTGGAACTAGCGTGGCTGATCACGTTTTAATCACAGTCGGTCATGGCATGCACAGCAATGGCGTCTATAAAAGTATCATGTCACTAATTTGTCCAATTTGTACATGACATCTGTTTTTGGATAAGTTTATTCGTTTTAACCTTTAGATGCGTGAGTTCTAAATATTTCCGACGCTTCCACCAGTTATTTTTCCAAAACGCAGCTAGGTAGCTTTAATTAGCTTCCGTTACCTAGCAACCTAGCATAATACTCGTAGTAATGCTACTACCTGCTAGTGTTACTTGTTAGCCTACTAATTGTAAATTTTGAAGCCATACTATAGCGTTTGTCATATAGTTTTTGTCTATCGGAAAATAGTCGGTTGGAATGTTCAGAATCACACATGTGCGACGCTACGCTGTGGGACCCTGCTTTCCAACGATCACATAGGCCTATGTGCAATGCTACTCCTTTAATATTGTTAAGGATGTGTAACTGGGTAGTGGAGAATAATACAAGGTTAAATATCGGACCAAGTTATTTGTAGTTTAATGTAAGTAATGATGCAATCACAAGATACACAATGAAAACAACACACCAAAATGTTTGTAGTCTAGTACAATGAATCAGTCGATGATGCAACAGCAGTCTCACAGAAACAGAGTCTCAGAATAGAACAAACAAAGGCCTTCGTTGAGAAAGTGGTCGTGACAGAGATCAGAGAGAGTTCTGCCCACAACAAGTTCTGTCTCCCTGTCCTTGGGAGACAGGTCTTGTACCCCCCCAGAGAGGGAGGTCTGTGACAGGCGATTGGTCAGAAGACCGTGGGGTGGGAATGTGGTTGTCCAATTAAATGTCCAGGGCGTTCATGGTGGCACAAGGTGGGGCAGTCCACGGATCTGGTGATGTTCGGAGAGGGAGGGGGCGGAGAAGACCCACAGGTCTACTCAGGGAGGGGGGCAGACAAGACCCACAGGGCTGAGGTAATCCAAGGGAGGGGGGCTCCAGGGAAGGGAGTAGATCGCCCCAAGGTCCTGATGGCGTGCAGGGAGATGGGAGCTGCGCCTCCAAGGAAAGGGGGGGGGGGGTCGTGTCTCCAGGAGGAAGGGGTGAGGCAGACCAGGCCAGGGTCGATGATGTATGTGGGAAGGTGGGGCAGGGTCTCCAAGGGGAAGGGGTAGATCATCCAGTGTGAAAGGGGGGGGGGGGGCAGGGTCTCCAAGGGAATGCAGGTGGGGCAGGGTCTCCAAGGGAATGTGACCTCAGAACAGAGTATATCCAAAGGTGGTCAGACCGGCTGATCTGACCCGTCCTTAAGCAGAGAAGAGTTACTGTCCCAACATTACCTTATCTCCCAAGTTGACACTTTTACTCCCAAGCGCTGAGAGGCCCTATTGTGCTCACTGCGGTCCCTGAGCATCACAAACTCGCCTCCCAAAACAGTTTGCCTGACATCGGCATTCTTGCCCACACACCGAAGGTACAATTTAGCATGATCTTACTTTACACAGATACATTTCAGCACAACCTTACTTGCACAGAAAGCATCCTGTTGCATGATCTCATATGTTCTTTATTAATTCAATTGATCACAATTGGATACATGTTTTAGTATAGAGCATTACATAATATATGTGTATATATGTATATACACATATAGGGAGTCAGGTGGCTGAGTGGTTAGGGAATCGGTCTAGTAATCAGAAGGTTACTGGTTCAATTCCCCGCCAGGCCAGTGACGTGTCCTTGGGCAAGGCACTTCACCCTACTTGCCTCGGGGGAATGTCCCTGTACTTACTGTAAGTCGCTCTGGATAAGAGCGTCTGCTAAATGACTAAATGTAAATGTAATGTATATAAGGTAGTGATTGGTATAGCAGCATTGATTAGCAGTATAGTTATCATTCCTTCACAATATCAATATGCTAAAACTATGTACATAAACTACATTCCACTTTCATTTCTGTACAGATTATCCTACCACCGTCACACGGCCTAGCACTGTGTCCCTGGGAAATGATGGTAAAGTAATGAATGACCGTTTATAACAGTGACAATAATTGTATGAGCCATGGCAACCCTAAAGGCTATGTTTTGAAGCAAAAGCATGACTTAAAACTTTTGCATCACCAGATGCCATACCCCTAGATGTCAACTCTGGTCTGGTGGAGGTGAACCCATTGGGGGCCCAGGAAAACAGCTGGCAGCCAGGCAAGTGCAAATATAAGACACAAATATATGCTTTGTATACAACCATTCAAGGTAACATTTGTTATTCACATCAATGTTACAGCTAATCTAGAAGAACCACAGTGTATGCCAATCATGCTAACTCTTGTAAACTTGTTTTACTTGTCTTTAATGACAGACACATTACAGGTTATGCTCCGGAAGATGGAGACATTGGAGGAGAACCAGCGAGAGGCTCTCCTATTCAGGCGACTACAGGGCAGACACACTGAAGAGGTGCCAGTGATGGACCTACAGGTGGCCCAAACACAGGCTGAACTCCAAGACCTCGAGGACCTCGAGGAGCTTCATTGTCAGGGCCAACAGACAGGACCTGTAGCGGGGACTGGCAGAAGATTTGAATTCACTGTTTGGCACTTTGTTTGAAATAAAATGACAATGTTACATGGAAATGCTGCTGTTTATGATTAGCTTGAGTTAGGCTACACATCACACAAACATAGTCCTCCTAAAGTTGGCTACCATGTAGCCTATTATACAAGAACAAGTAGCATTTTGGGCAAATGAGGTCTGCATAAGAACCGCCCCAATATAAGCAGTAGAATTGAGAAATATAGGTTACTTAGTTAACGTTGCAGTTACGGACTAGCCTGGTCCTAACCAGACTCTCGTACATTTCATTTGTACAGAGAGTCTGGCCTCGCTCCATTGACAAGCGTTGACTTCCTTGTAGGTGGGTACTCTGTTGAAGTTTAAAACTATTGGATCTGCCCAGAGCCACTCTGATCTGCCACAACCAATCGCTAGCGTTCGCCTTAGCCAATTCCTTCACCACTACTGTAACAGAGCTAGCTGCCGTAGCTGGAAAATCAAACTGTTCCCATACCCCGTGGGGAGGAGGGCCACAACATCATGGCCACCAACAAAACTCAGCAAAACGTGTTCTTGCTCTGGCTTTAGCTTATGGATATTCGGCAGCGTTGCCACAACGGACCGAATGGCTTTGCTCGCATCTTTCTCCGCCGCCATTACGGAACTACAACACAAACTAGCGCACGACATCAACGTCATTGTTCTCAGCCACTCCCTCTGTTCGCTTATTGGACAGGTAGAAAATCAACCTGAAGAATCAGACTTACGTACCTCATGGCCAGACCTATGTACAGAAGCAAATACATTTGAGTGGAAGTACGTAGGAGGGCAGAGCCAGGCTAGTTACGGACTGGCAACGTTACTAAATTACGTTGCTAAGAGGTCGCGGTTACAGACTGGCAACGTCGGAAAATGACGTTGCTAGGAGGTCGCGGTTACAGACTGGCAACGTCGGAAAATAACGTTGCCACGACATCACGGTTACGGACTGGCAACGTGATTTTGTGACGTTGCCGTTACCTCATGGCGTCTTTCACTTCCCACGTTGCCGCAATATCGCCAAAGACGTTGCGGCAACGTATGTTTGGTCATCGAATGACGTTGCGGCAACGTAAGGGCAACGTAACTGTTAGCTGGGCAAACATGTCAGGTGTGAAAGCACCCTTACTGACATCTAATAAACATTTACACATGATGTAAAGAAATCCGATACGTTGGCTAGATATAGCATACATCCACAAACCACTGCATATCTGGTCATTTCTGTGTACTCAGATTACCTCAGAGTAAAAGATTCGTTATGACTAGAGCTACAGCTAACTCTAGCCGAGCACAACCTACTGGGTAGTTGGCTAGCTATCAATAAACCGTTCTTTTTAATTTTGTGGTGAAACAGATGATCGGAGTATTGTGAAATAAAATGCATAAACACATCTACAAACCACTGCATAGCTGGTTATTTCTGTGTACTTAGACTACATCAGAGTAAAAGATTCGTTATGACTTCAACCAGGGCTGCCAACTTTTCCAAAAACCTTGGCGTGAAATTTGGTAGCAACCCCCGGGGCGAGCTATCGCGAGCTTCACCCCCCCCCCTCCTTAGGCGGGCTTTCGCGAGCTTCACTGCCCCCCCCCCCAGGCGAGTTTACACGGCTGTTTGCGCGTCAATGATGCTTCACTCCGTTAACCTGCGCCTCGTCCGTTACTGTTTACAACGTTAGCTTGGCTACTTGTTTGGCGTTGCCTTTTCAGCGTGAGATATACAATGTGTGGCGTGAGAGCGTGAGAAATGGTTGAAATGTGTGTGTCACACGGCGAAACCGTGAGAGTTGGCAGCTCTGCTTCAACAAGCTCTGGTAGGTTGCAAAAGTTGTGTACCTGGCTTTCGGTAATGGCTGCCACATTTTTTTCTAGTCGATCTGTGATTGGACACCAGCCCTGCTTGCAAAAGGCATGGCATGGCAGATGAATAGCATTTAGCCAAGCATAAATATTTCAAATATTCATAATAAATCGACTTTGCTTCTTACATTCAACTATTTGTCGGATTTGTGTCGTAAACATTATCAAGAGTCTTCATAGGAATTTGTGATTAAATCAGACTAGAGGATGTAAAAAGCATTATTTTAGCGTTATATTTCCTTTAAAGGTCACATGACATGAAAACTTCACTTTAGGAGGTTATTTAACATTAATATGAGTTCCCCTAGCCTGCCTTTGGTCCCCCAGTGGCTAGAATCTTCGATAGGTGTAAACCAAGCCCTGGGTGTTCTTCTCCGCCTTTGAGAAAATGAAGGCTCAAACGCTCGGTTTGAAAATCTCCTCCTTGTGACGTAGATAGGAGCCAGGCTACCGCCCTTCTCTCTGCTGTGCCCGCCCAGATAATCCGGCCCGCCCATGAGGAACTGAGCTACGATCGTGCAAGGGCGAGTGCAATATGGCTAGCAAACGAACAAAGCACAACAGTTGCTCAGTGCTTGGATGTACAAATCAACACACAAGTCTTTTTGTAGTTCCGTCATCAGAGCCTCTAAACAATCAGTATCTTAATTTTATTTTCGCTGGAAATGCGCCTACACAACTTCTGTTGTAGGCGCATTTGTTTTGTATGTCTGCGCCAAACACTTCAGCCACGACTGTTTCCTCAACTTGAGCTAATACAAAATTGGCCTTGCTGAAATTAAATTCTGGATCAGTACTAACTCTCCTTCGTCCAGCTACTAACCTCGGACAAGTAAGTTAACTAACGCTATATCATTTTGTAGCTTTACTGTATATGGTTACCTAGCTTGCTACCCTTATAATGTGGCTGTAACATTAGCTCTGCAGCTAACAGCTGAGTTACTGTCGCTATGGAAAGGTAGATAGCATCAAGTATGTGTGTGAATACACATGCTGTACGTGAGTGTTGTACACTTCTTTGTTATTTGGATAACCGTTCTGCTGTTGGTGTTATGGCGCGCGCGATATCCACCTTTCCCCTCATTGAAATGACTGAGTGTGTACCTCTGCAAACCAGGGTTATCAGATGAGAATGGGCAAATTCGAGGCATCTTACAGCAACGGGGTTACAGCCATTGCGATACATCCATTGTAAACATTACCGCATGGTGCCGCCCCTCCGCTCCTCATTAGCATTTAAAGCTACAGACACCAAAACAGCGCGTTCTGAGGAAAGCTCCTTGTGGGACTGCTAGTAGTGGCTGTAATTCTGCACCAAGGCTGAATTTCGGGAAAGAGACTTCTGATACAGTATTAGGGGACCACTAAGGCCTATATAAAAGCATCCAAAAACAGCATGTCATGTGACCTTTAATTTGATAAGGGGATATGAGGTTGCCTTTGCACATGGTAACATGTTGTAGTGTCTTCCTCATGTGTGGAACAGATCAAGTCCCTAGGTCAATGTGGGACTTATTTATGGACATGGTTGCATACATGTGCAACAGGGGCAAATTCACCGCAACAATCACAATATAAACAGTTTAAAATAAAAAAGGAAGAGTAGATTGTTTGGAAATAGTAGGATTCTTGTAGAAGAACTCAGTCTTTTCAGTGTGTGTGTATGTACAGTTCCCAGGATATAATCTGTTCAGTCCATGAATAGTTTGTGCTTGAAAGTTCCACAACGGAACTGACGGGCAGTACTGGGATCTGATGTCTTCTTGATATGCGAATCAGGTCCGGTCTGGATCATACAGTAGGCCACACCGCATCCACGATCTGGGTTTGGCTCGCCATCTCAGCATTCAGATTCACAGGATTCAGATTATTCTAGTGTGCATAAAAAAAACAATCAGAGTTTCCAGTATGGGATTATTCTATTGAATTACTTCAGATGACACTCTCAAGTTGGATGTCGAAATTTCGGGAGGTTCGTTCTTAACACATCTCATGGGAAAATCTTGAAAGGAATAAGAGATTACTTATTCGTGGGGAGTTCCCTTGAACGGAACACATACTGCGCTCTCTTTAGGCAATAAATTGTACTACTCCTGATATTAGTAGCCCTAATTTCATGAGGGTTACACCCTCCCCCCTTGACTCTGCATGAGTCCCTTCATGCTTCATTATGTTTCAGCCTAAAAGACACTATGAGGGGAAATATCATAATCATTAGTGTCAAGGGTTTGACTGAAGCATTCTAAGAGACTCCTAGCAAAGGAGATAAAGGGTTTTCCTAATTCAGGATAGTGAAAACTACCAGGGGGTCGACGTGACCGCTCAGGTCTGCGTCTAATGCCACTTGTTTATTCATGTATCACATGGTCACTCTCTGATCGTGGATCAGGATCTGGGTGAGTATTGTCTTTGTCAGTGATATGACTCACTTCCATGTCCGTTTCTTTTCCAGGTATCTCTTGGATTTCCGGAGAAGCATCCTTTTCGTCAGCAGCCTCAGCTGGACTCTCATTTCTCTCATCCAGTAGATCCCTTTCAGTAGAAGGTTCATCTGTGACATCAGGTGGAGGTATATCCATTTCAGTAGGTTCAGAGTTCATATCCGGAGGTTCCTCCGCTTCAGGCACTACAGGAGGCATCTCAACAGGTTTTACTGGCAGGGTCTCGTCTGCAGTGGCCACACCCTGAAGTTGGGAACTCAACGGTTCGACTTGAGTCACAGTGGTGTACTGTGGCTTTGGGACTTCGAACACCTGAACAACCCTTTCCTCTTGAATGACATGCAGCTGTATGGGGTAGACCGGAAAGTCATCCTCAGAGTCAGAGGTTTCTCCAAGGTGTTGAGGTGGACTACGTCTTGTTCTAGGCCGTTGGACTCGGCTTGTCAGCTTCAACGTCCTCAGGTTCAACCAGGTCACCGCAGGGGAGTAGGAGATCCCTATGTAGGGTTCTGACAGGACCGTCTCCATCTATGGGCTGTACTTTGTAGACAGGTAGGTCTCCTATCTGTTTCAGGACTTTGTACATAGTGGACTCCCACTTATCCGCGAGCTTGTGTTTGTTCCGTAGGCGCACATTTCTTACAAGGACTTGGTCGCCTTCTTGTAGTGTTGACTATCTATCCAAGGATAGATAGTCAACAGAGGGGCTGACTTTTCAGGCAACGTTTTCCTTCTTACACAACGCCCACACATCTTTAACTTGTGCTCTACATCTACAGCCATCTTCGGCCAATAAAATCTTGAACAAACTAAGTCTAGTGTTTTTTCCAGACCCATATGCCCCATATCGTCATGGAGGCACTGGAGGATGGTAGATCGCATGGACTTGGAAACCACAAACTGGTAAATTGTGTCATTCTGAAGTTGACGGATTCTGAACAGCAGGCCTATCTCTCATTTCCAACCGCTTCCTGCTGATGAAGAAAGTGTTTTGTCCGTCTCTTCATAAACGGAGTGACTAAGTTCAGTTGAGTTCAGAAGTATTATCAATCTGCAGATTGGGAGAGAAAACCATACCCCTGACAATAAAATGACAACACGACACCAGGCTTAGGTCTCAATCATGTCTCTCTCAGCTCTGAAAGCCGGAGGACCATCTTTTATAGGGCACAAGAATGTAAACATAGATTGTGACAGTCAGGCAGTAATGACGTTACAACAGTCTCAGAGAAAGAGATTCACTGCTCCCAACACATGACAACTCTCAGACTAGAGAGTTCATAGTTGGAGCTCTCCTTGTAGTCATGACAAGGAACGTTTAAGCCAGTACTTTCTCCTGACCCCGAACATCTATTAACCCTGACACATAGACACAATATGCTCTTATTAATAGCAAGCTTACATGAGAACGTACTAACTAGTATCCAATGACTAGTTTTATTGATTAGTGAATAATGTAAGCACACAGGAAATCCCAATTTCTTCCACAGTCCCCCCTTTTGACGTTTAACGTCAACACAACAAACATTTATCAACTGTTTATCTGAAGCCTGCTGTAGTGCCTTACATTTCACAAGTTTCATAACATTTCAAAACCTTAACAATCAAACAATACTTTATCTGTTACTACTCAACACAGCATACATGATTATAGGATTTGAAGAAGTATTAGGTAGTACTCAATCAGGTGAATAAGTACAAAGTCAATGACACTAGAAACATAGGCATATTTCTCTCCTGGACATAACCAAGGGTCATGCTCTCATGAGCTCAACACAGCATGGTATAGATCAAACACTGTTCATAAATTCAGATTATTTCAAACAGTATAAAAAGTAATAAAGTAACCACTATCTTTAATTATTGTTCACTGATCTGTGGTTAAGGACAGATCTATTCAGATTGCATACAGCATTGTATATCAGTTGGAAAATAGAAGGAGGCAAATGGCCATCTTTATTGGCAAAATAGTCACTTGGTACTTGAAATTACATATCAGACATTTCAATCATTCTCAGGGCAATGCAGTAATCCTCAGTCTTGCTTGCTTTTGTCTGTGGCTTGATTTGGGCTACCATAATCTTACTGGCAGCCTTACGAGAGCCTACTGCACAGCACTGTACACAGCAGGCAGTACACATCTTCCAAGCACAAACCACAATCAGCACAACAACGATTAACATGCCCAATCCAGTGATTCCCATTTGAGTGATAGTTGAAAAAGAAACCCCGAACAGAGGAGGTCAGTCAGCACAATTCCAAGCTTCAGGTTCCCCCAAAGCTGAAATTATGTTTTAATGTGAGCAGCCATACTTGTGATATTAGCAGATTCATTGTGGATAAAAGTACAACAGTCATGACTGATAGGATGGAAATTCTGGAGAAGGCAGGCCGGAAGGAGTCACGACAAAGGAAAGGAGTTGACTTTTGTTTATTAGTCGAGCTGCCCGGATCAAACAATCAGTTCAAGACAAACTGATGGCATGAGTGAAAACTCTGTCTCTCAGCCGTGCTTAAATACATGAGTTGGACACAGATATAGAATGCACAGAATTGCTTCCTTAACGGGTCTTCAGTGGTCAGTGTATTGACACACTAGAACGTTCAGCAGGTGAAGTGGTCGTTAATCACATAAGCCCTATTTGTACATGATTTTCCTTACTGTCTCCCCACTGTCTGGACTGCGTGCTATATTCTGCTCAGAGGGGGCCTCGCTGCATGACCTCTTGACCTTACAGAGGCTCAAGCTGTACATGTACACAGAAAATCTGCCTTACAATGACCTATCACAGCACAGGTACCTCCCTGAGCTGACAACAGATAATCCAGTGCCATACGGTTCTGTAGCACTACCTGCCTCATGGCCTTCATCTCAGAAGCAACCGCAGTTAAGGCGTCGGCTGTCTCATTACCAATGGACTCCAACCCTACTGCTAAGCTCTTAATATCTCTAAAGGCAGTGATAACACCATACACAGGGAGAATGGCAGCTGAAAACGTGAAAAGTGACTGTGTACTATTGAATCCACGTGATGTGATCCCAGCTTCTTAGCATCTGCATTAATAATACTTCTCTTGTGGCAGTACCACCAATGTTTGGGAAAGGGGTGCAGGGGCAACCCATCTACAGGTCTGAGGGCTCCTACAATAAACCCAAGGTAACACGTTCCTGACCAGTCGGCCGTCAGGAAATAATAAGCACTCTTACCACATGCCCACATGGTGCCATTGTTAGCTGCACGAGGAACCCAAAATGGTGATGCCCTTATACTTACAGGTCCATCTGCAACAGGCAAATAATGCAACAGGCTGTTAGCATACATACCACAGTGTGGTTACATGTATTTTTCCAAATACCTTCCCATAATTATTTAATCATTTAATCAACCATATACTACATCTTCTGTAGTATGCTAAAAGTGTAGGAATAGCATAGTCAGCAACATCAGGAATTTATGTCAACCGCCCAAATGGTATACAGGACAAGTAACATTGAACTCAGATACAATTGAACTTACAAATCATCCAGTAGAGTGTGAGCATACATAGAACCCGTATCCTTGCATGTATTTTTTCCAACACTCTCACTGTCCAGTCATTTTTCCGTCCACGGTAAGGTGTTGTTGTACAGATTGTTCTTCATGTGTGCTTTATGATGAATCTCAATGTTCACATCAGTTTAATTGGGAGCGTGCAATAGTGACTCTCGGTGTGGCTCATGTATGCGATGTCTGTGCACTTGTGCGTTCAGTATCAGTAAATGTCTGTCAGGTGTGTGCGTCAGTATGTCTGGATCTCATCTCTCATCGTAGCTCAGGCAGCGGCCTCGGTTTCCTTGAAACAACCGAGGGTCTCCACCACAGTATCCTCTCGTCCCATTCTGGGTGCTATCAACTGCTTCATGTAGAGGCCGGAGGAAGACTGAAAGTGTCTTCCCCTCTCCAGGCTCCTCTCTCTGGTTTCCCATCTGGGTGCTGTCATCTGCTTCATGAATCACACATGGGGAAGAGAGGCATGGTAGCAACAGCAGCCCCTCTCTGGCTTTCTCCTCATGTGACTCACCTTTCGATGTCTTCAACACCTCCGGGTGGGTGCTCTTTGGGACCTCCTTCTCAGCGCCCCTGGATTGGAGTGCTGGATGGCGGGGTCCTGGTTTTGGCTCAAATGGGTCCGCTGGACTGTAACCTGCTCCCGGATCAGCCGCTTCAAACGGGTCTCCACCCCCCTTGGTGTACTCCTGGAGGAGTAACCCAGTGGGGATGAGACAAATGACAAGTTGGAGCAGGCATCATTTGGAGGTGCACCTGCTCCTCCACCGGCCCCTGGCTCTCAGTTGGGACCCTCCACCGTGTTGTTCGGTGGAGGAGCCATTTTGCAGTCTGTTGCATGAATCCATGTCGGACGACCCTCCACTTTTACAGCTGTGTGAGTCACCAAGAGAAACTAGGTATGGACCGGTCCATCTCGGTGAGAGGGCAGTCCTCCGTTTGTGCACTTTCACATAGTCTCCCGGTTGATAGGGATGACATGGCTCCCCAGCAGGCAGCTTTCACCTGTGAATGCACAACCCCTGCTCTAGTTAGGGCAAAACAAAAGTTTAACATTGTATCATCCATCTGGTGGATATCCATGTGTTTCAATGATAGTGGGGGAGAGACAGGCAATTTCATTGGTCTCCCTAAAAAGATCTTGTGTGGGGAAAGTCCATTCCTCCTCTGGGGAGTGGACCTCATGGCCATAAGAGCTAGTGGGAGTGCATCAAGCCATTTTAGGCCAGTCTCTTCACATATCTTGGCTAGTTTGTTTTTCAAAGTTCCATTTTGCCTCTCCACTGCCCCCGCAGACTGTGGGTGGTAGGGACAGTGGAAATGCTGGTTGATCTGGAGCGCTTTACAAAGTTCCTGAACAATTTGATCTGTGAAATGTGAACCTCTATCACTGGACAGTCTTGTGGGGGTCCCATATCTACAGATCACATCTCTAATTAGAATCTTGGCTACCGTGGTAGCATCAACTTTCCGACATGGGTAGGCTTCTACCCATTTCGAGAACATGTCAACAATTACAAGTACATATTCAAAATTACAACACTTGTTCATCTGCATAAAATCAATTTGTAAATGAATAAAAGGACCACTTGGTGGCGGGTGGGCTGCGTCTCTTCTCTTTGGTCCCTTTCCGGGATTATGCTGCTGGCAGGTATGACACTGAGCACAATGTTGCTCAGCCTTTGTGGAAAAAACAGGTGCAAACCAATATGTATTTACTATTGAGACCATACCCCCCTTGCTCGTATGGGCACATCCGTGCGCCATACTTGGACATTTCAGGTTCATTTACAACAAAGTTCTTGGGGAATTTCAGGCGGATAGGCACGTAGCCCAAGTATGGAACGTTTTTCCCATTAGCACCTTCAACATCCAGGTCATCTAGTGGTTGAATGGAGTACTCTGATAGATGATTTTCATAGAATGAAGCTGAAATTGTGGTCACCTGAGACCCAGTGTCTAGAAGACAGTTGCAGTACACTCCTGACACTTTGACAGTAGCTGTGCACTTCTGGCCTATAAGACCTCTGGGGAATTGGGATTAGGTTTCTATTAAGTGTGACTGAATGGAAGCTTTAGTTGGAGTTCTGGCTTTGGGACATTCACAAATGTCCCAAATTTCTTGGTTTGGGCTTTTTGTTTTTTACTAGATTTAACAGGAGTCTGGCGTGTGCCATCCTTCAATGCTGCTTTAAGTGAAACCATCTGAGCTTGTAACTCTGCAAGCTGCTTCTCAAGTCTCACTGTTTGCAAAATCAGTCTCTTCAGTATAGAAGTCTTCCACTGAATGGACATTAGTCTGAGCTTTGGGTTTTGGGAAGCCTAAGTGCTGTTTCATTCGACTAGACTTAGCTGCTTGGCGGTCTTATTCAGTACGCAGCAAGAGAAGCAATTCAGAGAACGAGGGTGGGTTCTTTTTCTTCTGCTCTAGTTGCAGACTGGTAATTAAGGAATTATTCCAGCAGCCTCTGCAAAACTGCTTAAGGAGCTGCAGTTCTGATTCAGCAGCGGGAATGCCAGCTCAAGCATTTGCCACTCTTTTCACAACTTTACTCAGGACTGTCTGCAGTCAGCTGCAAGTAGCTGGACGGTTTCTCGCCTGAGTTCTGATTGGTGTTTAAAAACCTTGCAAAAAGTTAATCTCCATCATCAACAGTGTCATAAGCTGAATCAAGAAGACAGAGATAGTTGTAAGGTGATGCTTTTGGTCCTAGATGCTTCACAATATTAGCAGCAGGGGGCAGAAGACTTTCCATTATCTTCATGACAGTGTGCTTGTCAGACACAGAGGCGTCGGCGAGGAGGAACTCTACATTGCTGCGCCAGTTGTCATAGTCGGACTCGGAGTAAGGGCATGGGACTTTTCCAGAGAAAGATCTAAGCTTGACACAGCATTGATATGACGAAGGCGGGTCACTATTCTTGATCACATGTTCTACCACTACTTTTTGGACTTCAGGAGGACGTTACGTTGTTAATAATCCAACAAGATATAAGATAACATATTTTTGACAATTGCAGATCGAAACATTTGTCACATAAACTTTATTTATCAAGTTGTCAATGACGATTGTGAGACTGACGTCTCGAGGACTTGACGTCACTTGATTCCTTCCATCGCTCGATACAGTCGCCATACCATAAACTGACCAGCAGATGTCCCTATGGAGAAGATGTATCGAACGCTTCGAAAAAGCGATACTTTTTCGACACAATTGTGTCAAATAGCTCGTTGCTTCGGAAAGCTTCGTTTCCCCCATCACTACTCACCTGATGTGAACTCCGCTATTAAAACCTGTTTTTCGTCCAGGCCCGCCCGCGGGCCCGAAACACTGCCCCCTCCTCCCCCAGTTACTACGCACTAAATGTTAATAAATATATTTTTTCGACTACTACACATGTTATACATCATTGGAAAGCTACGATTCTTGTGCTTGTAGATATGTAAACCATTTCAAGATTGAGTCACAACAACAAGTTTAGTCAACGTCTTTGTCCAGTCACCACTTTGTAAATAACACCAGAGCCAAACGTCTCTACTTACCCTCAAAGGTTCAGTGTCCTCCAGATATGCTAACAACTCATCAAAACTTGATCTGCGTACATTCCAAAGGGTCCAAAGTATCTAACCATGTGAAGTAATTCGTCCGAATCCAATGTTTACATTCATGTATAGCCATTATCCTTTGTTTCATTATGCAAGTTAGCCGACGGAAGAAACAACTTGTTCACATAAAAGTGTTCTTTTCTCCGGTTAAAAGTCGATTGCGCAATATGGTTGTCGATTGCGCAATATCTTTGTGCGCCAATCCTGGGAATCAGATAAAGCACTCCAATGTGTTCATGCTTCAGTTTTTGTGTTTCAGTAATACTAATTAGGGATTTAGCTGTTGTATATGATAGTTCTAAGTACCACCTTTCATTAGAGATAACAATTATGAAATATAATATCTTTTTATCCTAAGTATTTGACCTTGGTTACAAAGGGTCATTTTGGAGTCTCCAAAAGGCCCTTTTAGAAAACACCTGGATGTACTCTTATAAAAACGTGTCAAATATGAATATATTGTGGTATTATGTTTGACTTTTGATTTGAATTGGGTAAGGCTTCAACCTGTGGTCCAATTTAGTCTTCCAGCTAATACCTGCCACCTCTAGGCCTCTTCAGGCCTCTGTTTTCAAAACAAAAACAAAAACCTCTTCTGGCTGGCTCGCCAAGTTTATGTAGCACTTGTCTTGGGCTATTAGAAAAAAGCACTAAATATCTACCTAGATTCGAAGGAGAGGTAGGCCTAAAACAAAGAATAAGTTGAACAAATTACCAATGCAACAATCACAATATAAACAGTAAAAAAAATACAAAATAAGATTAGATTGTTTGGAAATAGTAGGATTCTTGTAGAAGAACTCAGTCTTTTCAGTGTGTGTGTATCTACAGTTCCCAGGATATAATCCGTTCAGTCCATGAATAGTGTGTGCTTGAAAGTTCCACAAGTTCCGTTCTGGTCCATCTCTTTATGTGTACTGTATCTCTAAACTACCTGTCTACCTGACGGGCAGTACTGGGGTCTGATGTCTTCTTGATATAGCGAATCAGGTCCGGTCTGGATCATACGGTAGGCCACACTGCATCCACGATCTGGGTTTGGCTGGCCATCTCAGCATTCAGATTCACAGGATTCAGATTCTTCTAGTGTGCATTAAAAAAAACAATCAGAGTTTCCAGTAGGGGATTATTCTATTGAATTACTTCAGTTGACACTCTCAAGTTGGATGTCGAAATTCGGGAGGTTCGTTCTTAACACGTCTCATGGGAAAATCTTGAGAGGAATAAGAGATTTCTTATTTGTGGGGAGTTCCCTTGAACGGAATGCATACTGCGCCCTCTTTATACAATAAATTGTACTACTCCTGATATTAGTAGCCCTAATTTCATGAGGGTTACACTGACATAATGGGTAATGCACACATTCAAAACTGCCATGTCTTAGTTTGCCGTTCAGCTGAGAGGTAGACTGGTTGTACATGACATTTTATGGGATACATAATAAGTATGGGGTTGTGAGGTATACAGTCCCTCAGTTACCTGTATCCTTGGTTTGTAAGTGTTCGATAATGTACTGCTTAGCTTCAGCAGGGCAGACAAATGATCTCCGTTGCTGGCTTTATGCTTTCTTCAGGATGTCCATCTTTTCTGTAAACGATCTGTTGCGGGGGATCCCCCTGCTTGGATCTTAGCTGCTTGACTTGGGAGGACAGCAAAGAGAGCTGTAACTCTAGTTCAACAACCTGGTCAGAGTAGTGGTTAGCGCCGTCTTCCAGGCTACGTAATGATGAATCCTCTAGCTTGAGCTCCTGATTAGCAGTCTCCAGAGTTTACCGTATATCGGAGTGAACTATGGCTATTTCTTCACGCAGCTCTTTGGAGAGGTTCTCTATATTTGCGTGCAGGTCCGTCGACAGTGTAGTCACAGTGTCTTCGATTTTGGCCATGACCGTTTGTTCGGAGGCTTTGATGGCTTCCATTATGGTAGCGACGGTCTGTGGGTGGTCCCGCCACCGGAAAGTCAGAGGTTTTAGCTCTGCTGGCTTAGGCCTTGGTTTGCCGGACGTGGGTGCAGACGTTACTCAAGAAAGAGAAAGGGAGAGAGATAAAGTGCTTCCCCGGCCTAGGCTCCAGCTACAAGGTCAGGCCTATCCCAGGCTTCCCCCAAAACCCTAAAGAGGGGCAGGTATCACAGAGAGCCTGGAATGCTGGATGTGTCTTCACTACTGAAGTGTTCTCTTGCTGGGGCGTAGTTACACATTCTGAGCAGTAGGTGGAGCACTAACAAACACTCATCCAACAGAGTCTAGACACACACACACTCACTACGACAGAGGAAATAGAGCACCACCACGCTCAGGTGGTTTTGTATCTCTCCTTTTATGCATGAGGCCATTTGGTAGCATCTCCATCTGTCACCCCCGACCCTCCATCTCCTTCCCTTCTCATCTGCAACTCCCCACCCTCCATCTCCTTCTTCCCTTTCCAGCTCTCTAGACCATTGACCCCCACACTCAAACCCTTGCATACCTCACTCTCTAATCTCATGGGCAACAGTGCCTGAACATCTGTCTCTTCCTATTCTCACCCCACTGGTCGATCAGAGACTTCACGCTGGATACACACACACTTATGCACTCAAACTGTTATGTTTCTATCTTGCCAGTCCTGGTTTTGTGTGTGTGTCAAGTCTGTGTTCCAGGTCACATACCCCAACCCTCCAGTCCACATCGTCTGGTTCACCTCCCAACCAGACACACCTGTTACCCATCTATCATTACCTGCACAGTTCATCTACCCTGGCTTCCCACAGACTCGTTGCCAGTTCAACGTTGCTACTTTGACGGTAGTTGGTCGTTGCCTTGCCTTGAAAATTACTAATCCGCCTCTGCCCCTGTGTACCACAGACATCAACGGCTACCTAATTCCATCTTCTGCAATCTACGGCTCCCTCCTCACTCACTCCTGTCTGGCACCCACAGATCTCACCATCATCACCCTCTGTGTCTGCAATAAACCTGGTTATCATCACATCAGCATCTGAGTCTTGCAGCCGGGTTCATAACACAAACACATACATACACACTGCTTTGACAGAGTACATTCTGATGATAGATGAGCTGTGATCTTATCTCTCTTCTGACACATCTCTCAGGAATTGGTTTGGAATGATCGGATTTATTTGAGTTTAATAACATTTTAAAATCTGATTCTATTATCTGGGGTTAACTAACCATAAGAATCATCATCCTGATATAAAGAACTCTACACTAACTGAATAGCCACTGTGTTCTAGAAGGCTACATAACCACAACGTAGAGAATCACAATGTTCTAGAACACTGCTACACCAAGGTATTTGATCAGCCTTATTTTGTTTGTGAAACCTTTCCTCCTCCTTGCCCCTACTCATCTTATTCACATCCACCCTCCCTCTTCTTCCAGTCCTCATCTTCTCCACATCATGGCCCCTGTCTATAAAACTCCAACTTACTAACACACACTTACTTAGACAGTCACACACACAGCCATCCACAAACAACCAACCAATATCCCACCCACTCTGAAAGAGAGCAGCTTTAGTTCTAGTATTTGTAGCCACAGGCCAGAATTCTGTCTTTTTCATAAGGAAGATGACCCCTCTCTCTTCATCTGTCTATATATGCCTCTCTCTTTCTTTCTGTATTTCTTTCTCTGTCTCTCTTTATTTCTCTCTCTGTAGAACAATCCTCATGTAAATCATCTATTCCAGAGCTCAGCCAGCCTTTGGACATCAGGAACTATTGTTTGTCTCTGATGTAGCTTATGTGTTTAATTTAGTAGACTAAGCCATGATTGGTCCTCCGTTTGCCTGAGATAGGATGATATAATATTTTTAAAACACTATAAAATATTTCCTTACAGTTCCAGATGTGTGTCGCACTGGATAAGACACAAATACAAGGGTCTGATTGAGTCATGTTTATTAGTTATTAGAGCTATATTTGCATAATTAAACACAAGCACATCTGGGTGTGTCCTTTATGCCGAAGAGATCTGAACCCAAATAACAACCGGGACACCCTAGATGTCCTTCTGATCTCATGGTTGATGTTGAACAGATGACAATCCTGGTATAGTGCTTCCCTCTTAATCCATGATGTCCACGGTGGTCATTGACAGTCATTGTTACATCACTGAAATTTTAAGAATAAAATCTACAACTCAATGAGAGCTATGACCGTGTGTCTGTACATGTGTGCACTGCAAAAATCTTTCCCACAGAGACAAGAAACTGTGAGGGTGACATGTCTGTAAATTCATGTTCTGAATGTCACATCATGCGTCTGTCTGTGATATGTATAGCCAAGGGCATAAACCCACACAAACACTGCCCTCCAGTCAGAGATGCCAGTGGCAGCAATGATACATGAGAAACTTGTCCCCTGATGACTCATGTTGTGTCCTGAGGCCTGGGATAGCTACACTCCGAAAGGCAGGGAAAGAAAACTGGATGACATTTAGTGGTGTGAGTATAGGATGGGCAAAACTGTCACTTTACCACACGATACGTTACCACATGATACGTTACCACACAACACATTACCACAGGACATGTCACCACACGATACGTTACCACACGCCACGTTACCACACAACACATTAGCACAGGACATGTCACCACACAATATGTTACCACATGACACATTACACGTTTCCACACAATATGTTACCACGTCATCACAGGATACATTACCATATGACACGTTATCACATGATACGGTACTACGTAATGTTACCACACGTTATGTTACCACACGTTATGTTACAACACAATACACTTCCAGACAATACGTCATGCGTCATATGATACAACACGATACATTTACATTTAGTCATTTAGCAGACGCTCTTATCCAGAGCGACTTACAGTAAGTACAGGGACATTCCCCCCAAGGCAAGTAGGGTGAAGTGCCTTGCCCAAGGACACAACGTCACATTGCACAGCCGGGAATCGAACCGGTAACCTTCAGATTACTAGCCCGACTCCCTAACCGCTCAGCCACCTGACTCGATACGTTGCAACAAGACACATTATACACAACACTTTACCACATGATACGTTACACCATGCTAAGTTACAACACAATATGTTGCCACACAACACTTTACCAGGATACATTGGGATGGGTAGAGAAAAACACTGGTAGAGAGAGTGTGCCTGGGTTCACCGAAGGACCTGACCAAGTCTCCTGGAGAAACCTCAGCATCCTCTTCTGTTCCCCTGGCAACCATCAGGAAAGGATATTGAACAGCAGGAACGTGAGGGAAAGGAAGGAGCGTGTCTGTCTTCACACACGTATTAAGACACACACCTACGCAGACATTCGTACACACACAAACACACATACATTCATACACGCACACACATTCACACACACACGCACACACACACGCACACACACAATGCAGTGTATGTACATACTAATTAAGTATGCCAGTATCGAATGAATCCTCTACCACATCTCACAAATACAGAGACGTGTTTGTGTAGATCTGAAGAAAAAAAGAAAGAAAGAAAAAGATAGAAAAAAGGGGCGGGAGATAATGTTCATTAGTAACATTACAAGTCAAACACCGATAAGGTGAGGTTCTTTCATGTTCAGGGTTATCCGGAGGGTTTAAATGTTGCTTTTGATCCAGGGTTCTAATCAGTCATTTTTGGATGTACTTTAGTTACATTTACATTTAGTCATTTAGCAGACGCTCTAGCAGAGCGGTTAAATTATCTTCCATTGTAATATCTGCAAAAACAATAATTTCATCAGATATTAAATGGAAAAAAACAATCTGCAGATATTTATGACGTGGCAGAATTCGAACAAAGAAATGTTTCTGTGAAAGTTTGCATTTTAGGGGTAAAGACATTTGATACTCCGTTTTAAGTACCAATTACCCGCTATACTATCAGATAATCCATGTTCATTCCCTCTCCTCCAGGCGGCTCTTCCACGACCTAAAGTATTTTGACAGCATTTCGCCTCTCCCCTCCCCTTTCAGAGGCTCTGATTGCATTCCTGTCTTTGTATTTGAACATCCGGGCCTTCTCACCGACTGCGCTTACTGTAGCTACCCCTCTCCAGAAGCCATTTTGGACTCAGTTCAGCTGCTTGCATGAGAATCCCGGACCGTGTCCTCGGCCAGCCGCGAGCACACTGTCGTAAAGGTTACGCGCGACGCTGGGAGCGAGACGTTACATGCTTGTTGTTAGACGTCAGATTTATTTTACCTCGTTGGTTTTATGCGCGGGACTATATCAATCATTCTCAAATGGATTTTTTTATATGTGAAACTTATTTTTTAGCACGGGCAATTGTGTAGAATTAGAGAGCTGAACACACAAAAGCAACTCTCGTGGACATCGTAGGGCCTCGGTGCTTCCCGGCTCGCGTGTGTGTTGTGCGGATCATCATTTTAAATGTTCTCAAAGGAAAAGAGACTGAAACGGAGAAAATCTGGTGTGTTTCTTTTTAAATAAAGGAATATGTTTGCTTCTTGGCTGACTTCTGCTCTTCTTCTGGGAACTTTGTGTGCAGGTGAGTGTTTATGAAATATCCCCTGCTGACTGAGTTGGAATTGTCACAGGGCTGTTGCAGAATGTATCCAATGTGGATTCGAAGTGAGATTACTGATTTTATACTATGGCTTTATACTACCGTTGGCTGTAGGATAGGCTACACTGATGTATCCACGCGTGGCTTTCTTGCAGTGTACTGCTATTTGTTATCATTTTGTAAATGCATGGTTCAAATGGCAACCGAACAGTGCAATTTAACAAATATGGTTAGCTGCACATTTTTGTTCTCCTCTGAGCTTTCGTGTCCTTTTGGGCACCCGTTCGGTCGCTAGTAGGCAAGAGATCAATAGCCATTTCAATAGCTGACTGCCAGATAACTACATTTTAATGTATGCTATCTGTAGAAATCTCTAACGCTCAGTGGTTAAATAATTTCATAAACTTTTAGACTATTTTGTTTTGTGTGCGTGCGTACGTGCGTGTGTGTACGAGCGTATCTCGCGAATCAGGATGAAATATGAATGAAGAAACGGTCATGTGGCCGTACTGTGTAGGTGTAGTAGTAAGATTTTGGGCTGGAACAAATGTACAATATTTTGAATCAGGCAACTATTGTATATTGTGTGTGGAATTCACGTAAACATTGTTGATATAACATAATTATAGTTATGTCAGTTGTTATTATAGCCTAGTTGTTCATACATTCTTACAGTTGTTCTTTTGGAAGGTCTTTTGGTTGTAACGTCTTATCTCCGTTGTGATGAATCCACGTTATTTAATATAATTTCTGTCATTCGGAAATGGGCTTTTTCCCAACCTGATCATGTCGAGCATGTTGTTATAACGTTATAATTACTTTACTAGCGTTAGGGCTTTAAATTGAGTTTAACTGGCAACATTGTCTTAATGAATATGTGTGTGTTATTATTCATTAAATCTAATGTATGTGGTTGTTGTTTATAGTATTAAGCTCTCAAGCGTACAGGCCTACACAGGCCGCCGTTCTATGGTAGGTGTGTGTTGTGTAGGGTGCCCAGTTTGTGTTTCCAGTTCCCCCCTTGTTTGTACGGCGTGGGGGAGGGGTGTGTGGAGAGATATGGTACTGGTGCCAGCGGCTCTATTGTGTATGTTTTCGCTTTGCACGAGTAGAACCTCATCTGTGTCAGCTGTAAACGGTCACCTGGTGGTGAGAACAGCGTTCTCTATTCGTATATCTCTTTATATTAAGGCAATCTGCTAAATGAATGCATGTACATTCAACCCCAGATCTTTTGTGTAGCCTACAGTGTTACAATCTATGTAGCCTTCGAGTGGCTCCATTCTGTAGAGCTAAGCAAACCTTAACTGCTAGTCAGTTCTCAGTGTTGACGCATTCATTGGCATTTGACTCCAGGTCACCTAGGAATGGGGAGTGTAATGTCTGTGAAGCAGGGTAGAAACTATCACCAATCCTCACCTTCAATGTACTCTAGCTGACCTTCAAGTCACACAGCCTATACACACACACTCTTTTCCTGTCTCTCTGTAGCAGTCTAACCTCATTCCTATATAGTTTATTTACATTATAAATCGTATGTGTGCTAACCACAGCTACGGCCACAACTCTGTATCCCCTCTGTCCCTGTATCACCTCACACCACTACAGCCATGACCACCACCACAGCCACGACCACAACCACCACCACAACCCCCCACCACCCTACATCCATCATGACCACAACCATCACCATGACCTCTGCCACAACCATAACCACCACTGCCACGACCATAACCACCACAGCTACGACCACAACCACCACCACGCTACAACCACCATGACCACCACCACAGCCACAACCACGACAACAACCACAACCGTTGACCACCACTACTCCCACCATAACCACCACCATGACCACAACCATCACCATGACCACAGCCACAACCACCACCCCAGCCACAACCACCACCCCAGCCACGACTACTACCACAGCCACAACCACCCTCACCGTGACCACAAACATGGCTGGCTGGCATGCTATTTGACTGGTAGGCTGGCTTACTGAGCAACTGTCTGGTTGTCTGACTGACTTATTTTCTGGCTTGCTTGCTGTGAATAGAGCTGCAAGGTTCATAGCTGTGAAACTTCTTGAAAACAGTTTATTTAGTTAAACTACTCTCTCCTGAGATGCTAAGGAGCTGGTTATGAGGGCCTGAATACAGCTGCACAACTCGAGTTGCCCTCCAGCCTGAAATTTCTCTGTCTCTCTCCGTCTCTCTCCGTCTCTCTCCGTCTCTCTCTCTTCATTTCTTTCCCTTCCTCAACACTGTTTCTTTCTCTCTTTTTCTCTCTCGCTCCTCCCTTTTTTTTCCTTGTGTGTGAATATATTACATAAACACCCCAACACAACTTCATCCCCTACTGTTACTAAACACACATACGATGGCCGTATCTGTTGTGGTTTGAAGTGTGTTATTCTCGATGTACTGTGGAGTTGGGACTGAGTACCCGCAGAGGCAAGAGGAGTGAGCAGGGCTTGAAATTGCAACCATTTTTGTATGTACAAATAAAAAAATAAAATTTTCTATGTAAAAATACAAAAAGATAT
This sequence comes from Thaleichthys pacificus, assembly GCA_023658055.1. Classification (NCBI taxonomy): domain Eukaryota; kingdom Metazoa; phylum Chordata; class Actinopteri; order Osmeriformes; family Osmeridae; genus Thaleichthys; species Thaleichthys pacificus. Next base: position 2,340,713 of record CM042872.1, on the reverse strand, counting down.
ATATTTGCGAGTGCAAATAATTGTAATGGTGCGACCTGTTTGAATTTCTGTACAGAACGTTTGCTAATTAGCCTACTACACAGTATGTGCTAGCTGTGAACAGATACAGTGACCGGTCCAACGTTCTATCCAACGTTACATAACCAATTTAACTTCCTATTTTCATTCTAAACTTTAATGTAGATTGGTTAATATTAGCCGTCAGTCACTCCTTGTCACGTGACAAGGAGCTAACTAGCGCAGAAAATAAACCCAGGGCTCTCAAGTCTAGTTCAACCATTTCTCATGCTCTCACGCAACACCTTGTATTTCTCACGCATATAAGTTATTTCTCACGCTGAGAAGTAAGGGATAACTTGTCCCGCTATACACAATTAATGGACGAGGCGCAGGCATACAGAGGGAGTTTTCTGCAGAGTTGAGAGCTGTCTTGAGTTATACAGAGTTAAATGGTCCCTACCAGCCATCAGAAACATCACCAGTACCCCCCCCCCCCCCCCCCTCACACACAAATTTGAGAGCCCTGTAAATTTATAACATACAAATTGTAGTTGTGGTGATTGTAGTTGTGGTTAATAATCGGTGGGTGCTCGTAAACTTTTGCTGGTGCTCCTAACTTTTTAAAGTTGGTAGCACCAGTGCCACCAAGTAAAAAGGTTCATTTCAAGCCCTGAGTGTGTTTTTTGCACAGGAATGTGTTTGTTTGACTTCTACTCCATTCTCATGTTGTCGCGAGACCAAGTGGTAGCATATAAAAACCACCGTGGTTAGGCCCAGGTCATCCTTCCCTCCCTTCCTTCCTTCCTTCCTTCCTTCCTTCCTTCCTTCCTTCCTCACACACTGTGTTTGTATGGTTACAGACCCCCAGTGTTCACTCCAGCATGTTTTTTGTTTCAGATCAGAAGTACAGAGAGCACATCAGTATGTAGTATGTCAGCTCTTGGTCAGGGTCTGGCAGGAGGGAAAGTAGGGGATGGAGGAGAGAGGTGGGTTAGAGAGAGGTGAGGAGGTGGATAGGTGAAGACTGAACTGCTCCAGTAGATTATAGTATAAAGGTATTACCATATAGCTGCTGACCTGGGGTGGCCTCCTCTACTCTTCTCCTCGTCAGACCAGAGAGCCCCCTATGTGGCCCCCTATGTGGTGAAAGAGTGGAGCAAGGGGAGGGAGGAGATAATGTTTTCACCGTGGGGATTGAGGACACTCCCTGAGGACCATGCCCCTCCCCTAGAGGCCCTGTGTCTGGAAGTGGGGGCCTGTCTGGAGGGTGCGTGTATGAATAGGGGAGTCCCTTCTGTCTGGGCCCCTGTGGAGAGCTCCCCCCTGCTCCCCATCTGTGCTTTGAGGTGTCAGGCTGAGGCTCTGGGCTCAGAGGGGGGTGGTGGGTGGGTTTCAGAACAACTCTATGTAGTTAGGGTTAGACAGCTTCCAAAGGTCACTGGTGATTACATGTATCTCTCACTCATTCTCTCTCAGATTTTCCACCACACTATCTATCCCTCTCTCTTTTACCCACAAAAATGCATTTAGCAAATACTTTAATCAAGGTTTCCCGCACAAAAAAAAGTGTTAGTTAAGGTGGTAGGGTGGGGTTTGCCATCAGATCGGGGGGGGGGGGGGACGACTGACGGCTAATATTAACCGATCTACATTAAAGTTTAGAATGAAAAGATGAAGTTAAATTGGTTATGTAACATTGGATAGAACGTTGGACCGGTCACTGTATCTGTTCACAGCAGGGACATTTTGTACAGAAATTAAAACAGGTCGCACCATTAAAATGATTTGCACTCGCACAAATGCTCTCAAATATATATGTTTTTTATTTTATTTGTACATACAAAAATTGCAATTTCAAGCCCTGCTCACTCCTCTTGCCTCTGCGGGTACTCTAATCAGTGGGGGTGGGGGGGGGGGGCTAGTTTGTGCGATAGACTAATGCGATAGACTAATGCTTTCTGCAGAGAAGGGAGACTGGCGTTGGTCACGGTTTGGAATGAAAGGGAGAAAACAGGACAGAGTAACACGGCGGATATCGCTATTACATTTTTTTTAGTTAAGGCGGCAGGCGTGTGTTGCTTAGGTGGCCGACTTATCTGCAAAGCGGGAAACCCTGCTTTAATTCAAAGCAACATACATAGTGCATATAGTAAATGCAACAGATAATCTTGTACCAGAAGTGCACAGTTCTAACAGTTTTACAGTGGTTAGTGCCAATAAACAGTCTGTATTTTGACCAGACAGTGCAAATCTTAACTACAGTCAGTGTTTCCCCTACCATTATATTAGGGGGGCGCTCCGCCCCCCCAACGGCACCCCCCGCCTCCCCTGGAAGGTCAAGTAAAGGTTTTATTATATTTTATATATTTTATATATAGCGCCCGATCACAAAATAAGTCATTTCAGGTTACCTTTCCTATAAAACAGGTGTATAGTATGTGTGGACCACGATTCAGTGATTGTGTGAGAGAGTGTGAGCGAGACGGAGTCAGACAGGGTCAGTGAGGGCAGGGTATTGTGATGTTAAACTAACCAGCTGTTTGTGTCTTTTCCACAAAGACTGTCTGGTCTTGCTAGCTCTGCAGAACTCCCTATATTCACTAAGACACTACAGGAAATTGTATAACACTGAGGAACAGCAGTGAACAGGCAACTTTCACTTTTTGAGAACTGAGAGAAAGAGAGGAGGTTAAAAGGGGTGGAGGGAGGTCTGAATTTGAGTCTCTTCTATACCTGACTCCCCATGCCTCACCTTCCACTAGGTCACCACTATGGCTTCCTGTTCTGCTCTCATGCACAGACAGACTTGGTTAGTTTGATTAAACTCTCAGTCCTCTCCTCCTGGAGTATTGTTGCTGGTGTCCTGCCCAGTAGCTATAAATAGTGTTGTGTTGGACGAGGGGGAAGGCAGAGGAGGGGAAGCCCTTTTTGGCATCCAGCTGGCACCCTGCCAAAACCTTGGCTGAGATACAATATAAATACAGTGTCTTTCAAAAGTATTCAGACCCCTTACCAGTGTCTGAGGTCCATTCTTCAAGGCAGATTTGCTCAAGGTTGGGTGGACAATGCTTGTACACTGCAATTTTTAAATAGTGCCACAGATTCTCAATCAGATTGAGATCTGCACTTTGGCTATGCCATTGTACAATAAAGCTAGGCAATGATTTGTATTCATAAAAAAATAGTGGTTGTTTAAATCTACCTTCACTATGAAGATAAATTAGGGTCATAAACATTTTCAAGTGTAAAACTGGTTGTTGACACGGAATAATGATTTTCTAGCTTTGAAATTCGATTTTCAAACCATATTTTTTAAACAAAATTTTCAAAACCCTAACCCTAACCCTAACCCTAAAAGCTGCAAGAAAAAACTACACATATTGAACTACCAAAAACTACCAAAAGTTGCAAAATTGTCACAAATTGTCACAGTTGTCCTATGTTGTTTCCTTCTTAATAGGCCCAATTCGCGCAATGTCTCTTCAAAGTCCGGATGCTTATGACAATCTGGTAATTCTGGGCAAAAATCGCTAGTATTTCCTTATTGCTAAATACGATAGAAAAGTATAATTTGATAAGGTCATACATTTCTCAGAATTTGAATCTGAATCAGCTTTATTCGCCATGTAGCCTAAGTTTACACAAACAAGGAATTTACTGTGGCAGGAAGGTGCATACGATAAACATATAATATGCAGGCATATGCAAGCGGTGGCATCTGTGGTCTGATGAGGTTGACCATGAAAAGTGACTTTACCCCCCAAAAAACACTTTCAGGCTTTATTATCTCGGAGAATCAAAACTTTTTTTTCAGAAAAAGGCTGAATGGACCTGATCATCCATAGCAAAAAATCCCCGAATTGATGTGATCGATCAGGGGCTTGTTCCATAAAACAAGTTAACAGAATAAGACAGGCTTATGTCTGGGAAGTAACTGACATAAGCCTGGCTTATTCGGTAAACTGGCTTTATGGAACAGAGGTGTGTTCCATCAACGTCGCTAACTAAATCTGCGCCGACACGAAAAGCCTCACTTAGGTTAACGTCAACTTAGACTTCAAGCCTTTCTACTAACAATCAACACTAATTCAAGCTAGACATCAATAAGGTTAGCTTGTGGGCACACACGGAGAACAGAAGCAGCCCAGACCAGGCGATTGTCGAACAGAAGAGTTATGTTGAAAAAAGTATGGCGTAAAACAGCAGAGCAGTGTTATTTTCAACAGCGTAACTGCCTTTTTTGAGTTTTGGGGAGTTACCCCCAAAAAGGGCAATACTGCCAGATTTAACAGAGCAAGGGAGACGATTTGGCAAGACATTTACATTTTACATTTAGTCATTTAGCAGATGCTCTTATCCAGAGCGACTTACAGTAAGTACAGGGACATTCTCCCCAAGGCAAGTAGGGTGAAGTGCCTTGCCCAAGGACACAATGTCATTTGCACAGCCAGGAATCGAACCAACAACCTTCTGATTAATAGCCCGACTCCTTAACCGCTCAGCCATCTGAACCCCAGATGGGGGTTTACACGGTCAGACATTGCTGACCGTTTAAATTTGTACATTGTAGGCCTACCTAGGCTACTTATTAACATAAGTAATGCATTTACTGATAATTTGCATAATTTGATGAAACCATTGTGACAGTAATCACTGGCCTATATTCTCAACAGGAGGTTGAGATTAATAGCCAAAAAAAGAACATGGCAACAAGTGAAACTTACATTTGGATGTAGGCTTATGTTTTCAAAACACTGCAGAAGGTCATGGACTTGATGTAGGCTAATAACATTTTTGCCTTCACATCTTTAAAGGGGTCATTGATTGCAAAACCGATTTTACCTTGTCATAGTTGAATAACAACAGTTCGGTGGGTAAAATGGACATACAGTGAACCTCAAAGTCCATTGACACCTCTTTCCTATCTAAATCTTACAACTGGAAACTGCAGCTGTAAAATGATTGGTTTCGAAAAAGCTGAATTTGTGACGTCACAAATGTAGCATCACCTTTGTCACGCCCCAACATTTCAGGCATGCAAACTCCTCACCTTTAGGTGAGACTCACCTTTTTGAAACTTTGTGTGTGTGTGGGGGGGGTCGTGGCCTTGGCCAACACAGCATTTTACCCGTGCTTCGCAACTTTACAACTGGCTCTGGAACCAATCGTCACTCCTAATGCCTAAACCTCAGACACTAGTTTAGCTGCGCACTGCTCTGTATACTTCCACAGGAATTACAAAGGAGAATGTTTGGAAGTTTTTAAAGGATATTGAAAATGGACCATTGTAAATGCAGTGTTCCAGGCTGTACAGAGAATGCTGACACTTTTCATAGTCTTCCTAAGGAACCAAACACTCGACGGGCTGTGATGTTTGTAAATGAGAAGATCCCTGTACAACTAACATTATCATTTCAAATAATATCTAGTCAATCTGTTGAAAACAGTGTTGTGTAGACACAATAGATTTATATGTATGTTTTTATTTAAAGTCTCCACCTTCGATGTTTCAGTGAGTGCTGTTGGCCGTGTTGCGTCTTTGCTCCGCAGCTTCACTCGTTGTAAACCAACCAATCAGCGCACAGCTCATCTATATATTCATGAGCATACCATAAAAGGAGAAAACCTCTTGTTTTTTCCCAGGGATATTTCACAGGATGCATCAGGGCTCATAGAACAGCACCCGTGCCATTTTCAGCCCAACAAATGTTACATACCCTATTCGGAGATCTTAAGAAACTGTGAAATACCCCCCCCAAAAAAGACACATTTATAAATTACTTCAAAATACCTTTGGCACACAGATTTCTGAACGGAGGCTAAATGCTGAGCTTTAAAGGAGTCATTGATAGGGATGGGGATCGATACCCGGTTCTGTAAGGACCCGGTCCCAAATTTCTCAAAACCCGAAGATCAATAAGGTCCGAGCTTATCGATACCGCTATCGAGACTACGTAGGCTAATATAATGTAACTTATGTCTCGAGAGAGAAGTTATGTAATTTAAATCAAATCACTGGTGCACAAACGTACATCGATTGTCTAATAAAATTACTAAATTCAATTGAATGGCCTGCCAACCGCCTTTAAACTAAAAAAAGAAGAATTTAATTGGCTTACGCCCTACTTCGCTTTATTTCTCATTTTGTTGCTAGCTACAATGGCTGAACGTATTAAGCGGTCAAAGGCTTGGCTACATTTTAATTAGGCCAAAGATAAGAACGAAGCGACGTGTAATACATGTTCGAAGATAATTTCTTGTAATTAAATGTAGCTGTAAAACGGTTGGTTTAAAAAAAATCCACCCTATTTGGCACTGGTCTGTACCTTTGTCACGCACAACATTTTTTGTTCTCAGACACTAGTTTAGCTGCACGCTGCTCTGTGTACTTCCACGGGAATTACAAAGAAAGTTTGGAAGTTTAAAAGAAGGAATTGCCAATTGTCCATTGTTTAAACACAATGGACAATTTAAAGAAGGATTTGCTAAGCCGCTGTTTCTGAAAAGAGGTGCTGCTCCGACCATATGCGCATCACAAACGCAAGGTATAAGTATGATTTTGTTGCTAACAGTTATTAGCAATGCTAACGTCTCCTGTATCTAGCATAGGTAGAATAGGTAGAATGCTCAATACGTTTCAAATACACATCAACATACCTTACTTAGCAAACTTACTTACTTACTAGCTGTTAGTCGGCATTAGAAGGGAAGTTTATGAAAAAATAGCAGTCTAGCCTATTGCCAACGCCTGTCTAGATTACCTATTGAAAGAACTGGGGCCTGTACTACGAATCAAGCTCAACATGCTCTGGATCACTTTCAGGCAGACAAACTTCATAACTTTAAGTTTTTACTATTCATATTTCAGCTAAACGATACGTGAAAATCAGCATCTGAATTAAAATGTGACGAAAAATGGGCAGTGTAGTCGCTGAAAATGTGTTTATTTTATTGATGAAATTTGCTCTGACTTTTCGATAACCTAGCGAGTCCAGGGTATTGCGTATATAGAGGGTTTTCACAACGCGTCATCAGACCGGAAGTTGCCATATTGGAGGCACTACGCATCACAACAAAGCACAGGCACTGAAGTATATCCCGAACGTCGTCAAGGAAAATGGTTAATTATTGCCGTGTTTCTCCCTCACCCATCCACACACCATCTGGGTATAGGCCTCCAAACCTTTGTAGGATTTAAGGTCTTCCGCTGTGTATGGGCTCGGCGAGAAAACCAGGTAGTTGACTAACGTTATATCGGGATATGCAACTGAAGGAAGAATCACCGGGTCGTCACGGATCCAAGAAGAGGGAGGTAACTCGTAGGGATCTGCACCGCCAATAAATCGTAATTTCTCGAAATATCGCGCCTTTTCTTGTGGTCCAAGTCCTTCCCTATATGCCTTTGCATCTTGGACGCGTTATGATGAGCTTTTAGGTTGTTTAGACATGGCTACATTCACTTAAAGTATCCAAAGCGCACAATACTCCATTGTACATTGTATTGTTTTTTACACCGAGTGCCTCCACAATGGCCGCACATCCGGGTTACCGCCAAGAACGTGACGTCGGTGAAAACCCTCTATAGCCATAGAAACCCGCGCATCTCAATTCATTCTCCGTCCTTGCGGTCTAGCAAGACCATTCTCGCATGGACGCTTGCAAGAACGTTCTTAAAAAGATTGTACTTGCGTTCTTCGGATTGATAAACAGCCAATGTCTACTCCTTCTGCGTGAAATATTGTAATACAAACATATCAGGAATACAGATATATAATACAGACAAAATCAACAAAGTCGCTGCTGCCATCTGGCAGAAAACAGCAGACGCTGTAAATGCGTAAGCTACATGACTTATTGATATCTTGTGCCCCAGGCACAAGATGTGACCATAATTACACATGTGCATTCCATAACGTTAAACTTTTGTTGCTGTATTATTTTAGTTGCAACCTGGCAGTGGCAAACGATCGTGGGAGCAAATAAAAAATAAATATAAAACCATAATTCAAAACGGTAAGTAGCAGTAGGCTGCACATATTTTAAGGCCAACAAGTACAAGGCTGAATTGCCTGAGTCAGTCCCTATTGTAGGATATTGGTATAGCTACACAGGGCCTATAGAACAATGAAATTGCTTGCAGCCAACAGGAAGAAAAATAAGGCAAAGAAAACTGGGGGGGCCCTCCTCCACAGGACTTCACTCCTGCTGAGGAGCTGGCCCTCTCCAGCTATCAGGGTCGCCCCATGATGGAAGGAGTGGAAGGGGGCATTTCTTCAGACCCTGGTGGCAGCAGCTCGGAAACCCAAGCATATGTATGTTTCAAGTAATCTATGTGACCATGTTCATTCAACAATTATTTATGAATATTGTAGGAGTGAAATGTATCACTGTTCTCTGCAGTGACAGGAAATATAGTGGTGTTGCTGCCACCACCCACTGTCGTCCCACTGTGCCATACAGAGGTAACAGTTAAACTAATAGTCATACGCCAGTATGTATGCCATATGTGGTTGCTGAATATTGATCGAATATGCCATTTACTTTCTCAAGTAGAGGTCCTAGATGATCAGGAAACTGTCTGCCTGCTCAGAGAGCATTTTGGGGGTACACTTTTTAGTTTTTACCACTTGCAACACAGATGGTGAGAGTGTGTGAATGTGTGGCTGTGATTGAAGTGTCTGTAATGACTTGCTAATGGTGGTGGTCTGACCATGAGACACAAGTCCTTAAAGTGCTCATTTCAAATATGACTCAATTGATTAAATTGCTATGGTGTTAAACTCAGCAGGAAGAGGAACTTCTTCCTCCCCCTGAGCCTAGGGCCTCCACCTCAAGGCCAAGACAAAGACACAAGGTATAAGCAATGAACCTTGAAACACAGTAATCAAATGGACACCTTCAACTTTCTCCAAGTGTGCCTTGCAAAGGGACAATGTTCTTTATTTGTTTCAGGTTGGAGCAGACAATGTGAGGGCCCTGTATAAAAGAACCCTGGAGCTAGATATAGAGTATAAGAGGCTCGATATAGAGTATAAGAGGCTCGATATAGAGTATAAGAGGCTTCTAATTAAAAAAACAAGGCTGGAGATAGAAAAACTGGAATATGAGAACATGACTAAATGAATGACACTAAACTTAGTTACACTGATATTATTTTTCTGTGTTCCTAGGGAAGGGAGAACACATGAAAATGTATTTGTTAAACTTTTTTCTACGTTTTGGTCTTTTATACCTTTTTGTATGTGTAACCATTTGAGTCTTTTGTGGGGGTTTTCACCATTTCTTTCTTTCAATGTCCTATTTATCCTTTTTGAAAAATGCTATAAAAGTGAATGAAACTTCCAAATTCAATTAAAGTAGTGAAATGATCACAAATTATGTGATTTATTTAACTTGTGAAGAGCATTGTACGGTACCATACACGTTGGTTTGAAATGTTTTGGTTGAAAGAAACCCCCATTTCTGATATGGAAATTATTAGAAAATGTCTCAAAGCAACCTCCCCAGTTGATAACAATATTTGACCTAATATTAGTTTTCATTACTAGTTTCCTGTAAATGTAGGCCTATGTTTAAATGAGCAAATGATGCATTAAGTTGTAAAATATATCATTTGCATACATTTCCAGAACGGAAATCAGAATATGAATGAAGACAGAATGAAAATCCTTGTTTCATTTTGTCAACATATTAGAGTCCAAAGTTTTTACAAAGGGCACTTTGGATATCTCTTTTTCATCACTCCATTAATCAGAATATGGTGGCAACAGCCATTAAAGAAAATCCGTTGCAAATTGCGCGGCAGACCGTGTTCTTGCTCAGCTTCTCCTCATCACCCACACTATAAAAGTACCCATAGTGAAATAACGAAACGCTATGCATACAGTCTGTGGGACTGTGAGTGCACGGCTTCAATGTGTCGCATTGGCAACATACGGCTCAAGAAGCTGGCAAAGATACGTAATTCCCTCTGCTGAGAATCTATATATTTCATTAAGATACTCATGAGGGAATGCGAAAGGTTTTGTCGGTCTCTAAATGTTCTGGCTCTTATGAGCGCACCTCTCACTATCTGCGCACCAAGCTCCACAGGATATTATATGAACGGTGGTGCCATTATCCTCAAGAATGAGTTAGTGGGCAGGGCTTTTATACCGGTTGATCTCTGATCTCCAACTTAACCTGCTCCCGACCAGGTTAGGTGTTCAGCATGTGTTACCATGTCGACCTACCCCGGTAACAAGTGATCCACCGTCGTGATACAGAAAACCCTGGGTTGAACCTGAAGTTACCTCGCTAACGCCAAATCTTGATTCGTAATACAGGCCCCTGGAGAGGCAGGTGCTCTTGCGTTAGCAAGCTAAACTAGTTTACATGGCTACTGTCTAGATGTTATCGTTATCTAGCTGTGCAAATCAGCGTTAAAGGGGTGATTGACTGGGTTTTTGGGGTATTTCACACTGTTCCTTAAGGTCTCCGAATAGGGTATGTAACATTGGTTGGGTTGAAAATGGCCCGGGTGCTGTTCTATGCCCCCTGATAGATCCTCTGAAATTTTCCTGGGAAAAAACACTAGCTTTTCTCCTTTTATGGTATGATTGGTTGGTTTTCAACGAGTGAAGCTGGGGAGCAAAAACGCAACACGGCCAACAGCACTCACTGAAACACTGAAGGTGGAGACTTGAAATAAAAACGCGCAAATAAATCTATTGTGTCTACATGTAATGCCCAGTACACCCAGGTTCCCCTCACTAAAGAGGCACTGAGGATTAGTATAAAAAGATTGATTTTATTATAAGGCTCAGTAGTAGATCGGGTATTTAACAACAGCGTTTAAACGCCCCAGGAAACAGTGACATAGACCCTATCTAGGAAACAAACAATTTGAAATAAGACAAGGCAATAATACAGCACATATAGCAACCATACATAATTGAAGTCATTATAGGCAAACACATACCCAAAACACAGAAAGCCGATAAGCCGACACCATCAGCTTCCCGACACTCGCTGCAATCAGCCCCGGCTACAAACAAACCCACGCACCAGTATACAACATTTACTTGCGCAGTCTTGCATGCATTTGATGATTATCATACATCTTTAAGACACGTTTAAAAAGACTCGAACTTACATGACAAACAATGCTGCCGGCGTGCACCTCAAGTATGGATGTGACCCTACAAGCTCACACCCCGTTATATTGGTACAAGCCTTAGGTGTGGCCTTACCGTCACACCCTCTGGAGCCACACCCATATCACAGTCACCCCCCTCTTAAGTTATCATCGTCCCGATGATACGACCCAAGACATAAACCACCCCCCACGACAAAAGTCCTATTCTATAATTAAACCTGACACTATCTCCTTTAATGCTATCAAGCAAACACGGTTAGTATGCGCAATAGGCCTACTCCCAAGTCCCCCCTCATCCTCAACCCCTGGTCTCTGCACTGCGGACCTCGGCAGACGAAATGGATTTGTATGCCTCCGGGCCTGCTGCCTCCGGGACCGCCGAGGTTGCGTCAGGGATATTGGTGATTCCTCTTCTGTTCGCTCAGATTCTGACATACCCGACGTTTCAGCGTCGGACGACTCACTTCCCGCCGCATCCAAGCCATTGTCCAGTGAATGATGACTTGAGGCAGGCCGGGTCCTTGGGGGCCGCTGCATCACCACCACTTCCCCCTCCGAGTGTTCCTGGGCCTCCTCTGTGACCGGGTCAGCAAGCTCCTCCAGGCCCAGATCTTCAGATTCCCCTGGCCCACATGGTCGCAGCTCCATCCTGTGAATATTCTTTGGGGCCTGAGACGCATCCACAGGGACAACAGTATAAACAGGTTTGTTAGTGTCTGGGCGACCTACCACCTGGAAAGGCACTGCCATCCATAGATCCTGGATCTTGTGTCTTCCCTTGAAGTTGTGGTTCCGCCGGTATACCAACTGGCCCACTTCCAAAGCACAATAACTGGTTGCTGGGCCACGATATCTTTTGCGAGCCTCCGCAGCCTGTTCCATCTGCTGTAGCGCTGCCCGATGGGCTGCTTGCAGGCGCCTCTGATGCTCTTCGACCCAGTCATCCACTGTCCCTGAAAAATCGTTGTCCTCCACTCCAAGCAGAATATCAATGGGCAGATTGGGAGACTGCCCAAACATAAAAAAATATGGCGTAAAACCTGTACTGGCATGCTCTGTGGTATTATAAGCGAATATTACCTCCGGCAGATGCTCTACCCATCTCCTTTTCTTGTTTGGAGGGAGGGTCCTCAGTAAGTCATGGAGAGTACGGTTAAATCTCTCACATTGCCCGTTACCCTGAGGATGATAGGGAGTGGTGCGACTTTGTTTGATTCCATATAGTTTGCACAGTTGGTGAACGACATCCGCCTCGAAGCACCTGCCCTGGTCTGAATGGATCCGCTGCGGCACGCCATACCTCTGAATCCACTCCCACACCAGGGATTTAGCAACCGTCCCTGCCTTCTGATCTTTTGTTGGAATTGCCACTGTAAATTTTGAAAAAATATCAGTGAAGATCAGGACATTTTCACGACCATCACTGGACGGCTCCAAGACGGTGAAGTCCATGGCCACCACCTCAAAGGGTCTGGATGCCAGTAGACTTCCTAGCTCCGTCACCACCTTTGGCACTGGTGCCTTCGAAACCATGCACCGTCTGCACTGCTTGCAATAGGCCTCAATGTCTTGGTACATACCTGACCAGTAACATCGAGCTCTTATCAGCCTGAATGTCCTCTCAACCCCCTGGTGTCCGTGTTCCTCATGCATCCTTCGTAGGACCTCCCCTTGCAGACTGCATGGCAAGACCACCTGCTTTATGGGACCCCGCCGAGTGTCGTGGAACTGCCGAAATAAGACGCCACCATCCTCCATCACCCTCTCCCATTGGCGCAACAGTTCCTGTGTTCGGCCATCTTCTCTGGCACTCTCTCCAGGCCCCGGCTTCTGGCCCTGGGACCAGTACTTCAAGAAGGCCATAATAACGGGATCTGCTTGTTGTTGGGATGACAGGACCTCATCGGAGTACACTGGAAAACTGGACGAAGAACTCACTTCATTAACTGTAATGGAACAGCCCACCTCACCTGGCGCTGACTGGGTCACAGGGGTCTGTTCTACTACTTGCTCAGGTGAAGGTGCCAAGATCCTTTCCGGGGCCCTGGACTGTCTGGAGAGAGCATCCGCGTTCCCATTCTGCTTCCCTGGCCGGTACTGGATGTCAAAATCGAATCTGGCCAGGTCAGAGGCCCACCTCTGCTCAATGGCTCCCAGCTTTGCAGTCCGCAGATGGCTAAGGGGATTGTTATCTGTAAAGATGGTAAACTTGCGCCCCAACAAGTACTCACAGAATTTAACTGTTACCGCCCATTTTAATGCCAGCAGTTCTAACTTCATTGCGCTGTAGTTTTCCATATTTCTCTCTGAAGATCGCAGACCTCGACTTGCATAGGCGATTGGTCTTCTGCCCTCTTCCCCATCCTGCGACAAGACAGCTCCCAGGCCCTGATGGCTAGCGTCTACCTCCAAAAAAAACTTTTTAGAAAAGTCTGCATATGCGAGCACAGGAGCTGAAATTAACTTGCGTTTTAAATGCTGGAATGCTAACTCGCACTGGGGATTCCATAATTCCACAAATTGAGACACACTCAACTTTGACCCCTGTCCCTTTGGAGAGGCAAGAGTGGCTAAACCATGTAATGGACTAGCCAGTTGAGAGAAGTTCTTCACAAAGCGCCTATAATAGCCAGCAAATCCAAGGAACGACTTGAGCTCTGTGTAGTTTTTCGGATGTTGCCACTCTGCTACGGCCTTAATCTTTCCCGGGTTGGTAGACACCCCATCTTGAGAGATGACATGACCCAAGTAGTGCACTTCCCGCTGGAATAAGCTGCACTTGCTCCACTTCACCTTCAATCCATGCTTTCTAAACTGGGACAATACCACCCGTAGACGAGCTAGATGTTGCTCAAAGCAGGGTGAGAAGACGACCACATCATCTAAATATAGCAAAAGGGACTGAAAATGCTGATCTCCTAAAATCCTTTCCATCAGCCTTTGAAATGTCCCCGGAGCATTACATAGACCAAATGGCATACGATTAAATTCATACAGGCCAAAAGGAGTACAAAAAGCAGTCTTGTGTCGGTCCTTCTCTACCACTGCAACTTGATTGTATCCGCTGGCCAGATCTAAAGTTGAGAACCACTTGGCTCCGTGCAAGGCATCCAGGGACTCCTCTATTCTTGGTAGGGGGTATGAATCCTTCCTGGTCTTCCAATTTAATGGTCGGTAATCCACACACATCCTTATGCTGCCATCTTTCTTCTTTACAATGACCAGGGGTGAGGAATATGGGCTACTACTCTCCCTTATCACTCCCAACTCCAGCAGCTGTTTAATGTGTGCCTTCACTTCCTCATACTGACTAGGGGGTAATCTCCGATACCTCTGACGCACTGGTGTTTCATCTGTCACTGGAATCTCATGTTGTATGACTTCTGTACACCCCAACTCATTGTCACTAACCGCAAAGACATCTGCATACTCAGACAGTAAAGCCCTGGCCTGCCCTACCTGCTGCTCAGACAGACCAGGACACGTAAACTGCTGCAGATGAGAGTTTTCTGCTCCCTGAACGCTTACTGAAGCCTCACCGAAACCGACTGAGACCTGCACTTCCTGTGGACCCACGTCTTGAAAATGTACCGTCCCTGCTCCTACTACCACCTCAGCTGCATAAATATGAGCTATGCGTGTGTGTAGCCGTAAACAAGTGTCCATAGTTCCAACATTTAGGACTGGAATCAGAATCTGACCCCCCTGCGTCTTTACATATGCTGTGGAAACCAATAAGTTACCTGGTAGTACCCCTTCATCCAACTCTAATGCCTCAACCAAAACTGCCTGCCCACCAGCAGTGTTACATTGGGGCCCAGTGGCTGGTACTAAACACATACACCCTGCAGGCACCACAACATCAGACGGAGCCAATACTTTTGCGTACCCTTCTTTCAGTTCTACAGGTTGTTTTGTTGCCCACAGCCCCGAATGACATGATAAAATTTCTCTGCAATCTTTCAGTATGTTCATGCCAACTAGGCCAGGGATTTTTTCTCTCTCCAGTTTAGTCACCGGGTCAGAGGGGTCTTTAATCACCAGAATACCACATTGGGGGAGTGCTTTCCCCATGATCTCCACATTCAGTTGCATGTAACCCAAATAAGGCATAGACACACCATTAACAGCCTTAAGAGTAAGCCACCCACATTCCTTCAAAGCACCCTCCCCCTTACTTTCAAAGTGTTTAAAAAAAAAAACTTTCTGTGATCATGGTGACAGTTGAACCTGTGTCCACTAGACATGGTACTTGCACCCCTCCCATACAGACCTGAATGATAGGAGTGGGCCCTATTAAACTGCTGACTGCTTTGTTAACAATATCCTTTGAACCTAGCAGCCTCCCACCTGTAGTTTGGTCCCTTACTACAGGGGGAGAAAGTTTCCCTGCTGATCTTGCCCAGCTACTGCCCTAACAGGGGCATAGGATGCTGAGTTACTCGGATTAGGCCTTTGAAACGCCCCTGTACAAAACCTAGCAATATGGCCAACCTGCTGGCATCTAAAGCATATTGGTCTACCAGACGGATCATACCTGGGTTCTTGCCTGGGTCTGCGCTGACCTCTCTCTCCCTGCATCTGCTCAAGCCTCTTGGTTAGGCTATCAAGCTTCTCCTCCTGTTTCCGCATAGCCTCCCTAAGCTTGCATAGGAGAGGATCTGGGTTAGAAACAACATGGGCACTCTCTGCCCCCAATGTGCTTGCTGCACATGTGTATGCTGCTTTACCTCTAAAAACATCCTCCTCACTGAACAAAATGGCCTCCTGACGCAGGGCTAAAAACTTGATTGTAGGATCCTGTCTAATAATTTTTTTAAATTCTCTACGGAGAGCCGGGTCCCTAACATTTTCAGCAAATTGACTCCCCACTGCTTGTTCCCCACAAAGTTCAATGCCATGATTACAACGGTTTATCAGTTCAGCTAATGACAACAAAGCATGGGAATATTCTCTCAAACTCTCCCCTTCTCTCTGCCTCCTGTCAAAAAAACGTTTCTGGGCCTGAGTTAAAGAGCAAGGGTGTCCATATGCTTCCTTCAAAGTTTCTAAGAGCCTCTCTGGATCCTTCCTCACCTCTTCTGAACAGTGCTTTATTTCTTGCTGTGCTTCCCCGTCTAGATGGTCATAAAGATAGGCTGCCTGTTCCCTAGGCTTATACCTGCAAAAGTTCACAGAATTCTGTACATCATCTACCCATTCATAATATGTCGTAGTACCCGCATGCCCAGAAAACCTAGCACCCTTCTTGTCTTTGGGTATATACACAAGTTCAATGGTGGGGACCACTGTCGTAGAAACTGACGACCTAGTTGGAGATGGGCGTTGTGGTTGCGGAGACGTTTGCGGTGGCGTCTGCGTAGCCGCATATAATTTGGATGCCAGGTCTTCATTTTGGTCTTTAAGGAAAGCCATCTGTGTCTTTTCAGACGCCAACCTTTCCTTTAAAGCTTGCAAGTCCTTTTCCAACTCCTGGACTGTCATGGTGGGTCTGAAGATCCACCGCTTCCCCGCTGAGGTCTTTGGCCTATGTCACTGTTTCCTTTCCGTATTGCCCTAATCCCGATCCACTGTTTGACCCTACTCGCAGCGCCAAACTGCAATGCCCAGTACACCCAGGTTCCCCTCACTAAAGAGGCACTGAGGATTAGTATAGCAGAAAGCCGATAAGCCGACACCATCAGCTTCCCGACACTCGCTGCAATCAGCCCCGGCTACAAACAAACCCACGCACCAGTATACAACATTTACTTGCGCAGTCTTGCATGCATTTGATGATTATCATACATCTTTAAGACACGTTTAAAAAGAACTTACATGACAAACAATGCTGCCGGCGTGCACCTCAAGTATGGATGTGACCCTACAAGCTCACACCCTGTTATATTGGTACAAGCCTTAGGTGTGGCCTTACCGTCACACCCTCTGGAGCCACACCCATATCACATACACAACACTGTTTTCAACAGATGGACTAGATATCATTTGAAATGATAACGTTAGTTGTTTCCACTTCTGTTGTCGAAGAAAACTGGATTGACTTAGGTGGGTAGAACGTTACAGCTTAGCAACCAAACTATATCGTGATTCAACTCAGCTTCAGTTAGCTTGCTCTAGACATCTTGCTGTAAAATAACCTGACAAAGATCTGGACAAACATGCATCGTGAATTGTAGATTTACATAACAACACAGGTTATTTATTTGAATGACACAGTCAGGAACATGAAACAACGTTAGCCCCATTGCCAATAAACTAGGCTAAATCATCACACATTCTACCTATGCTCTTGCGTTAGCAAGCTAAACTAGTTTACATGCCTACAGTCTAGGTGTTTTCGCTATCTACAGTAGCTGTTCTTGCATTCCTTGCAAATCAGCATTAATAAAAAGCAGATGAGCTAGAGTCTAGCTAACATTGACTAGACGGGCATGGCTGATGTTTGTCTATACCAGGGGTCGGCAACCCAAAATGTTGAAAGAGCCATATTGGACCAAAAAAACAAAAACCAAATATGTCTGGAGCCGCAAAAAATTAAAAGCCTTATATAAGCCTTATAATGAAGGCAACACATGCTGTAAGTGTCGCTATATTAGCCTACTATCAAAATGATAAGTAGGCTACAAATACATAATGAGCATTCATGCAATCACACTTTTTCTCTCACTCCCAACTGGGTACTCGGCAGTGACGTGCGGTGATGTCAGTAAGAGGCTAGGCACTGAGTTATGAAAGCCAGATTACCTAATTTATTGTTAGGCTAATATGTCAAAACAGTAAACGCAGTAAACAGTACAAGCAGTAGCCTACAGCCGCTGAATGTTAGCACAGCCACATAGCCAATCTTTTCATCCATACCAGTCTGTTTGAAACGATCGAAAACATGTTGTCCCTTTTGCTGCAGTAGTCCATGTAAGTCTGGCGTAGACCCTCTTGCTATTAACTCCTTTTTTGAATAAAATCGAGTTTGGAGAAATTCCTCAACCCTGAATATCGGCAGACACCGCTGCTGTCATTTTGACTTGAATTTTGTGGAGATTACGCTTACAACGTAGCCAGTGTAATGACGTTAGCTGCGCAACTGTCCAGTAATATCTCGATTTTAATTGGTCCATGTTTGATACGTAACGTAGATGATTACTGGCATAACATATTTACGTGCAAAGGCACAGAAGACTTGTGCCTTTCAGAAATGTTGAAATAAAATATTTATATTTCTGTTTTAATAATTAAAACAAAAAATATTTCACACCTTTTTCCATTTTCATATTTTTGAAAAAGCTCCAGGGAGCCACTAGGGTGGCGCTAAAGAGCCGCATGCGGCTCTAGAGCCGCGGGTTGCCGACCCCTGGTCTATACCATAGCGTAGAAGATCCCTGTGCAGTTCGACCCTCGACACATTTGCGTGAACCATTTCACTAAGGAAACCTGGGACAATGTAGCTAAAGCAGGATTTGCTATGAAGCTGTTGCTGAAAAGAGGTGCGTTCCGACCTTACGTTCATCACAACCGCAAGCTGTAACTAGTATGATTTTGTCGGTAACAGTTATTAGCAATGCTAACGTATCCTGTATCTAGCACCTGCCTTTCTCCAGTTCTTTCAAATGGATAATCTAGACAGGCGTTAGCAATTGGCCAGACTGCTATTTGTTTTCTGGCAATTTTTTCGGAAGCTTCCCTTCTAATGCCGACTACAGCTAGTCTAGCTAAAGTCATTTGCTAAGTAAAGTATTTTGATGTGTTTAGAAACGTATTTAGCATTCTACCTATGCTAGATACAGGAGACGTTAGCATTGCTAATAACTGTTAGCGACAAAATCATACTGTAGCCTACTTACAGCTTGCGGTTGCGATGAGTGTACGGTCGGAACAGCACATCTTTTCAGGTTCAGCTTCTTAGCAAATCCTGCTTGAAATTGTCCATGGTTGTCAAAACTGTCTTGGGTGAAATGTTCAGAGCAAATGAATAATTGAGTGTCGAACTTCGCCGGGATCTTCTCATAGACAAACAGCAGCCATGCCTCTCGAATGTTTGGATCCTTGGGAAGACTATGAGTGTTTGCCTTGTAGCCCTGTACAGCCTGGAACACAGCATTTACGACCGTGGTCCGTTTTCAATATCCTTGTTATAATTCAAAACGTTCTTCTTTGTAATTCCTTAGAAGTAGCTACACAGAGCAGCGCGCAGCTAAACTAGTATCGGAGATCTACGCTACCTCGGACTGGGCAAGAACACCAATGAGTGGGCTGGTCTGGATGTAAATCTTGGGGCGTGACAAAGATACAGACAAGTATGGAAGCAAATCGTTACCAAAATTCAAATGCAAATGCATTTCCAGAAATGCATTTGCATTTTAAGAATGTGGCTGCATTATTTGACTCATAAATGAAATGAGTATTCAATCATCCTATTTGCATTTTAATTTTCTTCTTCAAGAGTGCTCAATCTTTCACTTAATTAAAATGAAAAAGAAATAGACATTTGAGATCTAATTTTCAAAATATGCCCCAGCAAATAGATACCAAAATTCCATTTGAAATGTAAAATTTGAAAATGAAAATGCATTTCTGGAAATGCATTTTCATTTTAAGAACGTGGCTGCAAAATCGTGACCACAATTCAAATTCAAATGCATTTCCCGAAATGCATTTTCATTTTCAAGAACGTGGCTGCAAAATCGTGACCACAATTCAAATGAAAATGCATTTCCAGAAATGCATTTTCATTTTAAGAACGTGGCTGCAAAATCGTGACCACAATTCAAATGAAAATGCATTTCCAGAAATACAAAATGAAGGGAAAAACATTCTGAGCGGCGCAGCAGAGTGACGTCAGTAGCCGCTCTTCCTCAGCTCCCTGCTTACCGAGCTACCCATCTTGTTCGGTAGGGGGCAGGTGTGCACATCTGCATTGCATTACATTCAGTGCTTGAAGTGGAGAAAAAAACGTGCCGGTACTCTCTTGCATTGGCAAATCATTATGAAATTTGAGATTTCTACAGTGAAAAACAAAACTTTGATTGCTGGTACAACAACAATTTATTGTTAGCCTATTTATTAACAACATATACAGCCTCGGGAACATATTTTATCAGGGTGGTGGCTTAATGTTGCGGGGCGGCAGGGACGGACTGGGAGTAAAAATAGGCCCAGGATTTTTATCCAGACCAGCCCACCAGAACCGGCCCCCGTATAGCTACGCTACCACAGCTGCCTGCTAATGCATGCATAGTCTGTGTTTGATTTGATGCTAGTTCGGGAGTTCGATAGGCCTATTTAAAGGCCAACTTTTTTGGCCTTTATTTGAGCGCAAAATAGTTTTGGGAGTTTTATGTAAAATAAACAGCCATTTTTTCAATTGACAAAACCATAGTGAATGTGATGTATTTTTCAGCCCCATCTTTAAGTTTCTTAGCCTGGTTTTCCATCGTTATATTGTTACTATAGCTAGCTTTCGATGTGTCAGTCCCACTGTTGTGTGTGACTATAAGCTACGACAGTGACACCCGAAGTGCGTTCCTTCCAGTTTAGGCCTATTCCATAATTTTGTTTGATTGCTGTCACGGCAGAAAATCCCGCTTGATGTTGGAAATGGAAGCAGGGTTTTCAGTGCTTTAGTGGCGATCTCAGGATAGCCTTCATCCATAACACCGATAGAGTTGTTGTCTCAAACAGGCTTCATTGAGTGGTAACTATCACCTGTCATGTGTCAAGAGGAAGAGACGCGCATGATACCGCTCAATAAAGCCCACAAACTTGCTAAAAAATGAGTAAACACACGTCTTTGCAGAGCTTTTTTGCTCAGGGGAAAAGGCCCGCGGAGAAGGAGAGAATCAGGTCATTTTTCAGAATAAAACGTCTTTCAGACTCTGATAATCAATTAAAAGGAAATTATGTTATTAATTCGTTTTTGTGCGGCCCGGTACGAAATGACCCACGGACCGGTACCGGTCGGTACCGGTCCGCGGACCGGTGGGCACCGGTTGGGGAACGCTGCTCTAAAGACCCGGCAATTCAATCAATTTCCCGGCACATTTGCAATGTAATGCAATGCAGATGTGCACACCGCCCCCTACCGAACTAGATGGGTAGCTCGGTCAGCAAGGAGCTGAAGAAGAGCGGCTACTGACGTCACTCTGCTGCGCCGCTCAGAATGTTTTTCCCTTCATTTTGCATTTCTGGAAATGCATTTTCATTTGAATTGTGGTCACGATTTTGCAGCCACGTTCTTAAAATGAAAATGCATTTCCAGAAATGCATTTTCATTTTCAAATTTTACATTTCAAATTGAATTTTGGTATCTATTTGCTGGGGCATATTTTGAAAATTAAATCTCAAATGTCTATTTCTTTTTCATTTTAATTAAGTGAAAGATTGAGCACTCTTGAAGAAGAAAATTAAAATGCAAATAGGATGATTGAATACTCATTTCATTTATGAGTCAAATAATGCAGCCACATTCTTAAAATGCAAATGCATTTCTGGAAATGCATTTGCATTTGAATTTTGGTAACGATTTGCTTCCATAGACAAGAGCCAAAAAAGGTGGGCTTTGTTGAAAAGCTACCGTTTTACAGCCAAATGTTTTCATTTTGAGATTTGCATAGGAAAGAGGTGTCAATGTACTTTGAGGTTCACTGTATGTTCATTTTACCCACCGAACTGTCGTTATTCAACTATGACAAGGTAAAATCGGTTTTGCAATCAATGACTCCTTTAACACAGTCATGCTTAAAATTAGTAGTTATTGTTTAGAAAATATATTACAGGGCTCCAGACTAACTTGTTGCACTGGTGCGCCTAACTTTTTTATTTAGGTGCACCAGCACAACATTTAGGTGCACCCAAATTTTTACTTGCGTTGCCACAATTTCAAGGCTTTTTATCACGCTCCATTTACATTTAGTCATTTAGCAGACGCTCTTATCCAGAGCGACTTACAGTAAGTACAGGGACATTCCCCCCGAAGCAAGTAGGGTGAAGTGCCTTGCCCAAGGACACAACGTCATTTGTCACGGCTGGGAATCGAACTGGCAACCCTCAGATTACTAGCCCGACTCCCTCACCGCTCAACCATCTGACTCCCATTCCTATATACATTCATATATATTATGTAAATGATCTTAAACAAGAATAAGGTGTAGGTAAATATATTTTTTATTTGAAGCACAATCATACTGTATATAAAAATAAACATATTTTAAGTGCTTCACTGAGCTGCCAAACTAAAACATTTTAAGCAAAATAAAACATTTCAAAATAGAAAGTGTTACTGTTTAAAAGCGCTTCCCTGAACTGAGACCTAACATTTCATGGCTCAAAGTCTTATAGCGGGTCCCACCTTGCTGTCGCATGCCCTTCAGATGGCCAACACCTGTAATTGGCCTTCTTGCCCTTTGGCCTTGGCTAAATCATCTTGCCATACTCTCCCCAGCATCAAAATCCTAGCTCCATGGGTTAGCTCCATGGCCCAGCTCCGTAACTCAGGGGTGGGCAATTCATTTTTACAAGGGGCCACATGAGAAACCTGAAATGTGTTGGAGGGCCGCATCAACGATAACTTGAACTTAATTCTGCTCACTATTCATTTTCTCTCATTGTAAAAAGCAGTAAAGTATATATTTTGATTAGCTGCTACTGGTTATCAGAAGAATAAGGATATTCTGTAAATATTTATATAAATATTTTAGATTTTGGTGTAGGTCAAATAGGAAAAGACTATAGAAGTAATAAACAGTAAAAACAACAACAGTGTTTCATTTTATTTGTAACTAGTTAATCTTCACAAACACTGAAAAGTAGTTTTGCAGTATGTTAAAGATATGCAATTGATCAACTTTATACAAAAAGCAATACGTTTTTTCAGTTCATTTTGTTCTGTGAGAGATATCCAGTGGGCTTGAACAAGTGCATCGAAATCTGGCTGAATGTCTGAGGTGGATATGCGAAGGACAGCTGACAGGTGATCAGGGTCTGCAGTTCAACTAGCAAACAGTCAGCCCGCGCCCACTGAATCAGTCAAGTTCTTATTATGTCCGCGTTAGGCAAAGTTTTTCATTTTCGAGGGCTAACCAACAGCTAATAGGTGGCTGAGCGGTGAGGGAGTCGGACTAGTAATCTGAAGGTCGCCTGTTCGATTCCCCGGCTGTGCCAAATTACGTTGTGTCCTTGGGCAAGGCACTTCACCCTACTTGCCTTGGGGGGAATGTCCCTGTAAGGCGCTCTGGATAAGAGTGTCTGCTAAATGACTAAATGTAAATGTAACTCTCCTGTCGGTGAGGTTGTGCAAGCGCACATATGTAAATCGCCTGATCACTGTAGTCTTTCAGGACTACATATTTACTACCGCTCAACACATTTATTTATTTAAAATTTTTGATTTACCTCAAGCGGGCCGGATTGAGACAGCCTGTGGCCGGTTGTGGCCCGCGGGCCGTACAATGCCCAGGTCTGCTAAACTGACTCTGGTGCTCAGATCGTAATTTCAATCACACAGCACGGAGCTACAGGAATATCTGAACCACAGCCAATCAGAGGCAAAGACCCGCCCCATCTCTGTCTGGTTTAGACCACGATATGATCCAACCATGAGTGTCAGTTCCGTCAAAGGATAACAAATGCTTCGTTTGTGGAGAGACAGCGGATGCGAGGAGGTTAGGTGCACCGGTGCGACCTAGGAAATGTTGTTGTCGCACCCGTACACATTTTGGTCGCACACTAGAGTGCGACCAAATTGGTCGCACTCTAGAGCCCTGTATTACATGAAAAACAAAAATCTAAAACACTTTTCACCAGGGAGGGCGGCACCCTAGCGCCCTCTATTGACCAGCCGCCACTGGAAAGCACGGTTTCAGGGGTCAGAGGTATATACAGTGAGGAAAATAAGTATTTGAACACCCTGCTATTTTGCAAGTTCTCCCACTTAGAAATCATGGAGGGGTCTGAAATTGTCATCGTAGGTGCATGTCCACTGTGAGAGACATAATCAAAAAAAAAAAATCCAGAAATCGCAATGTATGATTTTTAAACTATTTGTATGATACAGCTGCAAATAAGTATTTGAACACCTGAGAAAGTCAATGTTAATATTTGGTACAGTAGCCTTTGTTTGCAAGAGGTCAAACGTTTCCTGTAGTTTTTCACCAGGTTTGCACACACTGCAGGAGGGATTTTGGCCCACTCCTCCACACAGATCTTCTCTAGATCAGTCAGGTTTCCGGCCTGTCGCTGAGAAACACGGAGTTTGAGCTCCCTCCAAAGATTCTCTATTGGGTTTAGGTCTGGAGACTGGCTAGGCCACGCCAGAACCTTGATATGCTTCTTACAGAGCCACTCCTTGGTTATCCTGGCTGTGTGCTTCGGGTCATTGTCATGTTGGTAGACCCAGCCTCGACCCATCTTTAATGCTCTAACTGAGGGAAGGAGGTTGTTCCCCAAAATCTCGCAATACATGGCCCCGGTCATCCTCCCCTTAATACAGTGCAGTCGCCCTGTCCCATGTGCAGAAAAACACCCCCAAAGCATGATGCTACCACCCCCATGCTTCACAGTAGGGATGGTGTTCTTGGGATGGTATTCATCATTCTTCTTCCTCCAAACACGTTTAGTGGAATTATGACCCCAAAGTTCTATTTTGGTCTCATCTGACCACATGACTTTCTCCCATGACTCCTCTGGATCATCCAAATGGTCATTGGCAAACTTAAGACGTGCCTGGACATGTGCTGGTTTAAGCAGGGGAACCTTCCGTGCCATGCATGATTTCAAACCATGACGTCTCAGTGTATTACCAACAGTAACCTTGGAAACGGTGGTCCCAGCTCTTTTCAGGTCATTGACCAGCTCCTCCCGTGTAGTTCTGGGCTGATTTCTCACCTTCCTTAGGATCATTGAGACCCCACGAGGTGAGATCTTGCATGGAGCCCCAGTCCGAGGGAGATTGACAGTCATGTTTAGCTTCTTCCATTTTCTAATGATTGCTCCAACAGTGGACCTTTTTTCACCAAGCTGCTTGGCAATTTCCCCGTAGCCCTTTCCAGCCTTGTGGAGGTGTACAGTTTTGTCTCTAGTGTCTTTGGACAGCTCTTTGGTCTTGGCCATGTTAGTAGTTGGATTCTTTATTGGCTTTATGCAGCTAAAGACCTCAAACAGGTGCATCTAATTTAGGATAATAAATGTAGTGGAGGTGGACATTTTAAAGGCAGACTAACAGGTCTTTGAGGGTCAGAATTCTAGCTGATAGACAGGTGTTCAAATACTTATTTGCAGCTGTATCATACAAATAAATAGTTTAAAAATCATACATTGCGATTTCTGGATTTTTTGTTGTTGATTATATCTCTCACAGTGGACATGCACCTACGATGACAATTTCAGACCCCTCCATGATTTCTAAGTGGGAGAACTTGCAAAATAGCAGGGTGTTCAAATACTTATTTTCCTCACTGTAAATGGATGCCTGTTTGTTGCAATTTATTAATATTCAAAAGGTGAAGAAAAGCA
The DNA here is from genome assembly GCA_023658055.1 of Thaleichthys pacificus. Classification (NCBI taxonomy): domain Eukaryota; kingdom Metazoa; phylum Chordata; class Actinopteri; order Osmeriformes; family Osmeridae; genus Thaleichthys; species Thaleichthys pacificus. The sequence continues at coordinate 2,315,074 of CM042872.1, read as the reverse complement.
TTTTGCACAAGGTTCATTTAACAGTAGTTTTTCTAGATACTTTGCTCTTCTATTGTTCAACCTGTCTTTGTCACTTTGTTCATTTAATGTAAGGGGTATACGAGAACTGATAAAGAGGAAGGGTATTTTTTCATTTTGTAAGAGTTTGCAGAGTAAGAGTAGACGTTGCAGCCACGTTCTTGTTTCAGTAATGGCACTACATTTGTATAATGAGAACTTTCAAGGAATTAATGTTGTAGGGAAAGAAATACAATTTTGCCAGCTAGCTGATGATACAGCCATTTTCTTGAAAGATGAATTTCAGGTAAAAAAAAGTTATTGATTGTCTTAATGTGTTCTAAAGTTTTTCAGGATTAGCGTTAAATATTGATTTTTTCTTTACCCTTTTTCCACTCAAAGAAAGCAATATACATACAACAGGGAGGGTATCCCTGTTAAAGAGGAAGTAACATACTTAGGAATTCATATTGTAAAAGTCAGACAGAAAGGATGAAATCCAATTTTCAACATCTCATTTCAAAAGTTAAAAATACATTTGATAGATGGCTCATGAGAGATTTATCACTCAAAAGGTCGGGTACTTTTGTCCAAAACTGAAGGATTAGTAGTTTATCCGGCCAAAGTATTAGATGTTTCAAAACCTTTTATTAAGAAAATAGATTCTACATTATTCAATTTCATATGGAAAAATAAGCCTCACTATTTAAACAAAAATACTTTATGTAATCCATACAATCAAGGAGGTCTGAATGTTATTGATTTCCATACATCATATATAATTTCCAAGGTGAACTGGATTAAATATTATATAAAAAATAAAGATAAACTGTGGTATTTCATTCCAAACTTTATTTTTCAAAAAGTTGGGGGTATTGAATTCTTACTAAAATGCAATTTTGGTATGATTTTGATAAAATCCCTCTTCAGCTATCTAACTTTCATAGACAGGCTCTTTTATGTTGGCTTCTTATGTATAAACACAATTTTTCACCCCACAAACATTTGATATGGAATAATAAAGACTTAATGTACAAGAACAAGTCAATATTCTATCCCAAATGGGTCCAAAACAATATTTTATTGATCTCCCAGTTGATTAATGACAACAGTAACTTACTTACATATTCAGAATTCTTAAGGAAGTTTAATATTCCAATAATTGCACGAGATTATAGCATAGTATTTGATGCTATACCCACGGGTTACGTAAGAGTGCTGCAGGGTAGTAATGTGTCTAATGACCAGTCAACATTTACAACAGATGTTTTATTAAATGGCATTGACATAAATCAATCAATCACTTTATTTATAAAGCACAATTAAACATAACTTCCGTTGACCAATGTGCTATCCAGAGTACTAAAATAGGACCACAACATGATAAGACACAGACAAACAGAATAACCGCATCAACATTCATTTTTATAAGACATAGACAGAAATAAAAAGGTCTTTAACCCCACTTTAAAAATGGACAAGGAAGGTGATGTTCTAATTTCCAGAGGAAGATTATTCCAAAGTCTTGGAGCAGCAATAGAGAATGCTCTCTCTCCTCTAGTCTGAAGTCTCGATCTAGGAACTATTAAGAGGCCTAGGTTCGCAGATCTCAAAGCTCTAAAAAAAGGATTAAAGGATTAAAAAGTGCAATAATAGATATCTAAGACATTTGATATATTGCCCCACAGCTGCTCGATGCAAACATTATTGGAATAACCACTTTGGGAATATCAATTGGAATTGGATTTGGACCTATTATAATAAATGTTGTTAATAATAAAGTAAATTAAGTATATTTCAAAATTGTCCATTGCATCTACCCAACAAATCACATTTTAAAGAAATATAAATCTGATCTTTCTGAATCCTGCAAATTTTTTGGTGTCTTCACAGAGACGATTGCACATTTGTTTTGTGAATGTTTTAATGTCAGATTGTTATGGATTGATGTGGAGGATGTATTTTATGTATTGTGTGGCTCTACGATAAAATTACAAAATAGAGATATCATTTTTTACTATGAAGGTAATGATTTGGATAAATGCCATGTTTTCATTTTGAATCTTTTAATTTTATTTTGAAAATGTTGATATCCATAAATGTAAAAGGTCTGAAAGAAAACCGAATATTCACAAAGTTAAAAGTGACATGAAATTATATTTTCAAACTTTAAAAGGACTGACAAATAAGAAAGCCATCCGGACTCTGAACATTTACAATGCCTTACAACCTCTTTAATGTCAATCTCATGCGCCCCTTTTTTCATGTATGTATGTGTTCATTTAATGTTTTCAGTGTGTTTTTGAATTTGTACTTGAATAATAAAGTTTTTTGAACGAAAAAAAGTATTGGAGCTAGGAACAAGGCAAGCCACTGTTCTGCGCAAGACCGGACGAACCGGAACTGGAAAGATGGCGCAGTCCGTTTTGCACTCTTGCTTGCCTAACTGTGCCACCGAGCACTTTTCTTAGAAATTAATGAGGCGCCATCTTGAAAGAGCAGGCTTGCTGTGTGTACCATATATAAGTCTATGATCGATCCTTCGCAGTTAAGTGTCGCTGTTTTGTCCGCCATCTATTCTTTTTCGCAAAGTGTCTTATTTTACCCCAAATGCAAAGTGCAACAGGCTATCTAAGTCAGTCTTACGTTCGTCACTTATAGTAAAGCTTTATGCAACAGGTAAATTGAAGTGTCTATGGCAAGTCAGACTTAAACTTACATTGAAGTCTAAGACTAAGGTCTATTTTTATGCAACTGGCCCCAGGGCTTGAAATTAACTATTTTACTTGGTGGCACTGGTGCTCCCAACTAGGAGCACCAGCCAAAATGGAGGAGCACCCACCGAATATTAAGGAGAATCACAACTACAATTTTTATGTTATAGTTTATTTTGCACGCTAGTTAGCTCCTTGTCATGTGACAACGGACCACAGTGACAAGGAGTGACTGACGGTTTATATTAAAAAAGAATCAAAAATCTGCATTAAAGTTCAGAATGTAAAGATGAAGTTTAATTGGTTATGTAACATTGGATAGAACGGTGGACCGGTCACTGTATCAGCTCACAGCAGGCACTTGTGTAGTAGGCCAATGAGCAGGCGTTTTGTAAAGAAATTAAAACAGGTTGCAACATAACGATGATTTGCACTTGCACAAATGCTTCAAAATATATTTTGAGGTTGCGCAGACACAATTTCGGGAATTGCAAGCCCAGACCGTAATGTAACAGAACTCTCGCTAAAGTAAGTGAGACTTATCAAAATAAGCCTGGCTTTCCCTTAACCCTTGTGTTATCTTCGGGTCATAGTGACCCACCGTTGTATTGCGACAACTTTACCGCATACAAAAACAAAGTGAAGCATTTTCTTTTAACCGTTGGGCTGTCTCAGACCCCCCACATTGCAAAGGTTAAAAGAAAATGCTTTTTATTTGTTTTTGTATTGGGTAAAATTGGGTAAACATAGCGATGGTTCGTTGTGAACCTTTGGGTCATGTGACCCGAAGGCAGCACAACGGGTTAACCTACGTTGATGGGACACCCCCCAGGAATAGGGGAGTTCTGTGTGCAATTGGAAAACAATAACAAGGCCTACATCTTTTCTAAATACAAAATTCACATTATAAAATAGAATAAACCTATTTATGCAGTCCAAATAAAAACAATAATGTAATAAAGCTATTGTCAACTTTAAAGTAAATGTTAGACATTTTGGCCTGTTTTGAAAACCCTTTCGACTGGTTTATCTCCGCCAACTATCTAAATACTCTTTTCTGCCCTTTTGAAAATTGAGGTTTGAAGATACAAATCGTTATTCCACTCTTACATCCAGTATTCAATCATCCTGACTAGTGCTGTCACAAAAACCGGTCCTCCGGTACCAAGTCAGTACTCAAACCCCCCAAAAACAGAACGATACTGTTTCTGAGTTTCTGAAATTACGGTAGGTACCGGGTCTACCCTTGCAGAGTAGGACGCTGACAAGCACAGTGTTGACAAAATAAATCTCACCAGAAGCCACTAGTGGCTCTCTGAAAAGTTGCTAAAAGTTGCTAGATTAGATTTTTTGTCACTAGGGAAGGTGAAAAGTTGCTAAATCTAGTGACAAAGTTGTTGCAACACTGGACAACACTAAAAGTTGTCGACAAGAAAAGTGGAAGAGCCACATATGGAAATACTACTTTGGGTGTGAGGCAGATGACAATGAGAACATCGTCGATCACCAGAAACCAATTTGCAAACATCTTAATGGCTTTTATGGTTTGCAGCATACTGCAAATGCAATAACTAATACTGGGGCATACGAAAGGAGAGGGCACAACAGGGTTAACCCATTTTTACAGAGGGTTTAGATGACATATTTTGCAGAAATTTATGTTTTGGAGTTTGGGATGTAGATTTACGTTTTAATGTCTACACTGTCAGTTTTTTGCCTTTCGGACTACATGCATTGTGATTGTATAAATGTTCTGTTGTAGGTGACTGTTACTGTCAAAAAATGACAGTAACAGTAACCAATTTTTATTTTTTCCTCTGGTATCCAAAATGGTATTGAGTACCTTGAATTTAACTGGTGTATCGTCTACTAAATTCTGGTACCGTGACAACTAGGGGTGGGATTCGATTAAAAATCGATTCACAATTTTATTTGAATCAAGATGTTTTCCATTTTTAATCAAGTTTCGATTCAATATATGCTTACATTTGATTCCTGTTTGCTGTTTAGTGTTACTTGTTTCTTTTTGACTGTGATAGGCAGTTAAAGGTCCCATGACATGAACATTTCACTTATTTAACATTAAAATGAGTTCCCCTAGCCTGCCTTTGGTCCCGCAGTGGCTATAAATGTTGATAGGTGTAAACCAAGCCCTGGGTATTCTTCTTCGCCTTTGAGAAAATGAAAGCTCAAACGCTCGGTTTTGAAAATCTTCTCCTGATGTCGTCATAAGAGGGAAGGTTACCTCCCTAGTTTATCAGGTAGCAGATATTTTGTGTTTGATAGCAGTTACTGAGATCATCTCTTCCTGATCAAGACATACTTTCTGCTTGATGGGATCCTCTTAGTGCTGGACTAGGAGAGCTGGCGTATGGAGATGTTCCAGCCTGGGTGTGGAGGCCTGTGTGTATGTGTGTGTGTGTGAACACTATTATGTAAAATAACCAGATCCATATCATTAACCTTCTTTGTCGTCAGCACACACACAGGGGACATACAGGGTCACTTAGACACACACACACACACTTCCATACAAATGCTAATGAACGCTCCATGTCATTATGAATCCGAATATACTCCAGTCTGCAATAATAGAGCCACGTTATGGATCTCAACTCCGCTTTTTGATGGGTGGAGAAAACAATATTCTGGAGTTTGATTGGTTAAGGGGAGGCTTCAGTTATCTGCGGGGATGTAGTGGGGGCTAAATGCCGTTTACACACCTCCCGAAATTCGGAAATAGCGTTTATCCACCTCTAAATTGCAGAAATTGCGTTTATCCACCTCTAAATAGCGTATATGCGCGTTTACGCACATCTAAGTTGTATTCTGCCGTTGGAATAATCCGAAATAAATTTGGTGTAATTTTAAAACACCAAAGACTAAATTTCATATTGTTTAACATATAAACGCTGTAGTCTGAATAATTTCATCTGCGCTGTATGGTCTGTGACCCTCCAATCAATGCGTTGCGGCTGCAGCGGCGACACCAATCAGTATCCACGAAGTATGTACACACATACACGTTGTGGATTAGTCTACCTGTTCGGAATGGATTAATTAGCCATGGATATCAGGCAATTTTTGAAGAGACCATTGAGTGCTCCCACTCCCACAGATGCCCGCAAAAGGCCTCAAGTACAGAGTAAGATCAATTCAGGTTTGTAAACGTTGTTTTGGTTTGCACAACATCGCATTAAGACAGGGACAAACGGCTAGCCTACTATTATTAACATTCTTTTAAATACGATGATGCAGATACAAGCCAACCTTACCGGTTCCATCCAAATCGGCCTAATGAAACATAAAAATGAATAAATAAACAGGGTTCTCAAGCCTTTGTGAAGGGGCTGAAATGCGTGTCTCACGGTCAATGCGTGGGGGGGGGGGGGTTTAATCACACGTGAAAGCTCGTCTCGGGAGGGGGGGGGGGGTGCTTGACGACCCTGTAAATAAATAAATAATACAATTCATAGTGTACCCACCTCTATTTTTACCACTACACCACTGGTTATCTGGAAGCGATAAGGCCAGACACGCACACACACACACACAGTCTCAACCGAGACAGAAAGGATAGTACTGCATTCTCTCTCATCTAGTCCTTGATTGTCCAGTATAATGTGTGTGCGTTAGGGCTGCCACTAATGACTATTTTTCTATCGATTAATCTGTCGACTATTTTACCGATTAGTCGATTAATCTAAACAATTAATTTTCCTCCAAAAAAATCCAATTCACCGTTTCAGTTCTCGACGCAAAGCGGAACTTTTCCCTCCACAGACGCACGTCGAAATGACCTTGCACTCCAGTGGGCGGTTCAGCGAAAAAGGAGGCGTGTTCCGGCGCAAACGTTCCCTGGTGCTATGTTGCAGTTTCCGAAAAACAATTCCGCCACTGACCAGGAAAAACATGGTCTAAAGTCAATGGCGCATTATTCAGATGCTATATTAAGGGCGCAAGCTTGGTCCGTGCGCACTGCTGGCGAGGCCAGGGTCTTCTTTCTGCGAAGCTACGTTACATTGTTTTGATTTATGGCGTGTTACATTTCTTCAATGATTATAAAAAGATTTTCATGAGAAATCTCTATGTATGTGAACATGATTTGTAACAATTGTGGCAATTTTCTCCCACGCCTGTTTAACCGAAGCTAATTTGGGTTTCTTCTCCCATCTCCATCAGAATCAGAATTCGGTTTATTCGCCATGTAGCATATGTTACACAAACACAGAATTTACTGTGGCAGGAAGGTGCAAACAATAAACATATACGGGTCTTAAATTAAGTAAAAAAGTACAATAGTTAAACTAATTCCAAGAACTAAATAATTAAAAAAATAAAATACAGGGTAGGCTATATAAAAATAAGAATAAGAATTTGAATGAGCAGCATGAGCGGGCAATTTAGTGCAATGAGAAAACTGCTCTGCCTTTCCCATACAATGTCACTTTTCTATCTGTTACGGCCCTGACTAGAACGTCGGTCTCCTTGGCTGTGAACCGCTCCTGGCGTGCGCCTGGCAAATCCGCCGTTATAATAGCAATCCGCCATGGAACAAGCGCTGCTCTTAAAGGGAATGTGAGATGACGCTCTGATTTGTTTATTGCACTTTATTGCGTTTTGATACTTGCATTTCAGATCGTTAAAATAGGACCCTATATGTAATTGACAAACAAACAAAGGCTTACATATTAAAGTGCAAAACTGTAGGTTTAAACTACCAACTCCAATGTGATAAAAATAAATAAAAAAGAGGGATAATTATTTAAGTCAGCAGTGCAATAAGTTTCTATTAAACCCCTTATCAAAATAAAAAAGTTAGGTCTGCATAATAAACAAAGTGCAACATGTTTAAAGTGTAAGAAACAATGGTGTCCAGCTCAATCAAACGTCAGTTAGACATGTGTGTTGTAGTATAAAAATGTCAATATGTCCCCATATTCTGAACTCAGGCTAGCTCTTTTCTTGGAAACTATGTTTCCAGCTGTGGAGAAGAGACGCTCGGAAGGTGTTGATGTGGCAGGTACACACAAATAAGAGTTTGCCAGAACAGCCAGAGAGGGAAATCTTGCCTCATCTGCTTTCCACCACTGCAGAGGATCTGTACTTTTAGGCAGAGGCTGATCCCCCCCCCCCCCAAATACTTGAATCTCTTCTCTCACTGAATGACTGATGACATATACCTCGTAGTTTCTTCTGAGTCCGACGCAAGCAATGAGTCCAGCAACGACACAGACCTATTCTCTGTAACACCTGCTGATGTTTGGGCCTCTGTGGTATGCTGCTGTTGCTGACTCTCTATCACTCTCCTCTTTGCTTCTAGTGCAAGGGCTTGCACTTTCACCTGCAGTTTCAGGCTTTCATCTGGGGACAGGAATTTCATTCTGCGAAACCTGGGATCCAGGGCAGCTGCAATTACACTGGTGTTTTTAGCAGCCTCTTTGAAGGCCATCTCAACGTCCCACCTTTTTGAGATTTCATATGCTGCAGCAGCCTGAAATCAAATATATTCATGAGCATACCATAAAAGGAGAAAACCTAGCGTTTTTTCCCGGGAAAATTTCAGAGGATGTATCAGGGGGCATAGAACAGCACCTGGGCCATTTTCAGCCCAACCAATGTTACATACCCTATTCGGAGACCTTAAAGAACACTGTGAAATACCCTAGGTAGCAGGTAGACGATTTTATGGCTTTATTAATGCGTGTATTTAGCAGCTACAATGACAAAATATATTAAAAAGGCTCTCCCTACTTATGGTAATCTAATAAACATGAATAGACAACACTTTACGGTGGTTTAGCCTTTTCTGGCGGTCCATCATCCAGAATAGCACCTGTATGTTTTCTTTTCAGGTGCTCGTGCATAGCGCTAGTGCTGCTGTGGTATGCCATTGCAACTTTGCATAGTGTACTAACCACCTTATTGTTTGGTGATAAGTCGAGTATTCCCATACTTTTGAAGCCTTGGGTTCTTGGGGACGTTTCGGAACCGAGTCGGACTCGGCCATGATTTTGTTTAAAACTGGAGCGTTGACTGGAGCCGACCAATGACTCGAGCAAACAACGACTGACGTCATGCACGCAGCAATTACGTAGTGATATTGAAGAAGAACATTTGTTATAATGAATTGAAGCGTTTTTTTAATAAATAAAAACAGATGCGTCGATTTAAAATATTGATGTTGACGCATTTTCAGCGTCGATGTCATCGATGACGTCGACCAATCGCGGCAGCCCTAGTGTGTGTGTGTGTGTGTGTATGTCGTGGTTCTAAGTATAGACCACCACCACATCGTGAGTTGTTGTTCCTCTCTCCACCTTCTAGTATGCCTGTGTCTGCTCTTGAATGTGCATGCCTTTGTGTGCATCCGTGTGTGTGTGTGTAAACAAGGGGTTGGATAGGTCTTTCTCTGGGGGGGGGGGGGAAACATTGCCCATCACCTAGCAACCTAATGCACAGATTGGTGAGAACATCTGCTGTGTCCAGCATTGGGAAGGTACACAAACACACACACATATAACAAACACACATGCACAGAAAACATACGCCCACACTCCTCCTCAGACACACACAGTGGCAAGTGTGTGTATTGAGTGTAGCTCAGCTCTGCCTCTCACCATGACCTCACTCTGCTGGGGTCACAGGTCACATCTGGGCTCATCATTCCATCCCACTGCTGCTCTCCCAGTACTGGGAGACCCGCTGGCCACCCTACCCAGGCTACTCACCACCGTACTCAGTGATCTCAGTTAGTATAACGGGTAGTTGCGCTCTCATCAGTGCCGCTTATCTTTCTGCATACTGGGACTGGAACTTGGGTCCTCTGACCACTACCTTTAACAAGCACAAGCATGCCACAACTGCTAACCAGTAACGCCACCGAAAAGCCAGCTCTTCACAGGCACTGGTGGGCTGTACTTATACTGAGGAGAGGTTTTACCGATTCACCTTGGCTACACGTGCGATTTTGTGGCCAGCTCTAAACCCCCTCTCCCCTCCCGCAGGATGGAGCGAGGCGGAGCGGGACACGCGCGAGTGTCTGTACTACAACCACAACTACCAGGTGGAGAGGACCAACCTCAGTGGCGTGGAGAGCTGCGAGGGGGACCAGGACAAGCGCTCGCACTGCTATGCCTCCTGGAGGAACAGCTCTGGAACCATCGAGCTGGTGAAGAAAGGCTGCTGGCTGGATGACTTTAACTGCTATGACAGGTTTGTGTGTGTGTGTGTGTGTGCGCAGACAAGCTCTTTGGCCCCTGGTAGCTGCGTTCCACATATTGGAAACATTCCACTGGGAGATTGACAGGTCTGATGGCTCTGGAAATACCTCAGATCGGTTTAGACAAGGTCGTCTACACACACTCTCACACACACCCTGATGGACCAGCTGACAGGACTTACTCTATGAACCAACAAACTCAAACATACACACATACCAAAAACACTCAAACATACACATACACCACAGACAGAGCTCCTACCCTTCTCAGAGGTGAGCCACCTGAAAGTCTCATTAGACCAGAAAGTACACTGGTCCACACACATTGGGTTTGATGGTGGTCTCTCCCCCCCTCTCTCTTCCACTCCTCCTCCCTTCCTACCTACTTCTTTCCCTACTTCTCTTACTATCTCTCTACCCTCCTATCCTCCTTAACTCTCTTTTTCTTTCCCCCCTCTCTCTGCTTCCCTCTCTCTCTACCCTCCCTACCTCCCTCTCTCTTCCCTCCTTACATACCTCCCTCACTCCCTACCACTCTTTCGGCTGTGTCTCCCTTCCTATCTCCTTCTCAGGCAGGAATGTGTGGCGACAGAAGAAAATCCCCAGGTGTTCTTCTGTTGCTGTGAGGGCAACCTGTGCAACAAGCACTTCACACACCTGCCTGACATGAACGGACCAAGTAAGGGTGTGTGTCTGTGTCTCTGTTGGTGTGTGTGTGTCTCTGTGTGTGTTCTTATACTGAAGAGACAGGACAGTGTGGTAATGCTCCCCTGGTTGCCTTCCCAGTGATCAAGGCCCCGGCACCCAGCGCCCACCTGTACAGCGTGCTGGGGTACTCCCTCCTCCCCATCACCCTGCTGTCCCTGGCCCTGCTGCTGGCCCTCTGGATGTACCGCCACCGCAAGCCTCCCTACGGCCACGTCGACGTCAATGAGGTATATGAATACTAGTGCTGTCAGTTAAACACGTTATTAATGGCGTTAACGCAAACCCATTTTAACAGCGTACATTTTTTTAACGTGAGATTTACGTTCTTTTGGGCCTTGCAAACTTTGTAGTTTTTTTCACATGCTGTTGCAACGACTACTGACGTTAGAACTACAACACCACACCGGATCTAGCTAGATCGGAAACAAAACAACAGGCACGCCGCTCACACTTGTTTGGGCTTGTGAGCCGGCTAAAGAATAGGAGGCTAACGTTACGTTTTGAGTGGATAGCGAGCGCGAGACGCCGAAATGGATGCCAATAAGATTATGAATGGAAAGGTTACTTTTAAAAAGTTGCCAAATGTTTCCATTGACAAGACCAAATTGATCTGTGTGTTTTGTTGTTGTGTACTGAGCTATCATCGCAGCACGTCCAGTCTGAAATACCACTTGATGGCCAAGCACACAGCTGATGCGAATTCTCCGCCCCCTCGTCAAAGCCAGGCAATGTTGCAATGTTGTTTTCAATTTAAAAAAAAACATTTGCACTAATTATGCAATCCAATCCACTTTTCTATGTTGATAAGAGCATTAAAATGAGAAAAATAATGTGACAAAAAGAAATCAAGGGACATTTAGAATAGATAAAAATGTGCGATTAATTGCGATTAATCACGAGTTAACTGTGACATTAATGCGATTAATCGCGATTAAATATTTTAATCGTTTGACAGCACTAAGGAATATACACACACATATGCAGACACACACACAGTGTTTCTGTATTCTTTCTTGCTCTGTCTCTCTCCATGTCTTCCTGAAGGCTTGTCTAAATGATTCATACCTCTTTAACGTGCCAGCTCTCTCTCTCTTTCTCTGTCTTTATCGCTCTCTGAAGCCCTCTGTCGCTCCTGCTCTCTCACTTTGGTTTTTTCTCGCTCTCTCGCTTTATGATTTATGTTCTTTCTTTACATTTAGTCATTTAGCAGATGTTCTTATCCAGAGTGACTTACAGTACGTACAGGGACATTTCCCCGAGGCAAGTAGGGTGAAATTCCTTGCCCGGGGAATCGCACCGGCAACCTTCTGATTAATAGTATTTCATAATAATTCATGTTTTGGCTGCTCGCAATGTTTGGGGCTATCTCGTTGTTATGATCAGTGACCTATGCTCTTTTGTAAAGCTCTCTCTTGGAAGTCGCTTTGGATAAAAGCGTCTGCTAAATGCATAAATGTAATAGCCTGATTCCCTAACCGCTCAGCCATCTGACCATCTTTCTTCCTCTCTTTTTTTCCCTTGTTCTCTCTCTCATGGCCCTTTCTTGTGTCTTCCATACGGAGGCCATTTTGTTCCAGTCTGCCAAGCAGGCCAGGCAGCTTGGTGACAGTATGACGCCATCTAGAGGTGCTTGGGCAGCACTGTGGTTAGTCACATCTTCGCTAACCAAACAACACACGCTGTTAAACCTGACGTAGATGCGTTTTTGCGTTCCCCAATCCATCAGGACAATGGCCTCCCTCCCCCCTCGCCCCTGGTGGGACTCAAGCCGCTGCAGTTGTTGGAGATCAAAGCTAGGGGGCGCTTCGGCTGTGTGTGGAAGGCCCAAATGATGAATGAATACGTGGCTGTGAAGATCTTCCCCATCCAGGTATGGCTACCCACATGACAGACTGCCGTCCACGTAGAATGTCAGCTCTCCAGTGCAAGTGAAAGGTGGTTCTGCTCCACGTAACCGTATCCTCCCGGTTCTCAACCTGGTTCTGCAGGACAAGCAGTCATGGAGTAACGAGCGTGATGTGTTCTCCACGCCGGGAATGAAGCACGACAACCTGCTGCGCTACATTGGTGCGGAGAAACGAGGAACCAACCTGGAGATGGAACTGTGGCTCATCACTGAGTTCCACGAGAGGGTGAGGAGGGGGAGACATGAGAGGGGGAGGAGGGAAGGATACAGAAGAGGGAGGAGGGGGAGACATGGGGGGGGAGGAGAGGAGGAGGGGGGGAGAAATGAGAGGGGGAAGGGGGGGATAAAGGCAAGAAGTCCTGACTGATGTTTTGTGTGTGTGTGTAGGGTTCCCTAACAGACTATCTGAAGGGGAATGTGTTGAGCTGGCCTGAACTGTGCCACATAGCAGAGACCATGGCATGCGGCCTGGCTTATCTCCATGAAGACGTCCCTCACTGCAAGGGGGAAGGGCCCAAACCAGCCATCGCCCACAGGTGAGACCCTGACGTCTCCATGCAGAACCCCGTCTGAGTTCAGTAGCTTCAGTCCTCTCATCTCTCTATACCTCCTACCTCTCTCCCTCTCTCTTACCCTCTCCTCTCATCTATATACCTCCTCCTTCTCTCAATCTCTTACCGTCTTCTCATTTGTCTATACCTCCTCCCTCTGTCTTACCCCCCTGCTCTCGTCTGTCTCTCTCTCTTCTACCCCCCTCCTCTCGTTTGTCTCTATCCCTCTCTTTTACCCCCTCCTCTTGTCTGTCTCTCTTTCTTTCTTTCTCTCTCCAGGGACTTTAAGAGTAAGAATGTGATGCTGAGGACAGACCTAACAGCCATCATTGGAGATTTTGGTCTGGCGGTACGGTTTGAACCAGGCAAGCCTCCAGGAGACACACACGGCCAGGTGGGTTACAACCCAGTGTGTGTGTGTGTGTGCGTGTGTTTTAGATAGAGTTGTGTTGTGTGTTGTGTTACGGACCATGACTACTCTTTGTGTGGATCATCAACGGTTCGTGTGTATATGTGTGTGTGTGTGTGCGTGCATACGTGTGTGTGCGTGTGTTTTTGGGTGTTTGTGCGTGTGCATGTGTGTGTAGGTGGGGACCCGTCGCTACATGGCTCCTGAGGTTCTTGAAGGAGCCATCAACTTCCAGAGGGATGCCTTCCTGAGGATAGACATGTACGCACTGGGCCTGGTGCTCTGGGAGCTTGTGTCACGCTGTAAAGCTGCCGACGGTGAGCACACACACACTCTCTCTCTTTCTCTCTCTTACACACACACACACACACTCTCTCTCACACACACATACACACTCCATCTCTTTTTCTCTCTCACACACACACACACACACACACACACACATACACACTCTCTCATACACAAACACACACACAACATTCCCTCAAGGCATTCCATCCGTTATTCTGATATATCGGCCGATAAATATAAAACGATTAAAAAAAATACAGAAACGTGTATCAGATTTCCCAAACACTCTGCCCGACTCTGGCTGGATCAGCTGGTTGTAGGGTTTTGGGCATTCTAAACACGAGTGTTGCCAACAGGGACATTGTAGAGTGCCCTCTGGTGGACAAACTATGCAACACCAACACTCATAACATGGTTGAAGTGTGTTTCGTACGTTTTAATATTTAGGGTTCCTCCGGTAGGAGGGAACCTATTGTTTTTGTTAGTTTTATTATTATTATTATGCATAGCGATTGGTGCGAAGTTTTGAAATTTGGCACACTGATTTGGAACGGTCTCCTGATTATTGTCACCAAGTTTCATGTCGATCCCTGAAGCACTATAGCGCCACCAAGGCGTCAAAGTTGGAGGTGTGTTTACACCCATAACTTTTGAACCATGAGACCGTTTTTCTTAAGTGAGGTATCATTGGATTCCTTAGATGCAGACGATTCGACTGAACCATATGGCGTCATTGTTGTCCCGAAGGTTTTTCCGTCATTTGTATTTTAAGAAATGCCAACCTTTTCGAACTCCTCCTAGGCCGTTGCTCCGATTTTCATGAAAATTGTAACAGATCATGTTCAGACCATGCCGACAAAAAATTGGCTAAATGTTATCGATAAGTCAAACCATTCACGAGTAACGCGCAAACATTTTTGACAAAGAGCACGCCAAAGCAGCCTTGTCTCTGCGATGGTTTACCGTATGGAGACGAAACTTTGGAAATGTCATCTAATCATCGCGAGCATGTCATCTAATCATCTTCCTACCACAATCACCTTGATATGTCACAATATGACTGAATTACAGCTGTTTATACTTGGGTCAAATCTGACAAAGCTCGCCACGGGAGAAACGGCTTCCTTTTTTTAATAAAGTAACCGAACACAGCATTTCCCAGCAGCGAGAATAGCTCACTGGGATAAGACGGGCTCCTTTCAAACACAAGGTCGTAGGGTCGAATCCAGCCACAGTCATCAAGCAAGTCTTGATACCGGATTATCTGTTTAGCGAAGCCAGGTACACCACAGTAGCTGTCTAGCAGTATAATCATAATGGTAACGATAACGTTTCATTGTCAGGGGATTTATAGTCAAGAAGAAGCAGATTTATTGTGCTTTGTAGATATAACGCTGCTACATCTAGCCAGCGCATTTTGTCTTAAAATAACATTTACCAAACGCATCGGCTTATCGTTACAAAACTTGGTATACGTCTTTTGCGCAACGCTGTGAAGGTAATCAAAAGTTTCGGGGTAGCACCACTGCGTTGCCGAAAAGTATATTGCGATTTAAAAAAAGCAAATTACTTTTATTAAAAGTTTTGCTGTGCTTCTTTAGCTACTGAATTTCCATATCATGCTGCTTGGCCCCTTCATTGCTGCTTGCAGCTATATTTAGGGTTCCTCCGGTAGGAGGAATGGCATTCCCACCCCATTGCTCCAATTCTTCTGAATCTTGGTGTGCATGCCTCATTTTTCATGAGGAACAAAACAGCCTCAAGGACCCATAAGGTCCGCCATGATGGATTTTCCTGTACCGTGATAATTTTGGAAAACCTTAAAAATTCCTCTTCTCTTGAACCAAAGATTTAATTTACTTGAGATTTTGTACAGATATGTATCATTGACGTATTTAAAAATGTTACTTAAGACAATTGAATCAAATACAAAATGGCTGAAAGGGGTGTATTTATGTAAATGTACACATTGCCTCAATATGTTTGTGTCACTAAATCAAATGTATTTTTGAAGGATGGTTCAAACTTAATAGGCTTTAAGATGACATGCCCCTGAAGTACCATGCAAAGTTTCACCTTGATATGTCGAAATGTGACTGAATTACAGCTGTTTGAACTTCGACCAAATCTGACAATGCGCGCCATTGGAGAAACAGCTCTTTTTATTATCCAGTTTTGTGTAATCCATGTCTGGGAATGGCTCAATTGGCTGAGAGGTTGTGCTGGTAAGCAAAGGGTTGTAGGTTCAAAACCAGTCAGAGGCATAGTTTTTAATTTTTTATTCTGACATAACGGTTTCTAATCTTCCGATCAATCCTCCGGTTGTAAAAACATAGGAATGCGTGTTTATTTGAGCCCATCACAACACTCTGATCATCTGTTTAGCGAGACTGTGTAAACCACTGCAAAACAAGCCAGGTTCACCACAGTAGCTAGCTACTTGTAGTCTACGCATGGTAGAGATAACTCTAAAGGTTATCTCTAATGAAGTAAATTGATTGTTCAGGTTGATCCCTTGCCTGTTGCACAAATTCATTTCAGTAACCTAAGCCAGGACACATTTCCACTGATGCTAGGCATGATTTAAAATTCCCTTCCATGACAAGTTATGGCACTCCAAACAACCTGTTTAAAAAAACGATGAGAAAGTTATTTTTTACAGTAGCAACCCAGTCATCCCGTTGTCCTGTTTTTATAGGAAATGTACAAGCAGTTTCAACTTTGGCTGAATCTAACAACGCTTACCACAGGAGAAACAGCTTACTTTTTTATACAGTAACTGAACATGACAATATTCAACACTGAGAATAGCTCAATGGGCTGGGACGGTGACCTGCAAAGTATAAGGTTGTAGGTTCGGATCCAGCCACAGTCTTTGAGCCTGTCTTAAATTTGAATACCTGTTTAGTTAAACAGGATGACATTGTTCTGATGCGCAATTTCACCTTGATATGTCAAAAGATCATTGAATTACGTAAGGGATAATGCCCGACGAGGTGTCCAATATCACCTGATAATGGACGATGCGGAGGCGTGAACCGTCCGACGCGCACCTCGAAGGGCATTATCCCGCTTATACCATGGTCACTTGCCAACGATTTTTTTTCCAAACATAAATTAATGTTTTCATGCGTTTTGCAAAAGAAAATATTACGTTTTTTAACATTAGCCAACTCTGATATTTCTAGTCCGCTCAACTCTGAACCAACACCGGCTTTCCTTTGGATGAGCTATTAGCCCGAAAGCTAATGTTATGCTAGCAAGATTAAAAGGTAATAACATTGTGTACGGTTGACAAACAGTAAATATAATTTTACAGTATGTTTGACAAGAAGATTAGCTAGCTAACCAGCCATGTCACTGTCCCAAAATCAATATAAAAATGTTCACGAACAAGGTATCGGCCAAAATCGGCCGAAGGCGGGAGCCTTGGCGGTCCGATCCTCGGCAGCAGAAGCTAGCTCTAGGGATGTGGAACGTCACCTCGCTGGCGGGAAAGGAGCCTGAGCTGGTGCGCGAGGTAGAGAGATTCCGGCTAGATATAGTCGGCCTCGCCTCGACGCACAGCATAGGCTCCGGAACCAGTCTCCTTGAGAGGGGCTGGACTCTTTTCCACTCTGGAGTTGCCCTTGGTGAGAGGCGTCGAGCTGGGGTGGGAATACTTGTTTCCCCTCGGTTCGGCGCCTGTACATTGGGGTTCACCCCGGTGGACGAGAGGGTAGCCTCCCTCCGCCTTCGGGTGGGGGGACGGGCCCTCACTGTTGTTTGTGCTTACGCACCAAACGGCAGCTCAGAGTACCCACCCTTTTTGGAGTCTCTGGGGGGGTGCTGGAAAGCGCTCCTCCCGGAGATTCCCTCCTCCTCCTGGGGGACTTCAATGCTCATGTGGGCAATGACAGTGAGACCTGGAGGGGCGTGATTGGGAGGAACGTCCCCCCCGATCTGAACCCGAGTGGTGTTTTGTTATTGGACTTCTGTGCTAGACACGGTTTGTCCATAACGAACACCATGTTCAAGCATAAGGGTGTCCATATGTGCACCTGGCACCAGGACACCCGAGGTCTCAGTTCGATGATCGATTTTGTAGTCGTGTCGTCGGACTTGGGGCCGAATGTCTTGGACACTCGGGTGAGGAGAGGGGCGGAGCTGTCAACTGATCACCACCTGGTGGTGAGTTGGCTACGATGGTGGGGGAGGACGCCGGTCAGGCCTGGCAGGCCCAAACGTAATGTGAGGGTCTGCTGGGAACGGCTGGCAGAACCCCCTGTCAGAAGGAGCTTCAACTCCCACCTCCGGGAGAGCTTCGATCATGTCTCGGGGGGGGGGGCGGGGACATTGAGTCCGAATGGGCCATGTTCCGGGCCTCCATTGTTGAAGCGGCTGACTGGAGCTGCGGCCACAAGGCGGATGGTGCATGTCGCGGCGGTAACCCTCGAACCCGGTGGTGGACTCCGGAGGTGAGGGATGCTGTCAAGCTGAAGAAGGAGGCCTATCGGACTTTATTAGCTGGTAGGACTCCAGAGGCAGCTGATGTGTACCGGCAGGCCTAGCGGAGTACGGCTTTGGCGGTCGCGGAGGCAAAAACCCGGGCATGGGAGGAGTTCGGCGAGGCCATGGAGAATGACTTCCGAACGGCTTCGAAAAGGTTCTGGACCACCATCCGGCGACTCAGGAGCAGGAAGCAGTGCACTGTCAACACTGTATATGGTGGGGATGGTGCACTGCTGACCTCGACGGGGGACGTCCTGGATCGGTGGAAGGAATACTTTGAAGACCTCCTTAATTCCACCAACACGCTTTCCGACGTGGAGGCAGAGTCTGGGGACATCGGGGGGGGCCCTTCTATCTCTGGGGCTGAGGTCGCCGAGGTGGTTAAAAAGCTCCACGGTGGCAGGGCCCCTGGGGTGGATGAGGTCCGCCCGGAGTTTCTTAAGGCTCTGGATGTTGTAGGGCTGTCTTGACACGACTTTGCAACATCGCATGGACATCGGGGACAGTGCCTCTGGACTGGCAGACCAGGGTGGTGGTTCCCCTCTTTAAAAAGGGGGACCGGTGGGTGTGCTCCAACTTTAGGGGAATCACACTCCTCAGCCTCCCTGGGAAAGTCTATTCAGGGGTTCTGGAGAGGAGGGTCCGTTGGATTGTCGAACCTCGGATTCAGGAGGAGCAATGTGGTTTTCGTCCTGGCCGTGGAACTGTGGACCAGCTCTATACCCTCGGCAGGGTTCTGGAGGGTGCATGAGAGTTCGCCCAACCAGTCTACACATGTTTTGTGGATTTGGAAAAGGCGTTCGACCGTGTCCCTCGGGGGCTCATGTGGGGGGTGCTCCGGGAGTACGGGGTACCGGACTCCCTGATCGGGGCTGTTCGGTCCCTGTACGACCGGTGCCAGAGCTTGGTCCGCATTGCCGGTAGTAAGTCGAACTTGTTCCCGGTGAGGGTTGGACTCTGCCAGGGCTGCCCTTTGTCACCGATTCTGTTCATAACTTATATGGACAGAATTTCTAGGGGCAGCCAGGGCGTTGAGGGGGTCCGGTTTGGTGACCTCAGGATCGGGTCGCTGCTTTTTGCAGATGATGTGGTCCTTGTTGGCTTCATCGGGCCGTGACCTTCAGCTCTCACTGGAGCGGTTCGCAACCGAATGCAAAGCGGCTGGGATGGGAATCAGCACCTCCAAATCTGAGGCCATGGTTATCGACCGGAAAAGGGTGAAGTGCAATTTCCGGGTCGGGGAGGAGATCTTGTCCCAAGCGGAGGAGTTCAAGTATCTCGGGGTCTTGTTCACGAGTGAGGGAAGAATGGAGCGCGAGATCGACAGGCGGATCGGTGCAGCGTCCGCAGTGATGCGGGCTCGCATGCAAAATGCATTTGTCCGTTGTGGTGAAGAAGGAGCTGAGTCGAAAGGCGAAGCTCTCTATTTACCAGTTGATCTACGTTCCTACACTCACCTATGGTCACGAACTGTGGGTAGTGACCGAAAGAACGAGATCGCGAATACAAGCGGCCAAAATGAGTTTTCTCCGTAGGGTGTCCGGGCTCTCCCTTAGAGATAGGGTGAGAAGCTCGGTCATCCGGGAGGGGCTCAGAGTAGAACCGCTGCTCCTCCGCATCGAGAGGGGCCAGTTGAGGTGGCTCGGGCATCTGATAAGGATGCCTCCTGGACGCCTCCCTGGTGAGGTGTTCTGGGCACGTCCCACTGGGAAGAGGCCCCGGGGAAGACCCAGGACACGCTGGAGGGACAATGTCTCTCGGCTGGCCTGGGAACGCCTCGGGGTCCCCCAGGAAGAGCTGGTGGAAGTGGCCGGGGAGAGGGAAGTCTGGGCCTACGTGCTTAGGTTGCTGCCCCCGTGACCCGATCCCCGGACAAGCGGAAGATGATGGATGGATGGATGGTTATGTTCTACTAGCCATTTGCCTACTTTAGCAAGTCACTGTATTTCCAAGCCCTGATAGTGTAACTGAGATAGCCTAAATAATTCCTCTTTCAAGTAATAAGCCCCCGTTCAAGTGTTGAGCATTAAATTAGCTGCACGGTCTGTAGAGATCTTGAGACAAAGCCACTTTTTTTGTTCTAAAACCGGATTATAATTTTTTTTTTTATCGGAGTACAAGCCTACTGACTGTCTCAGTTTGTCTGTTATTGGAGTCGAAGTTCTAACATTAACTTACACAGCTACTGTAGGCTAATCAACATTCGTAAAAAATGTTCAGGAAACCTAAACCCAATGCAAACCTTAAAACTTACTTCAAATATTAGGCCTTTTTCAATCGCGAAAAGAGCTTGTGGAGCTGTGGAAATATTCTCTATTCTGCTGTCTGTTCTTCTTATTCTTCTGTATCTCGCAACAAACGTCTCTCTTCGATTTGAATAATGCACCGCAACGCAGCAAAATAAATGCTTCTTTCAACAAGAGGTCAAATGAGATGTCAATCAGCATCAAATTTCCAGTAGCGAATTACATTTTGGGGTGACACCTGGGGTGGCCAATCAGATGTCAGGGGTGTCCAGTGCCACCCCGGACACCCCTCTGGCTCCGCTACTGCTCATAGCTGAATCAAAACGAATACATTTGGCAGACCGGTGTAAAAATTGACCTAATCTCTATGACTTAAACGTCCTTTTCAGTTTTTCCCTTCTCGTGATATTTTCAGGCATTTAGCCTACTCATATTGCATTCATTCATTAATAAAGAACCCCCTTTGAAGATTATTCTACGACGTTACCGGCAGTCAAGGCCGGATTAACCATTAGGGCAACTGGGCACTTGCCCAGGGGCACATGACATCTAAGGGGCCCTGGACAATGTCAACTAAAATGTTATATCACATTATGAACGCAGTCATAACTTTCCTTAATGTGAGTACTTTATTGCAACTCGTTCGATCAAAATATTATGTTAAATCACGTCAAAAACAGTGTTTGTGTAGTTTAGTAGCCAGTGCCGCCGCTCCCATAACACGCACTACGCGCTGTGCGTAGGGCACCAACTCCGGAGAGGGCACCAAAAATTAGCCAACTGAAAAATCATCATAGTTATAATACTTATAATGCTGATATTATTTTAGTATAGAAATATTAGGCACGTATATTACAAAACAGGCAGAACAAGAGATATAGCGTATTTAAATGCTCAAAAAAAGTTACGATGGTGCCCCCCCCCCAAAAAAGAAAAACTAATACACACTCAATTTCCCAAGCTCGCTGTGGGTCCCCTTCCCTATCTAAGTGGCCTGACGAACTTTGACAGTAGGCTAGGTCAACTTTTCTAAAATGGGCTTAAAAAGATAACAGGAGTCAGGGGAAGAAAAAAAGAAAGATATAGATTGCGAGATGGTGCCCGTGCATCACTTTCAGGTAAGCCAATGTTTAATCATTGTTAAATACGGGAAATGTGCTGCTAATTTAATGGTTAGCATACACCTCAAACTAGCTGACGTTATTGCTAATGTTAGCACACTCAAATATGTTTTAACTTAGGTGCAAGCTAAATTGAGATGTTACTGTTAAACATTATCTATGCATTTTACAAGCAACTGACGCCAGCTAGCTGTTACTTTACATTCTATGATGCTTTTATATTCGATTTATCAAATAGTTTTTAAATGAGTAATAAAGGTGGAGAGCTTCTTGGCTAAACCAGGCTATGAAACGCAAGGTAGCTACGTGGGGCTGAAAGATTAAGAGACAAAAAGACATCACCTTCTCTAGACAAGATTTTACCAATTGAAAAACGGCTTGTAAAATGTTTATTTTACATAAAGCTCAAAACTATTTTGTGCTCAAACAAAGTTTGGTCGCATTCTTCCATGCTTTACTGGGCTGATGCGTATTAGTTTAATTGGAGAAGGAGGAGTCTTGGTGTGCCACCTTCCTCCCGAACTTTAGTTAACCCTTTTAGGCCTAACTCCATTTTGTGGATTTGGAAAAGGCGTTCGACCGTGTCCCTCGGGGGCTCATGTGGGGGGTGCTCCGGGAGTACGGGGTACCGGATTCCCTGATCAGGGCTGTCCGGTCCCTGTACGACCGGTGCCAGAGTTTGGTCCGCATTGCCGGTAGTAAGTCGAACTTGTTCCCGGTAAGGGTTGGACTGCCCTTTGTCACCGATTCTGTTCATAACTTATATGGACAGAATTTCTAGGCGCAGCCAGGGCGTTGAGGGGGTCCGGTTTGGTGACCTCAGGATTGGGTCACTGCTTTTTGCAGATGATGTGGTCCTGTTTGCTTCATCGGGCCGCGACCTTCAGCTCTCACTGGAGTGGTTCGCAACCGAATGCGAAGCGGCTGGGATGCGAATCAGCACCTCCAAATCTAAGGCCATGGTTGTCGACCGGAAAAGGGTGGAGTGCAATCTCCGAGTCGGGGAGGAGATCTTGACCCAAGCAGAGGAGTTCAAGTATCTCGGGGTCTTGTTCACGAGTGAGGGAAGAATGGAGCGCGAGATCGACAGGCGGATCGGTGCGGCGTCCGCAGTGATGCGGGCTCTGCATCGGTCCGTCGTGGTGAAGAAGGAGCTGAGTCGAAAGGCGAAGCTCTCTATTTACCAGTCGATCTACGTTCCTACCCTCACCTATGGTCACAAACTGTGGGTAGTGACCGAAAGAACGAGATTGTGAATACAAGCGGCCGAAATGAGCTTTCTCCGCAGGGTGTCCGGGCTCTCCCTTAGAGATAGGGTGAGAAGCTCGGTCATCCGGGAGGGGCTCAGAGTAGAACCGCTGCTCCTCCGCGTCGAGAGGAGCCAGCTGAGGTGTCTCGGGCATCTGATCAGGATATCTCCTGGACGCTTCCCTGGTGAGGTGTTCTGGGCACGTCCCACTGGGAAGAGGCCCCGGGGAAGACCCAGGACACGCTGGAGGGACTATGTCTCTCGGCTGGCCTGGGAACGCCTCGGGGTCCCCCAGGAAGAGCTGGTGGAAGTGGCCGGGGAGAGGGAAGTCTGGGCCTCCCTGCTTAGGTTGCTGCCCCCGCGACCCGACCCCCGGATAAGCGGCAGATAACGACGACGAGGTATCGGCCATATACTTGTACTAGGCTACAGTACGGCAGCAGCCTGTGGAGTGAGTTGAATAGAAAATGGATGTGAGATGACCGCATCAAAGTTGACATATTCTCCAAACAGTAATTATAATTTTACAGTATGTTTAACAACAAGATTAGTCAGCTATCGAGCCATGTCATTGTCTCCAAATAAAATCAAGATTTTTAAGAAGAAAATAATCGGCCATGTGTCGAGTTGCGGCTACTATCGTGTTGGCCGCAGCCTGTCTGAAGTAGATTGACTAGCGAGGTGAATAGCGAATGGGATGTGAGATGCGCGGTTACGTGACATTGACATAGTAGATTCAGAAAAGTAAAATTTTTCAAATCGGTTAAAATAAATATTCAAGTCACTCATTGTTGTAAATACAAGTTAGCTTGTTAAAGTCTTTCAAAATTGTAAATGGAGGCTTTGACTCCATCCCTGTTGTTATGGTTACTTATTTCAGACACTTTGTACAGGCTCATATACTATGTAGACAGCGGAATAATTTAGAACGGTGAAAAGACAGTTTTGCTGCAATTACGTAATAGGTGTCTGTTATCACCCGATAATGGACACCCCTGCAGCCAATCAGAATCGAGTATTCACCCAGACCATGGTATAAAGCTGTTTAAACTTTGGCCGAATCGAACAATGCGTGCTACAGGAGAAACGGCTTATTTTTTATATACAGTAACTGACCACATGTTCTCAGCCTTGGCCGGGTTTCCCAGATTCGTTAAGAAGCTCTTAACACCAAGAGCTTCTTAGGAGCGTTCTAACGCTCCTAAGAAGCTCTTGGTGTTAAGAGCTTCTTAACGAATCTGGGAAACCCGGCCCTTGACGGTAGCTCAGTGGGTTGAAATGGTATCCTGCAAAGCGCAAGGTCACAGGTTCGAATGCAGCCACTGCCTTTGGGCATGTCCTAATTTTGATTATCTGTTTAGTTAAACAGGATGACATCATTCTGAAATACCCTGTGCAATTTCATGCAATTTTACTTTGAAATGTCAACCGTTTCTTAACCTTTGTCCCAAAGCTGACCAAAGCTAATACTCATATCACGCAGTCGGAGCACAGATAGATAATCAGCGTCAGCACCCTTGTGTACCCAGCATGCAGGGCGGCATGTCAAAAAATGCAAAGACTTGTGGAAAATAGTTTGGTTACAACAGCCGTGCAAGGGATTTCAGTTGTTGTGTTCGTTCAGTTAGATGTTTGTAATGTTATTGTTTGTTAGTTAATATAATCTTGTTGGTCACCCTGATTGTGCATGTTTTGTAGTTTAATGGGACCAGGCTGCTGTACTATCACAAGCTATTCTCGCAAGCAGCTGAACATGAGCTCTGCCTAGCCTGTTGCCCACATCACTATTGTTAATTGTGCATTGACGGAGATTCTGGAAAGAGATCAACTCAAGAAGAGTTTCAATATCCTATAAAAAGCTAATACTCTACCCTTTCTATTCATAAAATCTCAACAGTTGGTGTCTAGCAGAGAGGGTAGAGAGACTGACTTGTAACCTTATGCTCATGAGTTCAAATCCCCATTCAGCCTATTGTTGTTGGCCAAACATGAAGTTGTTTTGCTCTCATGTTGTCCAAGTCTCGATCTTCTACAGTGTACATGTTTATAATATTTTGCCATTTTGCGGAGGAACCCGCATCGCTGCTTGCAGCTATATTTTATATATATATTCATTTATCGGCCATTATGAGCCTTGATTTTGAACCTTGTTTGTTTGTTTGTATTGTGAAGGCATAATAAAAAAATATTTTATTATGATTTTTATCGCCATTATAAATGCCGATACCAATAGTATGGAAAATGCATAATATCGGCCAATAATATTGGCCCGCCGATAAATCGGTCGGACTCTAATTGAGACGGCAGTGGAGGTAGTCACAGGGCCGGGTAGGGCCGAATCACGTCTGTGTAAAAGGGACAGCTGTAATGGAGGGAATACACATGCTAGACACTGATGTCCCTCTGATTCCAAAACGCCTGCATTCTGTTTAACATCACACACAGGTATCATTATGCCGGCGTGGTTTCGTTCAGTGAGGGGTCTTCTTTACGGCAATATAGGGAGATCTCTGTTTAAAAGGGGCTTGTGTGTGTGTGTGTGTGTGCAGGTCCTGTGGATGAGTACATGTTGCCATTCGAGGAGGATATTGGGCAGCACCCGTCCTTGGAGGAGCTGCAGGAGATTGTGGTTCACAAGAAGATGAGGCCTTTCTTCAAAGACTGCTGGCTCAAACACCCTGTGAGTTAGCACACTGGCACACACAAACACAGACAGCACGGTCAGCACTACCACTAACAACATGTATGATACGTATGTGAATGAATAGCGGTGTAGTGCGTGTTGTGGTGACCTAGCGCCCCCCCTGGTCTTCAGGGCTTGGAGCAGATGTGTGAGACCATCGAGGAGTGCTGGGATCACGACGCCGAGGCCCGTCTCTCTGCAGGCTGTGTGGAGGAGCGCATCTGTCAGATCCGCCGTCTGGCTGGCCCCCCTACCTCAGACTGCTTGGTCTCCATGCTGACCTCCGTCACCAACGTGGACTTGCCCCCCAAAGAGTCCAGTATCTGAGCCCTAGGGAAGGGGCGTCCAACACCATGTTCTCGACCCCCCCCCCCTCTTCAGGACCGCCACACACAAGTGAAACAAATGTGCCCTCCTGTCAATCTCAGAAACGCCACATGGATACAGCTGCTATTTTAACCTGACATGTTTTTTTTTATTATTTGTATTATTATTGTTATTGGTTCTGTTAATGTTACTTTTTTTCTCCAAATCGGATCAGACTACCAGCACATTTCTGGACTTCTTCTACTGTTTTATACAATGACGCAAGGACGTACTACAAATTAAAACTGACGGGGAGAAGGGCAGCTGACGTCTGTGTGTATGAGTGCTCAGGTTCAGACTGCTGACTGGTCCTGGACCTCTCACAGTCTCTTGTCTTGTACTCCATCTGGGCCACAAGACCTCCGCCCAGACAAGCCCGCTAGCAACCCCACCCCAGCCCTGCAGCCTCTCCGTTGATCTCAGCCACTATGCTGCAACCCTGCAGAGGAACTCTTAGACTGTTACACACAACCAAGCTTCCTCAAGGGACTTTTTAACGTTTCTATGACGTCACTTCCGTCTCTCACAGTGCTACTGACCATCGGACCAACGGGTGTCTTCAAACACAGGAAACAGGAAACGCAACACCACTATGTTTGGACGGGTTCTTTTGATGTGTGGATGCACGGGGACAAGTGGAAATCGTTCTGGGTCAGAGGGTTGGGGGTCAAACATTACAGCTGGTTTCTTCAGGATGTTTGTAACAAGGAATTGACACAGGAAAAGGAACTACGTCAAGATCTGTGATGTCATCACCTGGTTTTGTACGGAACTGATTCTCAGGTAACCAGGGTGGAGACACAACTCGACCTCCGCAATGTTTGGTGATCTGGACTATGATGGGAGGAACTATGACATACCACAGAGCTGACTGGGGAAGTATTCAAATGTGGGAAGGCCCCAAACATGTAGAACCAGGAAACATACAGGTGGATGGTTGCCATGGAGATGCATACTATTTCAGGTGTGTGTGTGTGAGAGAAGGCGGTGGGGGACAAGGCTCAGTAGATATCTTGTGATCCATCTTGTCAGTTGTGCTCCTTATTTAAGGGGGTGTTTCCAAGGTAGGGTGGGCTTTACCCTCTGTTGTGAGGGAATGTGATTGGTTTAGAGGTGAGGTGGCAGGGTGGGTCAGGTGAACTGGTGACCTTTGATTGGCTAGTCCCATCCTTCTGTACCTCTCCTCAACTGGACCAAACGAGCACCCAGAGCAGGTGCTGTTGTCTTGACAACCCTGGTTGATTTAATTGAGCGTGAGAAGGGGTTCTCCCTCCTGTTGTCTTAAAGTGTGGCAACGCAGGTCTGTATTTCTGTATGCCATAGTGTAACAGTGAATGTTCAATATGCTGCTGCTTCGACTCAAA
This sequence comes from Thaleichthys pacificus, assembly GCA_023658055.1. NCBI lineage: Eukaryota > Metazoa > Chordata > Actinopteri > Osmeriformes > Osmeridae > Thaleichthys > Thaleichthys pacificus. The sequence continues at coordinate 2,287,756 of CM042872.1, read as the reverse complement.
GATGAAGATATTTCTGTATGTTCCTTTAATACACTGTGTTCACACATGCAACTCGGTAAAGGAAGCAACGTGTGGACTCGTTCAGGAGTGTTTGCCAGGCTGAGTAGAGACACCCTCTCCAAAGGTGAGAGAGAACAGCGTCAACACGTCAAGAACATAGACAAGACAACGCAAACACTAAATTAAAAACAAACAATATTGTTCATCAACCTCAGAACACCTCAGACCAGAGATACCTCAGACTCTTTTCTGTGTACTTCTGTAATGTATTCCGTTAGTTGTGTTAACTTGTAGTAACTATATTTTAACGTGATTTTTTTCTTGCTTTTATGATGAATTGATTGGTAAGGGAGTTTTTGGAAAAAGTACCAAATTCCCAACTCTTTAGAAGAAGTGCTACCATGTTTCCTGCGGTGTGAAGGGGTTTCATTTGTAAATAGATATACATATGGGATCCTGCCTGTCCAGTCCTTGCGCATTACACATACTCTGTGTGTGTGCTGGTCTCCTCTCCTCCTGGGATTGTCGGCCTGCATAGACTACCCTCTCCCTTCCAGCATACACTGAAGCCGTTATAGCGCCCGAGTCCTGGTGACCTCTAGACAATGAAAGAAAAGAGATAAACCATTAAGTTATCAAAACAAAAGCCAAGAGACATGAGCTGAACCATTTACTTTTCTTTCTATAAAAAACTCCAACATGCCTTTGAAAGTGTTTTAACTACTTAAAACAGAAAGTGATCTTTTTTATTCACCTCTGATGATGATGTTTGGTATAATACTATATTCTATGGAGAGGAAGAACGGGAGGGGGGTTGTATGTCCCCGGAGGACGTGTCTGTCTCACTTTTCTTCTTATTTCTCACAGCAACTGACAGAGGCAGCAGAGCCATGGCTTCAGCTCTAGATACACCAGTAAATACACCGCTCCTTTCACAGTGTCTAGCAACACCAGGAAATACATCGCTGATTTTACATATTCAATGGTGCCATAAATACCATCTTGATGTTCAGGTATTGTCTCTCCATGCAGTATCCCTTAACTGTATGTGTGCATGCACTGAGAGACTCAGAGTCTCTTGCTCTGTCACCATGAACCCAGTGTCCATGGCCAGGTCCAGATAAGTCCAGAGGTCTGTCCAGACCGGCAAGTCACTAGTAGTGGAGGTTACAGGCCACAGATAGATCAGACTTCTTGGTCTAAGTTGTTTGAGGTAGTGTTCCATGTGGTTCCATCAAGAATCACTGACTTGACTTAAATCCTTCTGGGATGCAGAATTCAAGCCTTTTTTTGGAAGTCAATCAGGGTGTGTTTGTGTCAAACGGTCAGGTTAGTGTTTTTATCTTTACAAGGAACACATGTATGGTTTACAGTAACAGGATTTATCTAATTAACAGTTAGAATTGATTCATGTAGCAAGCAATATGTTAAGCAATACCTAGCTGTGTTCTTTCTACTCCTGATCCCACTGTACTATACCTAGACATCTAGTAGACCAGCAACCAAAACATGGCCTGTCTCCTGGCAAACTGGTGCTCCTGCCAGCAGCTGGAATGTGATGTTGCCAGTACGCTGCAGCTCTGCATAGGGTTGCTTAGTTACTGGCTGGCTGGATAGATGCTCTCTTGCCACATAACCATGTAGCCAAATGACTTGCATCAAAACTCTGCAACAGACCAAAGTCTGGTATTGTCTGTCTGGTGAGTGAGTGGTGTATCACCCTCTCTCTGATTTGATAAGCTGTTGGTAGGTGTTAGCTGGATGAACCCTAGGTAGATGTTGATTGGATAAACCCTGGGTAGATGTTGATTGGATGAACCATGGGTAGATGTTGATTGGCCAAAACTGACACTGGATTATGATGACGCTCAGAGTGATCTAGCACCGGTGACATTGTTTCCGGGAATGTTACCAGTATCATCAGCATCACAACTTTCTCTGACCGTTGAATGACTGTGTTCTCATGTGCCTTTCTTTTGGTCTTCTTCATTGTCATGTTCGTCATCATAGTGGTTGTTCTGAGCTGAACCATGGCTGTGTGCTTCATTGGTCTCTGCGCTTCTGTCAGCAGTGGACTGATAAACATGACTAACATTGCATGACGTAAACATAAAGCTGTTAGCCGTCTCCTGATTCAGGTACTTAATGAAGTGTTTACCTCTGAGCCACAGTGGAACAGTGTTGTTAAAGCAGAACAGTCAGAGACAGTACTATATTACTAGTACGTTATTGTCATAGCAACAGGGGACCTCACGCTCATGTATAATGCACCCCTTGACAATGTGAAAACTTCCTCCTTTCACCTTCTCTCACTTCTCCTTTTTCTTCTTTTAGTTTGAAGTTTAGTGGTGGAAAGGTAACTTCTGGTGGATGGAGACAGGAAATCACTGCCACAGTGCTTCCTCTGTCACTTCCTGTGTGTGTCACATGGTCTCCTGCACCAGTATACCTGACTCAGGCCACACCCACTCCTGGCATTCTAACCTAATCTGTGAGGAATAGCCCAGACCATTTAGTCACAGACTAAACCCTCAGACAGACAGAGAAGAGGCATGGTCACACATCTATAATTTTAGATATGTTACCATCTTTATTAGTCAGAGGCAGATTCATCCAAGTTACTCCTCAACACTGGTAATCTCTGGTTGAACATATCCTTCAGTTTCGCCATCTGCGCCACTTCACTATCACTCTTGGTCTCTGCCATCCTTCTGTGTCTCTCTCTCTCTTATCTTTCTATGTGTACTGCTCTTTCCAAGTCTCAGCTTTTCAGAGAGATGGTCTGTTTTAGTCGTGAATGTGTAATTATGTGCTGGACTGACCAAATTACCTCGTACTCTGTTGTGGTCCAATGTTGAGGACCGTATCAATCAGCCGAGCCCTGATCTAGTATTAAAACTTCTTACGGAGATATTCATTCAGAATGCCAAGCGCTACCTGCTAATGCTAACCCAACTTCTCTTTCTATCCCTGCCCCTAGTCTGGCAGTGTAACCCTGATCCATACCATGCTCTGTTACTATATCAATAATGAATGTTTAGTTGAGTTTTCTTACCTTCTCTGAAGAGATGTCAGCCCCTGCATTGACAAACCAAACAGTGAACACACACACTGAAAGTACAGATTGAGTCTTTTTTCTTCCAAACCCTTCCAGCAGAGACCAGATTGTGCTACTGGGTCTCAACTGGCTTCTGTCCTCTGAAGGGGTTTTATCACCAGAATAAGTAGGGTTGTGAAATGTAATTGTTGTATGACATGTTTCACTATTGTAGCTAGAACAGACTTGTACTACTGATTTAACATAAATATACGGAAAAAAAAGAAAAAAGGATCTGTATAAGATGGCGTCTACAGAGAAGAGATAAGGTTCACAGTAATACCTCTTCCGATCTAAGAGGACAATGAAAAAAAATGTTTTATATATATATATAAAATACCCCCCATACACCCTTATTGGTGTTGGCGTGGGAAGAGGACGTTTTTCAACGATCATTGTAACATAGCTCTTTTTTTGTTGTTGCCGTGGATCATCCTTTCTTTATACTGTGGTCTTCTTAGAGCTCTGCTTTCAAAGTCGAGCTACATCCGCTTAGTGGTGGGGGCGCGGCTGCAGCCCGACTGCACGCCGTGCCAGAACATGAATGTAGTGTCCCTCCCCAGTGGGAGACAGTCACGCCCCCACAGGTAGAGAAAAAAATACTAGAAAGGAATTATTTCAATTTTATCTTTTTGTATATTAAAGTAAACAATAAAATACTGTTAAAGTATTATCTTTGTTGGCTGTTATCTTTTTGCTCTTGTCAGTGTGAACTTAGTCTTGTTAACCATAGCGCCACTGGGGGTGTTAACTGATGTCCTGAAGCTTGGTAGCTACTTTGGCTGTTTAGAGAACATTACCATGCATATTTAATGTTCAAGAAAACGTACACATCTCTCGCTAGGTGGCGACATCTCACTTTCCCCGACGTATAGCTACCCTCAGTTCACAAAGCATCCAGAGAATGTCTAATATAGGCATAGGCTGTGTCTACTACCGCGCACTTTACTAAGTACACTGCAATACAGTGCACTTACATCTGTAGTGCACTCCGTCGCTGAGTAGTGCTGTCTCAAATGGAACACTTAAGTTAACCACTTGGCGGGAAGTGACGGACGCAAATCTGATTGTGACACCCGCGAATCTAAGGCGAATCTGCTCGCGAGTCATTTCGTCCGCCATTATTTTAGAAATGAAATGAAAAGCTGCCGAAAGAACTCCTCCTCTTCCGCTACGTAGCCAATATGGCGCCCGTTTAGGGCGAGTAGTGTCCATCGTTGTACACTGCATTTTTTGACCGTTTGCAGTGCGTCATCCAGGTACTTTCAGTGCACTGAATTCTGCTGGTTCTGTCAGTGTAAGCGCCCTAAGCACTGAAAGTCAGTGCTCGAAGTGCACAAGTGCGCGGTAGTAGACACAGCCATAGAGTTAATATTACTAGAGGAAGCAACTTTTGTCTTCCAAGATGGCGTCCCCATTCATTTCTATGAAAAGTGCTCAGTGGCGCAGTGAGGCAAGCGAGAGCACGAAACTGGACCGCGCCATCTTTCCACTTCCGACTCTTCTGGTCTAGCTTTAAACAGTGGCTCTTTTTTTCCCTAGCTCCGAGACCTCGTGCACGCTTGCAACTAGCTGTACACGTCATACTTTGCGACAACGAGTCGCGAGCATAGATTTACATTTATGCATTTAGCAGACGCTTTTATCCAAAGCGACTTCCAAGAGAGAGCATTACAAAAGAGCATAGGTCACTGATCATAACAACGAGATAGCCCCAAACATTGCAAGCAGCCAAAACATGAAGTATACATTGTGAATAACCAAATAAGTGCCAAGGGGAAGAACCATAAGAGCATGCAGTTAAACAAGTTATAATTAAACAACATGAAACTCAAAAAAGTGCAAGAGTGTACCTGTAAAGAAGAAGACAAAAACAACAGTCAACAGTAAAATATTTCACAGCGAGTACAAGAATTTAAAACCGTCACAACTAACCAACAGGAGCAACAAGTCTCTCAATACGAGTCATTGTGATCCTGGAGGAAATTAACATCAGGTCCAGCCAAGCATTCCTAAGTGCCGTTGTACTCCCGAAACAAGTGCGTCTTGAGCCTTTTCTTGAAGGTGGGGAGACAGTCAGTGTCCCTGATGGAGGTGGGGAGTTGATTCCACCATTGGGGGGCCAGACAGGAGAAGAGCTTGTGTTGGGACCGGGCGCTCTTGAGCGGTGGGACCACCAGACGGTTGTCAGAAGAAGACCGTAGGTGGCGGGTGGGGGTGTAAGGCTGCAGGAGAGACTTGATGTAGTCGGGTGCAGTCCCGTTCACCGCTCGGAAGGTCAGTACCAGAGTGATTGAATCTGATACGGGCCGTGATGGGAAGCCAGTGGAGGGAGATGAGGAGCGGGGTAACATGGGAGCGTCTGGGTAGATTGAAGACCAGACGGGCTGCCGCATTCTGAATCCTCTGGAGAGGGCGGGTTGCGCATGCTGGGAGACCGGCGAGCAGCGAGATTTATATGGTTGCGAGCGTGTGAGCTAAGGCATTGCAGTGGCAGAATGGGGTACAAGTCAGATAAGAATCAGAGACATGATGCAAACTTTACGGAAATGTATGCTGTCACTGTATAGTATTCCTTTCACTTGGTTTTTAGAAATAGGCTATAGGGCTAAATATAGGGCTATTCTAGATGGAACTCATCACATGTCGTTTTTTTTGTTTGTGAAATGAGTATAATTTCCAACGCATTGTATCGGATTAAATAAACTGTTAACATGAACACTTAGCTCCGTCGTTGTTCTCGCCAGGCAAAGAAAGCTTAATAGTTATTTTTGTAACAGAAATCTTCCATAATGCAGACTTACCATAGCTTACTGTCAACTTTATATTCAAACGAAATGCCACGAAATTCACACTGCCTTCAATTTAACATCAGTGTAGAAATGTGGCCTGTGTTTTATATGTTCAACCTACAAAACCAAACGCCTATTAATGGATATAACGTGATCTGACAAGACTTGGTAATAATGTAATAAATTGAGAAGTGTGTCTAAAATATAGTCTACTTTATTGAACGTGCCTTTGAAAGGGGCCTATTAACAGAACTATATACAAGACGTTTCCATCAGATATAAGTGGGGGTGAAACATAGTCACTGAGGACCTTCATTGTCCCACAAAAGCAGTCTGGCTTGATGACACGATCAAAAAAAGAATAATGAGTGTGTTTAACAAAAGCTTCTGAAGGCAAGACTAATATTATTTAAATATATATCATTTCCAGTGGTTATCAGTTAAAGTATTAATCTTCGTCTTTGCTCCAGATAGACATGTCAACAATCTATGCTCACGCTTAACATAATATAATATGTGAAAAATATATATGAAAAATCTAATCTGTTTTAAAATAACGGGAATAAACTATATTAACAACATTTCATGTATGTGTGACAACCATTTGCTAAACTTGCTACATCAGGGCAGGCAACTCAAGCCATTTTTCCCTGTGCTCATTCAATATAAGTCTGTCTCATTCAGCTCCAGGTAAATCGGCTATCGGCCAATGTGAACTTTTGTGCTCGTGCCCTGTTAGTACATTTGCAGGCAACCTTCATTGACGTAAGCAAATAAATGGGGTGCTACTTTACCCATTTCGGATTGGTTTCAAACTTAGCAAAAATCAGGAAAAATTATTCTATGAAAAAGCTAGTAGTATGTGCCAGGTTCGAGAATCTAACAAAAATTATTGGGGGAGGTAGTTTTGTAAATGTTGACTGGAGTTAATAGAATAAAAACGACCGGAAAAGCCGGAAGTCTAACAATGCAATACCACCTACATCCACCGGGGCTGTTGCTTCAAGCCGAGGGGCGAGGGGTGGGGGCTTGAATATAGCAGAGCCTGTTTAATATATTATATAGTACCAGTACCAAAAGCTGCTAATTTAGCTAATTCAGAAAGCTAATCAACAGCTCCCTCATCTAGCTAGCTTTGACAAAAAAAATTCTGACCAAGTTTAGTTTGAGGGCGTTTTGTCTGAGAATGATGTTGTTTAGTTTGAGAGCGTTTTGTCTGAGAATGACGGCGTTTAGTTTGAGAGCGTTTTGTCTGAGAATGATGTCGTTTGGTTTGAGAGCGTTTTGTCTGAGAATGACGCAGTTTAGTTTGAGAGCGTTTTGTCTGAGAATGAGGCTGTTTAGTTTGAGAGCGTTTTGTCTGAGAATGATGTTGTTTGGTTTGAGAGCGTTTTGTCTGAGAATGACGCAGTTTAGTTTGAGAGCGTTTTGTCTGAGAATGATGTTGTTTGGTTTGAGAGCGTTTTGTCTGAGAATGACAGAGTTTTTTCTGAGACTGAAGCCGTTTCGCCTGAGTCTGACGACTTTTGGTTTGAGACTTGACGCCTTTTCGTTTGAGTCTGACACTTGAGTGTGAGATCTGAGGTTGTCCTAAAATGAACACCGTACAAGGACTTTCATAGCGATAACCTTTGTCTGTCTTCCTCGGATACTCTGTGTCCAGCTGGTAAAGTTTCAGAGCAGCGACACAGGACATTGTGCTAGCGGTGGCACCGCACACAAAGCAACCGACATATTTCAAGAACAATTCTGAAATGTATGAACCGGCATCAAACAAAACAGGTACTTTAAGTAGCAAGTTTTGTCAAAATATGTTTATTTTATTACTAGAATGTTGTCGTTTTTGAGAGTTCATCAGAGTTCTCCTTGATGCTACTACAGTAGTAGTAGCTACTGTAACGTTGTTAGTCACCTTATTGCATTAAGTTACATGTAGAAACATCTATCTGTATTACATGCTTAGACATATCCAATGTATATCAGTGTTTATTATGACTAGACCATCCTCAAATCTCAAAGCAGAACAGCTATTTATCAGCCTGCCTTTCAGGTCCACAACCTACCCTGAGTGTGCTTCCTGCTGTTGCCAGTGATGGCTTGAGATTTTGATCCCACCTGCTGACTGCTTGCTGCTGCCTTTTACCTCTTTCACCTGCTCTCCATCCAGCGCTGGTCCCAGCCTCCTGCTCTGCATCCAGTGCTGGTCCCAGCCTCCTGCTCTGCATCCAGTGCTGGTCCCGGTTTCCTACCACTCACCCCTGCCCAGAATCCAGCGCTGGTCCCAGCCTCCTGCTCTGCATCCAGCGCTGGTCCCAGCCTCCTGCTCTGCATCCAGTGCTGGTCCCGGTTTCCTGCCACTAACCCCTGCTCTGCATCCAGCGCTGGTCCCAGCCTCCTACCACTAACCCCTGCCTAGAATCCAGCGCTGGTCCCAGTCTCCTGCTCTGCATCCAGAGCTGCTCCCAGACTCCTGCTCTGCATCCAGTGCTGGTCCCAGCCTCCTACCACTAACCCCTGCTCTGCATCCAGTGCTGGTCCCAGCCTCCTGCTCTGCATCCAGCGCTGGTCCCAGCCTCCTACCACTAACCCCTGCTCTGCATCCAGTGCGGGTCCCAGCCTCCTACCACTAACCCCTGCTCTGCATCCAGTGCTGGTCCCAGCCTCCTACCACTACCCCTGCTCTGCATCCAGTGCTGGTCCCAGCCTCCTGCTCTGCATCCAGCGCTGGTCCCAGCCTCCTGCTCTGCCTCCAGCGCTGGTCCCAGCCTCCTGCTCTGCATCCAGCGCTGGTCCCGGTTTCCTGCCACTAACCCCTGCTCTCCATCCAGAGCTGGTCCAAGCCTCCTGCTCTGCATCCAGAGCTGGTCCCAGCCTCCTGCTCTGCATCCAGTGCTGGTCCCGGTTTCCTGCCACTAACCCCTGCTCTGCAACCAGGGCTGGTCCCATCCTCCTGCTCTGCATCCAGCGCTGGTCCCAGCCTCCTACCACTAACCCCTGCTCTGCATCCAGCGCTGGTCCCAGCCTCCTACCACTAACCCCTGCTCTGTATCCAGTGCTGGTCCCAGTCTCCTGCTCTGCATCCAGCGCTGGTCCCAGCCTCCTACCACTACGTGTGTGTGTTCTGGTGTCACCACTTTCTGCATGCGTGTGTCACATTGGATCACGTTTCTTGTCTTCTACTCACACTTAATGACAAAAATGTTTCATAATTACTATTGCTGCTTTAATATTTTGCTCTCAGTCCAGGAGATTCAGGAGCAAACTATTCCGAGTGTCCATGAGGAACAGCGTCAGCAGGATAGCCTTGAGCTCGGACAGCAGGTATAGGCTATGGTGGCTGTTCAAACCCATTAAATGAAATTCACTGTTCTACCCTACTTCATAATAATCTTTTAAATGAATTTCAATAAAGAAAGACAACCTCAGTTTCCTGGGACAGGATGACATGTGACTCAGGGATAGGGTGATGCCTTTGTAGAGGTTAGATTGGGGCTGGTGGTGGATAATGTGATGACTGCCTGCAGGTCCATGGTATGAAGACACCAATAACAATTTTTAAATCCATTTTGGGTTTAATTTAAACAAAGCTTTGCTTAATATGCTTCCTGTGTCCATTGTCTGTGTATGTAGTGTGTTTGAAAGCAGCTTGATATCTGCAATGAAAATAGTTATTTACATTATATTTTTTGGTCCCTAAGGAAAGAAAGAAATTTCGTCCCAGGAATGATACGCAGAAAGAGCGCAGGTTTCACTCCTCACAGTGGTGCTCAATTGAAAAGAAGGTAATACAATGCATTTCTCATATTTTTGGTACAAAGCACAATGTGAAATAACACAAATGATGTGTGTTTATGGGAAAAAGGTGTGTTTGTGGAAAAAGGGGTTTGGTTGCTCTCACAGCTGTTAATTTTTATGAGCAGATAACTGCATGGTGCAGGAAGAGTGAGGACAGATATGGACATTCCCCTCTAGTGAATGCCACTTGGGTCCATTTCCCAACAAAGGGAATTGAGCCCATATGGAGGCATGCAGGTAGTTTAGTGAAATGAACTCATTTTATATGGAAAGTATCAGGACAGTTCAATTTAGAGCAAAATTTAACAATTATAACTTTGCAGTCGATATACGCATGTAGGTGACAGTATCACCATATCCACTTTGGGTGTTTGTAATACAACAGTTTTAACATTAAAAAAAACATTATTGTTTGGATGTTTAAATATTTCTCTCACTCTGTGACATCAAGCACTTCCACATATTGTAACATATACTGGTTTATGATATAAGATCAATTCATACTGTTTAAATAAGTCGAGTAGTAAAAATCAACTAATTGTTTTTTATATTTTCCATATGTTTCAGTATTTGCATATGCATATGTTAGATATAGATGTATCAATATAATAGGGTACTATCTACTAAAAAATGCGCTTGGCTGGTATGTATGACTACATGACACCTAAAAGGTTCTTACATTATACCTGCTGTAAAGCAACCACTTTACCGTATAATGATTACTGTAATTCCTTAAAACTGGTGGCTATATTACATTTGCACATAGACTTTAGAGACATTTTGAAAAAAGATGATCTCAAACACACGCATTTGCCCAATTTTCTTTTTACAAGCTCCTAGTGCTTTTACAAGCTCCTAGTGCATGCAAAGCAATTATATTGTGTCTAGTAATTTTCTATGCATTGTATTGTTGCTATGTCTTATTGTACCATTGTCTTACGTTTTCTCTCCAGGAGAACCGACTATAAGCCATTCCAGGGTCTACATAAATCCTGATGTGGAAATTAGCTTCCTACGCTGCTTTGTAGGGCAGCTAGTCAGGCAACACTGTGATTTTCTTTCTTCTTCTTTTTTAAATAAACCTTTAAAGGCGGCTGTTACAGTCTGTCCCTATGTGTGGCCTGTGTATGGAGCATATAAATGTCCTTGTAGTTAGCCCAGGGGAGAGCCGGGTAGGCAGGTAAAAAGTCTGTGGGCTTACATTTTATTATGATTATGTTATGTTCACCTACATAGACAATTATTTTAGTGTTGTAACCGCTGACCACTCTCAAATGAATTACAGTCCATGATGTTTGTGTGATTGCATAATTTTGGAACAATTGCCTTTTTGTTAGCTCAAGAAAATAATGTCCAGAAAGGCCAGTACAGGACTGGTTGCCAGCCATAGTGGTGGCCAGAGAACTTGCTCTTTTCATCCCCCAACAGTGGTAAATCTGTCAATTAAATTAAAATATGCCATTAATAGTTAATATACAGCTAGCTGTCTTTTGTGTTTATGATGGAGACATTGCATTGCAACATCTCTAAAATTCCTTAGGTGAAAACAGGGGAACGTTTACGGCATCAACACTGCCAGGGATCATCAACTCTTCTTATAGTTATTATGGCTTGACTCAGGAGGTTAGTTTTTAACGAATTTAGTAGGGATGGGAATCTTTTGGTACCTCACGATTCGATTCTTGGGGTCACAATTCGATTAAAAATCGATTCACAATTTTTTCAATTCAAGATGTTTGCGATTTGTAATCAAATTTAGATTCAATATATGCTTACATTTGATTCCAGTTCGCCGTTTAGTGTTACTTGTTTCTATTTGACTGTGATAGGCAGTTAAGTCTTGAAGAAAAATCCTAATGCATCAAAACCTTGAAATGTAATGTTTTTCTTGCAGTTTAATAAACTCAGGGCCTCATTTACTAACAGGATTGCGCCCATTTCAGGCGTGAAATAGCGGGTAAAGACATAACACCGTATTTACAAAGGCAGCGCACTTCAGTAAAAACGCAGATTACCGCTGCTGGGAGGGTCTAAGGGAAAGTGGGTGTGTACATTTCTAGCTCCTGTTCGCTGAACTTTTTCTTTTCTTTTCCTCGAATCACCCATGGTGGCAGTAAAATACAGGCGATTTTCCCCGTCTTTTAACGGCGCGATAATTAACACTAATGGGCGCTGATTGCCCTACGAGGATCTGGTTTGATAAATACCACGCAAAATGCGGAAATACACCGTCCGCTATTTGCGGTTGGGCAAAGGCGCAGATTAAGCTGTGCTGCGGTCGCAATGTTAGTAAATGAGGCCCCCAGTGTCCAAAGAAAAAAAAAGATTTTTGAAATTTGTTAAATGATATGAATTGCTAGAAGACTGAATCGCGATTCGTTTTATCTTTGACTCACTGTGTTGTTTTTCAGAATGATATAGAAATGGAGGTGGTCAGCTTCCCAAACAGCCCTGAAGAAGCAGAGGAGACCTTCACCAGCAGCTCTGCAGAAACAACATCTTAATAAAGCATCATTTTTTACATTTATGTCCAATTATTTAATCCAATTTAACATGTGTGTAACCTGACCAAGCTATTCCTAATAGCCTAGTTGGGGTTCCAAATATTCTAGGTTCTATTAAGATCTTTTTGAACTATGTGCAAGACCACAGTGACAAAACACATCAATACAACACAGGTATAAGCATTATACATTGCAATTGACTTTTTCCAGTCTAAATGAAAAGACAGCACACTCCTTGTCTGGTATAATGTGTCATTACAGTAGCCTATACCACTATGACTATTCTGACAGGAGCAAAAGTAATTGTGAAACAAGCCTAGCTAGTGAGTACTGTTGAAGCCCCCCTTCTCATGATTGTAACTTCTACAGTACGAACTGGTGCGGTGAGCAGAGCTCTTTTGAAGTAACATCCAAGATGCAAAGGGTAACTCCAATCATTCTTTCCCATGCTCCTCCTATATGTGACACATGGGGGAATTGAAGATCCATGAACAGCTTTGGTCTTGAAGGTCTCTAACTGTGTATTCTGTATTTATCTTCAGCTCTTTGCAGGCTAATATTAAATTAGTACCTTGATCTGAGTGGAGTGTTTCACTGGTCCAATGTGTGACACACTAGTGGATCTGTCTGGAAATCAACTGCTTATTTCACACTATCCACAGTCCAACAGACCGAATGGAACCTTCTGTGAAGTGGCAACCCTGGTGTGCAACTTCTTTGTTGTAATTGGAGGAACCTGCAGGTTCCACAGCATTTTAATATATTTGGTAACACTTTATATTAAGGTACACATATTCACCCTTTACTAGTTGCTTATTAGCATGCATATTAGTAGCAACTTGACACTTTATTAGTCATTAGTTACCACTTATTAATGACATATTATGCATGACCATATTCTACAACTACTACACCACAAAATAATTCAATCCTTAAGTAACTGTCTGAGAAAGAGATTCTGAAGCTTTATACACCTTTATCATATACACTCTTTTAGACACAAAATTATGAATTGGACCATCTTAAAGTGGTTAAATAATTAACATACCTTTCTTTTATGGCCAAATTTGCTTTCATCTATCAGAACAATTTCTCTTCTTCTTCCAACAGTCTGCTTGCCTCTTCTTCTCATTCTTTTCATTGCACATTTGCAAACTCTTTGCAGCTTGTCTGCAAGATTACTCAGAGTTGCAGAGCTTCGAGTAATCCCTTCTTGCAGCATGTCCACTTGTCGCAATCGAAGGCCTTGGGCAAATCTGTAATAGATCAACCAAATACAATTTTAAATTACACTGTGTAGGAGTGGGGGTTTAAGTAAATATCTTTCTAGTTGTCATTGGTCTCCCACAGTAGCCTATTGTCTGTGTTTTGCTGTTTGGCTGGAATATAGCCAACCATTTAAAACCACGTACCTGTAGATGAAATGCATCCACGTTTGTAGTTGAACATGAGAATTCTCAAACATGGAGCCAGTTCGGATGGACCTAGAGACTGATTTTCCTTTGTGACATGAATCTCGGCATATCCTGATGATTAAATACAGAGGTCATGTAATTAAATAAAAAGCTATGATCCTGTGGCCTACTGGTTTCATTTGTTTGACCAAAAAGTGACATCAAATGTCAGCGTCAGCTTGTCAGAGTGCAGTGTTTAAACAATGCAAGTTTATTTCAAAGCGCTGATATGTAGGGCCTACAAAATGTATGTGACGCCTAGTTGTTCGACTCACCATGCTGCCTGCCTTTTGCCGTAGGGCAACTTCAACTTCATCGCATGACGACAAGAGGGGCATTTCATTGATTTTGAAAGTAGGCCTTCTTTCATCAACCACCTGTTGAACTTATGGTTTTCTTGGGAGCACTGTCTAAAATATATTCGGCTCAAAAACTCGTAATGTGACACCATAATTTTAGACACCATAGATTCAAAGCTACCTTGGCGAAAGTGAATCAATGTACTGCCAATTATTTATTCATCCAATCATAAACTGTTGCTATGCTATCATCTTACATTCCCATCCAATAATAAAAAAGGAGTAATGTGCTCCTTCATAGTCTTCCGGCTTTGCTTTGGCGCTTTGGAAGTGAAGAAAAAACACGTTGGAAAGTTTGTGCATCAAAAATGGTGAGTTAAGTGCAAGCCATCGTTAACTAACTGATATTGTAGCCTAAAGTTAACACCGTCAATTTATAACTGACTACTTGGCGAAAGCTACTTAGTCAGTAGCACATAATTATCATTAGTCCATATGTTACTCACTCAGTAGACTAGTCTGCCGTACAGTACTTCAATCGAAATGTTCTTGCTAGCTAGCGTTAGCTACCATTGGCTAGCATCGCTGCATTTAGACACTCGCTGCTGCATGTTTGTTCACATTTTTTACAGCCTAAAGCTAAGAAGAAGACGCAGGTTACTAAAGATGAGAAAATTGAGTTGACCAAAAATAATCAAGATGGTAAAGTTTAGTTTCTGTAAATTTGTTATTATAACCTAAATAATTAATTCGATTATCCTACTTGATTTAAACATCCTCTGTTCATGTGTGGTGAGTTTGCTGTGATTATGCTATTAGGTCATGAAGATACAGGAAGCTTGACCCCAAGTTGCAGCGGTGGCAGCAGCAGCCTAGGATCAGGTAATACTTTAAAATGTTCTTGATGTGTTGCTTTGTGTTGGTAGTTTTTAAATCTGAAATTGTACTGTATTTTAATTTCCAGCCAGTGATATTTCAGAGATTAAAGTTGTTGGCATATTTTGTCAGTAGCAAAACTGCAACAATTTGTCAGTTAATCTGCTCTCTAACTGTATTTTTGTTTTTTTTAAGGATCAATATCCAAAGTGGAGTTTCTAGAAGCCAAGATCCAATGGCAAGATAAAATAATCAAGGATCTTGAGGAAGAACGGGCATTCTTACGCGAGAAAATCATGGGGGGGGAAGAAGAAATCAAGTGAGTAATTTGCATTTGCAAAATGTAACCTCATTTATTTGTAAGGATGTGTCTCTTCATAACTTCTTAAATGTATAATCTGTCCTCTATTTAATTAAAGCTCGGCCAAAAATATTTACTGTGGAAAAGGACAGTGAGGAAGATGGCGACATGGATATAGGTGACATTTCCCCATCTTCTCCAAACATCAGTGAGTCCTCAGACAGTGATGTTTCCATCCGAAGACGGAAGAAGCCACATCACACACGGTCACCTGCAACTGTGGCTGTGCCTGTGCAAGCTCATAAGAGAGGTAGGTAAAAGCATTGGCACAGTTGTTTAACCCCAGCACAAGGGTTAAACTACACTCTGAAGAAAGGATAAAGTAGCCTACTTGTCAGTTCTAGATTCTGAAAATAGAAGTGATGGGACAACATTTTTATGTGACAATATGTGTCGTGGGTCAGAAAAACAGAATTGGGAAATGAGCTCCATTTGATCCTGATGTAGTAATCACAAGCTCCATCCAAATATTATATTATATGCACTTTCTGATTACATTTTTAACTGTTTTTAAGTCAGTGGTATTGCGAGAAAGAACGAGAATATAGGTACCAAAGCCACTGTGAAGAACTGGCATCACCAGCTGCATCACAGGCACTTCACTATCTATCTATAGTTCCAGAAATATGTGTGTGTCACCGACACCATAATCACCTGCATCATGGGCACTGTGCACTAGTAAAAGAAATAGCCGGTGTTGAGGCCAGTCTGGACATTTTCAGCTAAGCATAATCCTTGTTTGTACAAATCCCTCATGTGTTTTCTACTTCATTTTATATTTACAGTCAAAGGGCCAGCTGGGCTTATTCACAGATATCAAAAAGTCCTCAAAAGCTTCAGCCGTGTTCGCACGATGACTCAAGCCTTCAGGATCAATGGTGTGGATCGGGGAACCATCAAGATGACTGCTCCAATTGCTGAGCTCAAGATTGTGGACCCTGAAACATTCGCCAGTCTAAAGTTTGATCCTGCAAGTGAGACACTGCTGTCCTTTGCTAAGAGTTGTGCAACCCAAGTTACCCCTGCGAAAAAGTCTAAGATAGAGGACATGAAATCTAAAGGCCAACTCCTTCCTTTGTTAATTAAATGTAAACATTCTGGCTAGCTACTTTAAGTTAAAAAGTTTGGAATGTTGTCTAAGAAGTGTGAAATAAAAAAAAGTGTTGTTTAGCTACAAAAAAGTTTATATTGGCCTTGGATTTATCTATCTGATACTTTTGTACATAGCATAAAGCTCCGTAAGCTGACAATTATTTAGGTGTACATTTATTTTCAAAGCCTTCAACTAAATACGTTTTTTAGTAAACCTTTTTTTTTGTCACTGCATAATGCCATTTGTGTTATTTCACAGTTGTATTAACTGTCTGGGAAATAGAGATTCTGAAGCTTTATACACCTTTATACTTTTAACCTTTATACACCAAGATGTCAGCTGAATGTGTTTTAGAGATGTTTAAACAATCACTTAAGTACCGGTAGTTAATTAATAAAGAAGATATTTCTACTTGGACTGACTTTGTTCTTCTATCACAGAATGGGATTAGAACATTGGGCGTCTGTCAAATGCGAGGGCATCCCAAGCTGCCGTTGCCACCAGGGATGACCTCAAGATGTTTTTTCAATCAACACAGGGTCAGGTACCCTGGCAGCTTGACCACATCAGAAGAGGTCTCCTCAATCCCCACCCGCCACAACAATAACTGCAATAATAAATAATAATATACTGCAATAATAAATTATAATATACATCTCATCAAAATCTTTGATTTCTTTTTTTATTGTGAGACTACTCCTCTGTATTTTGCCCTGCTTGCTCCATCTCAAATAGGAGTTTGTGTATGGCAAACTTTGCTTCGCTCTTCTTCTGTGGAGGCAGTTTTTGGAGCATGCTGGCCACCATGTTGCCAAAAACACTGTCCTCGTTCTCTGCTCTGGCCTGTCTCTCCTCCCGGATCCTCCGTAGCTCCTCCAGCCTCTCCAGGATTGCCTCTTCTGAGCCTTTCCTCTTTCGGCGCTGAGATGGCTGTGAAGGAGCTGGCTGTGTAGAAGCTGGCTGTGTAGAAGCTGGCTGTGTAAAAGCTGGCTGTGTAGAAGCTGGCTGTGATGAAGCTGGTTCTGCTGTGCTGGTCCCAGAGAAGATTGCATCCAAGTCTTCCCTGTTAATATTAGTTTCTTCATTCTCTGACTAGGAGGCAATGGAAAATATTGTAAAATGTCAAGCCTTAATTCATAAGCATTGTATAGGCTATTGAATACCACATTGAGAGGAAATTTAATTTTGGTATGATTACAATCATTTCGAGCATTGTGCCTCATTTCAGATTGCTTAGATGTGTATTTAAAGGGTAAACAAACTAGTAGCTTCAATGTTGCTGCCCCTGCCATATGTAATGTTTGACTGCAGCATAATGACACAATCATAATACTCACTGTCACCGCCTCTGTCTCCGGAAAGTTGGTCATGGTGTTGTTGGTGAGTCTGACAAAGTCGTGCATCCATGAGAGGCTTATATAAATGTCGGGGACACACTTTCCTCCGGCATCGCCGCTTCTCCCCGCCATCCTCTTTTTTGCCTTGTTATACCTGTACACGTACATGCTACTATTATGAGTGACCTTTATTAAAATAACAACACTATCTATAATAGCTATTTTATTTGTATTCTGACTGTTGTTAGCTTCATTAGCCACCACCAGGAGGAATTTAACGTTAGCTCTACCTGTCACGCAGTTTCTTCCACCGGGCCTTACACTCCACTACTGTCAAGCCAATCGTTTGCGAAATCTCCCCCCATGAACTTACTAGCACTTGATGATCTTTATAAAATGGCAGAGAGGCATTATAAAGGTGTGGATATTTTCTAACTTGCTCCGCCAATCTCTCCTCTATTCCTTCCATCATAAACAGCTGTTGGAAAACAGCTATTGAGCGCTCGCTGAAAATTCAAAACAATGAAGTCAACGACGCGTGCCGTCTATCTAGCCAATCACACTTGCGCGACACTATGTGACGACATCAGCGCCAGTATACATTTCTCCTGGTAGGCGACACTTCCAAGCGACTGTTAAAAGTGTCGACCGTGACGTAATTTCTGTCGGCGACCTTTTCAAAAGTGTCTGCGACCTAAGTATAAATTGGGCTTAAGGGGCCCCATTATCGTCCACTCTAAATCTCCAACGTTCGGGGCCCCATTATCGTCCACCCTCGAGATGAGAACGTTTTTACCGTTAATTTTCAGAAGACGGTTTGCTGCAGCAAAAAAAGTAAGTAACTCTCCGATATCGATACATCTTATATTGTCTCTATACCAAATTACAGCCCCCTACGTGAACATTTTCATATTTAAATACACCGTTAAAGACATATGTAGCTAGCCAGCTATAGTTTTAAGACCGTGTCAAATTTGCGATAGAGCTAGCTACAAAACGACGGTCGAAGATAGTCTAGTTAGCCTAGCGGGTAGTTAATCAAACTGTCAGTTGTCAACCTCCATCTAATTTTATATCATATCATCTATCTGACAACTGCCCACTTCAATAAGAGATCCAGATGATCCATTTTCTTACCTATTTTGTAGACTATCTTGCTCTAGTGAATATGATGCCATGACAACATTTGGATTGGCGTTTTTCTCGCAGCTGTCTGCGACTGAAAGTTTTAACAAGGCTACAGTAGAGCTAGGTTACAATGTATCCGATACATTCAGTCACAAGGATTTCAACCAGGTTACAGCTGGTGTGTTCTGATTACAGGCATTACTATTGGATTTGGTTTTAAAAGACGAGAATATCAATAAAATAACAACTGATACATGCCATTTTCTGTCAAGCACATGACAATGTTGGTTAAGAGTGTGGTATAGGCTACAAACGTATTATTTAAATTGTGTTTTGTGTAATATATATTAAAGAGGTAGCCTATAGACAATATAGTAATAATAAGTATTAACTTTCTTCGAATTAGAGAGCAAGCATTTTGTTTTAGACATCAACTATTATTGAAGCTTATCATAGATACCTCTTCATATGACTGTTATGAACTCTAGATAACAGAAATAACATAGTAGTTTCTTACTTTATGGTAGTAACAGATATCAACATTTTATTTAGATGAGCCAGATTAGCAAAAGGAAGCTGTGGAGGGAGGAAGACATGCTCAGGGCTCTGAGAGCAGTGGAGGAGGAGGGTGTATCAGTGAGGCAGGCAGCCAAGATCAACAATGTGCCACGGATGACGCTGGCGGATAGGGTGAAGGGCCGGGTAACCCATGGCCACAAGTCTGGGCAAGGGCTCCTGTTAACTGACCAGGATGAACAAGCCCTTGTCCAGTACTGCCTCTACAGCGCAGGCCATGGGTTCCCACTCCTGGCATTAGCCACCGCCATTAGGTATGTTCAATATTACATATGCACCCCCCAAAATACTTGTAAATCAAATTCATATATTTATATTCTGTTAAAGGAGGAAGAGAGACCCTACCGCCACCAAGCTCCTCTGCAAGAGATGGTGGCGGAACTTCCGCCAGCGTCACCGTGGCATTCTCACCATGAGGGCGCCGGACAACATCGACCGAGGTCGAGCCTCGTGTGCCAGGGAGAAAAATGTGGGGCAGTTCTACAAACTACTTGGAAGGACACTGGAAGAGAACGGGCTGAGGGAGAAACCCCGACAGATATATAACTGTGACGAGTCGGGGTTTCAGATGGACAAGAGCAGGGACAGGGTGCTGGTCAAGAAGGGGTGCAAGCACCCCTACAAACAGGCACCAGGGACCACATCACGGTGCTGGCATGCCTGAACGCGGCTGGAGGCGACATCCCCCCCTTTATTATCTATGGGAATGGTTTCCCGGGGGGGGGGGGGGCCTACACCACAGGAGCACCCCGAGGGACCTTATTTGGCAAGAGTCCCTCGGGGTACATAGACTCAGAACTGTTCCGGCGTTGGTTCCAGGACCACTTCATAAAACATGCTGTGAGGGAGCGCCCCCTGCTCCTGATCTTCGATGGACACAAGAGCCACCTGGACCTGGAGGTGATCAACACAGCCAGAAGGGAAGGTGTCGTGCTCCTGTGCCTGCCACCACATCTCTCCCATGTCCTGCAACCGCTCGACGTGGGATTTGTTTCCCCCCTAAAGGCAGATTTTGCTAAGGCTGCCAGCAATCTCTGCCTCTACAACAATTCATTAATATTAAATAAGGCCAATTTTTCTTTAGCCCTTGGCAGCCCGTACGAGCGGTGCAGAGACCGGAGATTTGTGGTTGCAGGTTTCAGGAAGTGCGGCATCTTCCCCTTCAACCCCGCCGCAGTGGACACCAGCCGCCTCCTCCCGCTGACATCACCTCCAGGTCCCACCAGAGCCCCGGAGGACGCCGCTGGACCATCTGAAGCCAACACTCCTACCCTTGCAGCCACGCCAGGAATCTCTGCCCCCCCTGCTGTCACCTCCTCTCCCCTGGACCTCACCACCTACCATCCCACCTCCTCTCCCCTGGACCTCACCACCTCCCCTCCACTGGACCTCACCACCTACCCTCCCACCTCCCCTCCACTGGACCTCACCACCTACCGTCCCACCTCCCCTCCACTGGACCTCACCACCTACCCTCCCACCTCCCCTCCACTGGACCTCCCCACCTCCCCTCCACTGGACCTCACCACCTACCCTCCCACCTCCCCTCCACTGGACCTCACCACCTCCCCTCCCACCTCCCCTCCCCTGGATGTGTCTGACACCCCTGGACTTCCACCTCCCGAAGCTCCCCGTCCCTTTGTTCATCCCCTGGTGGCAGCAGGGCTCATCCCACCTGACCTGGCAGAGATCCTGGCACCCCGCAACTTTCAAAAAAAAAAACAGCGGCGGCTGACTGAGGCTGCAAGGGTCATCACCGGAGATGACTACCAGCGGCTCCTCCGGGAGCGTGAAGAGAAGGAGCAGGTGGCAGCTACCCTCAGGGCACAAAAGGCAGAGGAGAGGAGCGAGCGGGCCCGGTTAAAGGCGGCCCGCCCCACCATCTGCCAACGGACCGCCACCGGCAGGAGGAACACCCCCGCAACCTCCTCCACCACCATCACTGGTCCTGGAACCACCGCCGGCAGGAAGAGGCCCCCTCCAGCCGCCGTTCCTCTGCACCCCCCAGCACCTCTGCTCTGTCCATCTCTGGCAACACCATCGCCAGCCCCTCAGCCCACTGCCCCACTCCTGGCCACGAGGCTCCCCCAACAACAACAAGGGTCCGGCGCCCTTCCACTCGACTGCCTGCCTCTACCTTCCAACTGCCCTCCTCCACTGTAAAAAGGAAAAGATCAGCGGGTAATATATTATTGTAATGTAATCATTATGTTTTGTGTTTTTTTCTTAGAATAAAAACGAAAATTATTTCACGTCTTAAAACTTAAAGGATCTCTAAATCTTCCCCCTGTAGCCAGTACACCTCCAACCCATCCTCCCTCCACAGCTTCAACCCATTCGGACCATCACTCGTCTGGTAAAAAGTCTAAATCAGGGAGTCAGTTGGCTGAGCGGTGAGGGATTTGGGCTAGTAATCTGAAGGTCGCCAGTTCGATTCCCCGACCATGCCAAATGACGTTGTGTCCTTGGGCAAGGCACTTCACCCTACTTCCCTCGGGGGGAATGTCCCTGTACTTACTGTAAGTCGCTCTGGATAAGAGCGTCTGCTAAATGACTAAATATAAATATAAATCATTAATTTTTTCTTAGTGCAAAAAGAAAAAAAAGCTGATTATTTAAGAAACGTATTTTACTTTTTTGTGTGACAGAGCCAAGAACCCGTTCCCCGCCCTCCTCGTCTTCCCAGGAACCAGCGCTCACCAGGCCCATGACACCACCAACAGGTAAGCATGTGAACCCAGTGTAGCCAATCATGTGTATTGATCTGTCACAGCTGGTGTGTATTGAAGAGAATGCAATGAATATAGAATTGTGTAGTAAAGTGTACTCCCTCAGCTTTGTCTTCTTAGCTGGACCATCAACAGTGGTAGAGGATGGGGTCAGTCTCTGTCGGTCGTGTTTGGAGACTGACCCCCCTCAAGAAAATGTTGAGGTGGTGTCATGGTGTTGGAAAAATTGAAGATGTAACACATTTATCCTGTATAAGAATGATTCTGTGTTCAGTATTCCTTGGGTGCAAAGAGAGGCCTAACCCCAAATCTGAACTCTGGGTAAACATACAGGACCCTTATCTTGGGGCTGAGGACTTAGAAGAAGGGGGTTGGTTTGGTTGTTTTAAGGAGATACTTTGTGACAAGGACTATAGGTGGAGACGCAAGGTCTGGTGACCATTTGTTGACACCTATGTGAAGGAGTTTACGACCCCAGGACCGGAGATCCTGTTGATCCTGTTGTCCTGTAGCATGATAAGACACAGCAAATCAAATAAATTAATTTAATTACACATTCATTCAATACAATATGTACAGTAGAAGTCCCCATCCTCGTCCTCCCAATCCACACAGGAGGAGTGGAACCAGCGCTCACAGTATTCACACTGGACCCATGTGTCAGAAATATTAATCTATCAAGCATTGCACAGTCAGTCAGTGAACAAGTTTAAGAAAGGTTTATTGCTTGCGGCCGGCCCACAAGGAGACAAAAACATCACACGCCATTGTGCTACAAGTTTGTCCGCTAGCATGTTGTGCTAGCTACCTATTTAAGCAACCCCGCTCTTTACAGTCATTGGTTAAGACAAAGGCATGCAAATATCCCATGGCTCTTCTTCATTGGCTCCTTGCATAGACCTGGCGTGCGTGTGTGCGTGCGTGAGTTTGTGCGTGTTTACGACATCAACCCTGATTGAAACACAACAACAGGATCTCCGGTCCTGGGGTCGTAAACTCCTTCACATAGGTGTCAACAAATGGTCACCAGACCTTGCGTCTCCACCTATAGTCCTTGTCACAAAGTATCTCCTTAAAACAACCAAACCAACCCCCTTCTTCTAAGTCCTCAGCCCCAAGATAAGGGTCCTGTATGTTTACCCAGAGTTCAGATTTGGGGTTAGGCCTCTCTTTGCACCCAAGGAATACTGAACACAGAATCATTCTTATACAGGATAAATGTGTTACATCTTCAATTTTTCCAACATATCTCTCCTGTTTATCCTGAATAAAATGTGTTATTCCAAAACCACGCCTACACAGTCAATAAAATCAAAAATACATCAAATCAAAATAATTCATTGAAATCTAAAAATGTGTAATAATGAATAAGACTATACAGCATTATAGTCTAGTAGTGTGAATGCTTTGACATAACGGGAAAACCCATGGTTTTGGGATTAAAACCCGTCATCACCAGCAGAGTGGTCATTTGACGTCTGATGCATCCACCGGCAGACCTGGACTTCATCTCAGATCTCCTTAACCACCAAAATCAAATAGAAACAAAGATTGCAACAAAGAAATCAATACAGAAATGATCAGGATATGAACATGCCTACTTGTTGTCAACATGGTCATCTCTAAAACCATCAAACATTCAGTAGACTGTCAGTCAGGTTTTTCTAAGACAGGCCCTGATTGTGCTCTTCCTCTCCAGGTTAGGTGATAAGCATTTCTCTCCAAGTCAGGGGGTCATAACCTCAGTTAACCAAACAAAAACCTGTTTAACCCTTAACCCTTGTGTTATCTTCGGGTCATTCTGACCCATTAGTCATTGTGACCCACCGTCGTATTGCGACAAATTTACCTAATACAAAAACAAATTGAAGCATTTTCTTTTAACCGTTGGGCTGTCTCAGACATTGCAAAGGTTAAAATAAAATTATTTGTTTTTGTATTGGGTAAAATTGGGTAAACACAACGATGGTTCGTTATGAACCTTTGGGTCATGTGACCCGAAGGCCGCACAAGGGTTAAGTCACCCCAGATTTTGTCTCCAGATGTACTCCCCCGGTCAAACTTATCTCCATTTTATAGATGGCAAAAGAAGCTCCCCCGAAGGTGATCTCCTACAGAGCGGTCAAGACTTTTAGGTCAGCAGACATTTCTCTCCAGCCTGCTGCTAACTCTTTTACAACCTCTGTATGATAAGACACTTTGGCACGAATCGTGAAATATCATTACATGTTCTCAATTTCTGTTTCTTTTCAAATTAATATCAACTTTCAGTAGTACAAACAGGTTTCTCAAAAACTAAACATTAAGCTTTAATGCAACTCCCAAATAATACTTCATCAAGTCACATAAATGAAACAGTATTGTTATCACCTCTTCCGACAGTCTATCTGTTCTCAAAACATTCAAACTTCTGCCCTGGAACATAACAAATCAACTGGAACATCTTTACGTAACTGGTAGAACGTATCATGGTAGGAGTGTTTGTACCTAAATTTTATTCCACAGAAAATGTCTAACTTATATCAAGATTAAAACTTCACTTCTGAATCTATTTACCATTTGCATTGTTACCAATGAAACAGTTAAATCATTACATCCGTAGTCATAGCACCATTTAGTCTCGTTCATACATTTTTCAACATACAAAACGTAATGTCATCCCCAAGACAATTCCCCTTGTTTCTCAAAGTCCAATTTGCTGAAACGGATGCCATGATTGTGTATGCATGGTGATTGTGTAATCTTCTCATAGGCAATGTAGTCTAGTTGATTAAAACGGCAACCTCAACGCACTGTACTATAGGCACAGCGCAGAGTTTTCCTTGATTTGACGCAGAACGCTATCAAACAAAGTTCACGCTTGCAATGACTCACTTGTACCATGCTATCTCCTCGATTATCACCTCTGAAACTATCCAGGAATGACCCCATCCACCTCGGGTCATTTCCAGGACTTAACGTGTCAAATCCGTCACCACAATCCAGTCTCCTTAGGTCAGCACCTCTCACTAGATTGAGACAGTATCTCTCTCCTGTCTGCGAATTTCAGAAGAAGTAGACTACACAGTAATTAAAATTACATTCTCACAGAGGTCAGTTGAAAGCAACTGACTCGTCGTCGCCTATTCCTGAATCTTTAAAACATTTCTTCAGCTCAATAAAGTTCATGCATATTATGTTCTCTCTCAAATCGGGTATGCAAAAAGTTTTTTCTTAAAGTTTTTCTTGAATAGTTTGTAAATCTATGTGATGTAAACACTCTTTCGTTATCTCCATCCCTCCTGTTTGAGACATGATTCATCCCATGGCTCAAATCAATACATAACGAAATAGATTCTTTAGTAACATAAGTTCCTCCTGTTAATTTACATAACCCATCATTTCGGTGATACTTCTTGCATATCTCTCAAGACATCTCTCTCATCCACATTTCCTAATGTTAAGACATCCTTTATGGCTGCCTCTTTTGCCACCACATCTGCTGTAGCATTCCCAGAAAAATAAAATCAATGTTATCAGTATGAACTTCTAATAGAGCAAACTAATTCTTTATAATCAATATCTTCCCTTGTAGATCATTCCCTTATTCATCATGCAGGAGCAATTCCCTTTTCAAACCATAGTATAGGGAAGACTATTATGAATATTAGCAACAGTAAGCTACATATGGTACCACGGATGTCACAATACTACGGACAAGGAAATAGGTCATCCATCTTTTCTACCTTTCCCTGCTTACTGTCTCCTATCTTTTTAGCCTATTTAGTCTACACCCTATGTCTCTGTTGGCCGTTGGTTTCTTCACTGAGATTGAGACGGGCCGCTTCAATTTAAAGAACGACTCCCCTTTGTAGTCAGACTTGTGCCTCAAGACTGTGGTGAGTAACTAATCTGTCCCTGTATCAATGTCCCTTTCGTACAGTGTGACAAGTGTCTCCAAAATGTCCTCTCTGCTATTTTGACTCCTGTGGGTGTGGTGATTAGTACCTGATATGGTCCTTCCCAACTTGGGCTGGACCAGTTCTTTCCTCTGATAACTTTAATCAATACCCAATCTCCTGATTTGACTCCTCCACTCTTTGGTTTACTGCTTCACCTGGAACAGAACTTAGCAGAAGATATCTCTTTTCTAGTTTGCATTTTTTATAAAATCGGTTAAGGTTTTGATCCGCCTCTTCATCATGCTATGTGAAAGGTTTAAGTTGTGGTATTACATATGATCTTCCATAAATCATTTCAAATTGTGTTAATACCCCTGCTATAGGACTGGGAAAGACTTCATTCCGCTTAGTATTTTTCCCTTCACATTTCTTATTGTTGAGCAAACACATGTAACAGTATATGATAAGACGATACATCATCATTTGATATTCAACTCCTATTAGTCATGCCTAGAAATGACAATCTGTTTCTTTGTTCCCTTCTTTAGAAAATCAAATGTTAATCTCATTACTTTCAAAACAGTTAAGTTTAAGACCTATATTGTTTCAGAATACTCTTTTTATCAAATCACACCTCTTTTTCTCAAAGATATGATAAAACCCATTGTCATTATCCCAAACCAGAATTGAATCTGTATGCTTCTTAAATGAAATATCTAGACCACATGTTCTTAATGTAGCCATTAACCAAACTTGTTTCCAACTATATATATATATATTTTTTATAAAGGTCAGATAGGTAGAACTTCATAACTTGCTTTGGCTGCAGTCCAAAACAAGCTAATTAGCACAAACCATCATAACCATAATTTCAGACTTAATGAGTCTTCCCAAATTATTTCAGAAATGCTTTGACTTGACGTTTTTAATTAGTATTTTATCGAAGTTTTCGTGAAATTTCTATCGAGCGTCGAGAGCTAGGTGGACGATAATGGGGCCCCTTACGGTGCGTGTCCACTGACGCGAATCGCTTGCCATCGCTTGCCTTCCCACAGTTCACCACGCTCGGGGGCGTTTCAAACAGATTAATGTAGAATGTAGTTCTCTAAAGTCACTGTTGTAGTTGTCATGGCCAAGTGTGCAGACTTGGGTTTACGTACTCGCAACATTGATCAAAATACAACTTGTATACAAAATACAAAACGTTTTAATAGACATACACGTTGACATGTGTAAAAACGTTTTATTATATTACTCAAAGTCTCTGCTAATCTGTCGATACGATAGGGAGTTCCAGCCAGGCTAGCTAGCTAGTGCTAGTTACCACAGAACAAAGTTACGTTATGTGACTAGACTGAATTTGAAAGTACAAGCACCAACAACTTCGGCAACCTTGCGCCATGCATCATTTTTTATTAACATCTCTGTAGGAATACAGCTATGTATCGTACAAGACTGGGTAAGCAGCCACACAAACGATTAGTTTCTCCTCCACCTTGAAACCTAGAAAGCTAGAAATGTTGACCATGGTTGCTACGTTACGAGAAACAAGAAAACACTCCGATTGGCCATCGCTAGCGAAAATCGCTCCTCATCTGCATAAAGTTGAGAAAATCTCAACTCGAATCGCGTCGCTACCCACAATGCACCACGCAAGCGATTCGCCTGGCTCCATTGAAAATGAATGGAAAACATGTTGTCGCTCGAATCGCGTCGCTGCAGTGGACACGCACCGTCACGCAGTAGTGGAGTGCAAGGCCCGGTGGAAGAAACTGCGTGACAGGTAGAGCTAACGTTAAATTCCTTCTGGTGGTGGCTAATGAAGCTAACAGCAATTCTGTTAGTAATTCCTCCTCCTCTAATAAATCAAATTCCTCCTCCACTGACATGGTCTCTATTATTCCTCCAACCCCTCTCTCCCTCTCTCAAAATTAGCTGCAGCCATTTTCTTCGATTGATCACCTAGGCTACAAAGCGTTAACAACCATAGCTATGAATGTAACGGTAAAATGATTCTGTTTACGTCACGCGAACCTTGAGCACAGGCGACTGTTTGCCGAAGTATAAATGCAGCAGCCTGAGCGACACTTTTTTTTTTCGTCGGCGACCATTTCAAAAGTGTCGGCGACATAAGTAGGCTATAAATTAGGCTTAAGTCTATGGCTGCTCACCGTGGCCAAAATGAGTGCCCTGTTTTTTCCGCAACAGAGCCAACAGAGCAACAGCTTCGAAGGTTACTCCGAATTTGAAGATTTTATCAGAACGCCAGGGAACACCTCAAAGTCTGCAAAATCCAAGAAAGAGGGCTGGCATAAAGTAGCAGACCAAATTAAATGTAGAGTGACCACGCGTTTTATCGCTTATTACAGTAAGCTAGGCCTATGTTTTGTTTTTCATACTGTCATATTTTCATTTATCATCTTTAATGTCGAAAAAATAGCATATCGCACTGTGCTTAAGGAGCCTCCCAGCTAACACACGACATAACGGCAACGTTGTATGTTCGTACTTTTTGGTCGGTTTCTGACTTACCAGCTAGAGACGTTGTGGTTACGTCATTTGACGGTCATTTGATTACCAGGAGTTTTAAACCAGATTTTACCAATCCATGACGTTGTGGTTACGTCTCCCAATGGTACTTTTGTGACCAATTATCCGTTGGTCACAAAGTCACCACCTGGCAACTATAGCTAATACAATTACGTTGCCCATACGTAACTAGGACGTAATTTGATGACCAAACCTTTGTCACCGCAACATTACACACATATAACCCAATTCCTCTGAGATATTTTGTATGGACAATGAAGATTAATAAAATGATCAATGTTTAAAACAGTTGTATGATTTTAATAAGTAGGCCTAGCTATATACAAGCACATTATAGCTTAAATGAATAATAGGGCTGCATTATTACCTTTAAATAACTGTGAAATAGCCTATCTAAAACATCAGAATCAGAATCGGATTTATTCGCCATGAAAGCTTGCACAGACAAGGAATTTGCTTTGGCAGGAAGGTGCATACAATAAACATATAGGGACCTAAAATTTAAATATGTGGACTATCTATACTAAGGGTACATTGGTGGCATCAAGAGCATGACCATATTACCTATCAAGTCAGATTAAAAACAGTGTCATTTCATTGTTTTACTCTGGCGCATTATGGTGTTATTATTCTGAGAATTACATTTATTGAGTATGATTAGTCTATTTATATTCAGACAGTATCTTCAAGCTGGAAGCTCAATTATCAATATGTCTGAGTCCTTGTGTGTCAATAAATCTGGAGGAACATTATAGTAATGATGAAGCAGTATTTTTGTTGATACCAAACCCAACTACACTATGTTTGGCTACAATCTGTATTCTGGCTACAATCAGTGGACTGGCAAAAGTAAATGTATTAAAGGTTGTGGACACTGCTGACAGCTGATGAGGGAAAGGCGAGGATGGCAGACGTGGAACTGTCGAAGTCGTGGCGTGGTTGGACAACAGAGGTAAGCAGTCTGGTGTGACGTTCCTGAGGCAAAGGGAAAAATGACTGGCATAGGTGATCATTGACAGACACGCACACGCCACAGACGGTTTGAGTCAGAAAACATAATTTTGTATTGCAAACCAAAACTTTCAATGTAGAATAAGATGCAAATTTATGCTTTATGAAAGTGGTAAATGGCCTCAAGAGGTGAGTGTTCTTGGAGTTACATTTCAGGAGATGCAGCTCTTTCTTAGTGATCCTATTGCCATATGATGGGAAGTAATGTTATAATATATATCTATTGGGTAATGTTATAATATAAATGTCTTAGTTAAGACAACTACTGAAGTGTAACACATTTCATTATCAATGTTTCACCTTTCTTGCACTGAGGTTTAAGGGACCAGGAAGACGTCTTCAGAAATGTGGACACCGGGGAAATTGAAACTGGAGACAAAGATACGTTCTATTAGGGTAATATTAGTTTTACAGTAGTATCAAGTAGATCAACATATATTAAAAATGATTGTGGTCACAAAGTTACTTTGAGAGAATGCATGTAAACATTATCAGTTACATCAACAGTCCATGAGTGGAAAACAAATACTTGTAACATGTTCCCAGTACTACTAACACACAGTACTGGATTATACAACACGTATGGGACAAAAGTCTCTATTTATATTGGGTACAGAAGCGCAATACACCAAGCTGGCTGAATAAACACTGGAGCCAGAGACTGAGCTTGTGGGTCGGCACCTGCCTATGGTCAGAACGTCTCGTGGATGGTTCAACAACATTCAAATTCTGCTAACGTTATTCTTCGCAGCTGTTGGTGGATTACAGAGAAACAAGACGTACAGTATAGACCTAGAGATAAGAGTTGGAGTTTAGCTAATATTTATATAAGTTTTATTACAGTCGTTATTTAATCTTTTATATAGAGTAGCCTAATCGTTTTTTTTTGTAAATATGTTTATTTGGTTTTCATTTTTTAAGCACACAAGCATACTTCAAACAAGCACACACATCAAAAACACAACAAACAGATACAACATCGGCTCAGCTACACACATACAATACAATAAAAATGATGAATAAAGAAAGAAAACAGATACACAGCAAAGTATTCTCTCTTACGACTTTTCAAAAAATCCCTGTAACATAATGTCAGAAACGTTGGGGTCCAAATAATTCAGATAAGGTTCCCAAACTTTATAGAATTGTTTAGATTTGGAATGTATCACACGTCAGGTATTCTAGAGGTACTAAATCAAACAAAACATTATGCCAGCCCTTAACAGTTGGCTGTCTATCGCTTATCCACTGTAATAATATATTCTTCCTAGCTGCATATGTAAGAATACAGAAGAGCCTCTGGTTTTTTAACACTACATATCTAGAAGGGAGACCTAGAATAAGAGACATTGGATCCATCTGTAAGTTTTGCCCAAGTATCTTTTCAATTTCTGTCAAGACATTAGCCCAGTATCTTTGAAGTTTATGGCATGACCAAAGGCAATGGGTTAGAGTACCAATCTCTGTTTTACATTTAAGACACATTGGCGACAAAGTTGGATTAAAATGATGTTTGCGGTTGGGGGATATATGCATTCTATGTAAACATTTTAGCTGTATAGATTTGGCTCGATTACAGACTGAAATTGATTTAGCGTAGACCCAAATATCGTCCCACTCATTGTCATTGATTGTAACAGAAAGTTCGCTCTCCCACTTTTCTTTAAGCTCTTGCAAAGCCACAGTTGCCAGAGTACGCATAGCTCCGTAGAGTAGACTGATACACAATCTCCAAGGTGTTGCAAACAGTACTTTCTCAAGATGAGATGCACCAGGGTTATCAATTAGGGTTGTACTGTGCAATATATAATGTCTTATCTGTAAATAACGAAAGAAGCTCTGTCTGGGGATATTATATTTCTCAACCACTTGGTTAAATGACATTAATGTATTATCAGAAAATAGGTCTTTCAACACATAAATGCCACAATCCTGCCACTGTCTGAAGCCAGCATCAAGAAGTCCTGGTTGGAAATCGGGGTTGTTCAAAATAGGAGTGAAAACTGATGTTAGTTTTGACCTCCCCTCAAGTCTACGTGTTAGTCGCCAAGCCTTAATTGTGTTGAGAGTAACAATATTGTCACAGCATAACCTAACAGTTTTAAAACTCTTAACAAACAACAGGTTCTTCAGTGGGTATTTTGATAGGGAGGTTTCCACATCCAGCCAGACAGAGGCTGTCTCATTTACGATCCAATCATATATATATCGCAAATGAGCACAAAGCTGGTACTTTCTCAAATTTGGTAAATCTAATCCACCTTCAGAGCTTGGCAGTTGTAAGGTAGCCATCTTTAGCTTTGGTCTACGTTTGCTCCATATAAATGCACTAAGCCAACCATTTAGTTTTTTCAAGACTCCATTTGAAAATAAAACTGGGATCATTTGGATAGGGTAAAGCAATCTAGGCAATATGTTCATCTTAATAAGAGCTATACGACCTAGCCAGGAGACTGGCAAAGAGTTCCAACGCTCCAAATCTAGCCTCACCTTCTCAAACAATGGAACAAAGTCAGCCTTATTCATTTGCTCACATGTAGGGGTTATGAATATACCTAAATAGATAAAGCCCCCTGGGGACCACTTAAAGGGGGAAAAAGGCAGTGTTGTAGGTATTGAGCTTAGGCTCCCTAGCGGCATGGCCTCTGATTTTGTCAAATTAATTTTATATCCAGAAAATTTGCTAAATAAACCAACATCAAGTAACACAGGTATTGATGTTTCTGGACTTGAAATATAAATTAAGACATCGTCGGCATAAAGGCTTATTTTATGATGTACATTGTCTATTTGTAAGCCCTGGATGGAGGGTATTGTCCTTATGGCCTCTGCCAATGGTTCAATAACCATGGCAAACAAAAGGGGGGACAATGGGCAGCCCTGCCTTGTTCCTCTATGCACAGGGAAACCGTCAGACCTCAATCCATTAGCAAGAATGGCTGCTTGAGGATTATCGTACAAGACCTTGACCCATCTAATAAAATTATCCCCTAAAACAAATTTCTCCAAGCAGTAAAATAAATATGACCATTCAACTCGGTCAAAGGCCTTCTCTGCATCCAGAGAAAGCACTAAACCATCAACTTGTCTACGTTGGAAGACCTGAATGATATTAAGAAGACGCCTAACATTGTTATAAGAGTTTCTCCCCTTTATGAAACCAGTTTGATCCTCTTTTATAATTTTAGGTAGGAGACCTTCAAGGCGTATAGCCAAATTTTTTGCCAAGATCTTCCTGTCTACATTTAGAAGGGATATGGGCCTATAAGAGGCACAGGACTCAGGACATTTCCCCTTTTTCAGTATGAGTGAGATATTTGCTTCTTTCAAGGTCGGGGGCAACTCTTTTTTTGAGAAAGCATCATTAAACATGCTGACTAATGGGTCTACTAATACGCCTGAAAACTCTTTGTAAAATTCACTGCTGTACCCATCCGGTCCACCAGCTTTCCCATTCTGAAGAGTTCCTATGGCATTAAACACCTCTTCTCTGGAAATGGGTGAATTAAGAGCAAGTTTATGTTCTGATGGTATAGTGGGCAAGTTTAGCTGGTCAAAGAACTTACCCATCAGAACAGACGCATCCATTGGCTGCTCAGAACTATAGAGATTATGATAAAATATCTTAAAGGTGTCATTTATAAGCTTATTATCATATATACGACTGCCTTGAGCATCACAAAGGGCTGCAATGGTTTGTGACTCTGCTCTTTTTTTTGTGAGATATGCTAGGTATTTCCCAGGTTTATCCCCATGTTCATAAAACCTTTGTCTAATAAATCTGACTTTGACTTCCTCATCTTGTGTTAAAAGGTTGTCTAAGGTTGTTCTAATTGCAGATATTTCTGTCAAAATAGTGGGAGATGGGCACTCAACATAAGCATTTTCTTTAGTTTTAAGTTCAGCCATTAACAGATTCTGCTTTTCTCTTTTTTGCCTTTTTTTACTTGCTGAAAAGGAAATAATCAACCCCCTAGCATATGCTTTGGCAGTTTCCCATAGTAAGGCCGGGTTGTCTGTGGATCGAGTGTTAATGGAGATAAAGTACTGAAATTCAGTGGTAAAATGAGTAACAAATGTATGATCTTTCAAGATTGATGTGTTCAGTCTCCAGAACTTCACTCCACTATTTACACCCTTGATGGAGAGGTCCAAAATTACCTTGGCATGATCAGAAATCAAAATACTACCAATAGAGCAAGACAAAACCCTGTGCATCGCGAGACCTGACAAGAAAAAGTAGTCAATCCTACTGTGAGAGCCATGAGGTGCAGAAAATAAAGTATACGCTTTATCAGAAGTGTGAATTGTTCTCCAAACATCAACAAATCCTAAATCCTCACAAATAGAACAGAGTGCCTTAGCCTGTGGTGAAAGACACATAGCTTTAGAAGGTAATTTATCAATAAGTAGGTTTAGTACGCAGTTAAAATCTCCACCTACAATGGCAATATCTGACTGAATCTCAGAAAAGTCCAAGAATACCTTAGTTATAAAGTCAGATGGGTGAGCAGGAGAGTAGTACACGTTCAGTATAGATATAACTGTAATAAACAAATTAAACTTACATTTTTAAGGGGGTTGTCCCTGCAACCTAACCTGCAGGGAGTTCCAAACATCGCCCACGGCAAGACTAAAGAGCTTGCCACCCAATCTTCATTCCTCACCACCATCGTCAAAAAAAACAACAACAACACGTCAGCCTACTCACAGTGGCTATACTTGGCAAATAGAATATAAAGTCTATGTATAGATAAACTCAAACAGGAGGTAACATACCGCATTAATCTTCAAAAATCAGTGTCTGAGTCCAGTCTTCAGTCTGGACTGAAATTCGTTTTTCAGCCTCTCCTACGCGTGCTGCAATTGCTTGCAACTGTGCTGTCTGCTCTTTAATGGCCTCTAAGACTGTGGAAACTTTTGTGTTGATCACCATAGTGAGTTTGTCCTTGCAAGATGCCCTTTACAATAACATACCGGCCACTTTTATCTTTAATACAGTCCAGCAATGAAAACTGCAAGTTCCTTCTCACTAATATAGCCACTCCTCTACTTCTTGAGGTGAATGAGGAAAAAAACACCTGATTAAAACCTTCCTTCTGCAATTTGAGATGCTCTTCATCATCCAAGTGCGTTTCTTGCAGGAGAGCAATATCAATATGCCCTTTTTTCAAAAAACGCAGTACTTTTCTTCTTTTAACAGGACTATGAACCCCTTTTATGTTCCATGTACATAGACGTAACTTATTACTCGCCATATAGGCCAACTTTATTCATTATGTAGAGAGAGTATGCTAAGAACATGAATCCTAAAACATATAATACGACATGTGCAGTCACTGAGCCAAGAGAAGAAAAACAAAAAAAGAAATGTGAACAAGAACTACTATACAAAAATAAACAAATTAAACTTACATTTTTAAGGGGGTTGTCCCTGCAACCTAACCTGCAGGGAGTTCCAAACATCGCCCACGGCAAGACTAAAGAGCTTGCCACCCAATCTTCATTCCTCACCACCATCGTCAAAAAAAACAACAACAACACGTCAGCCTACTCACAGTGGCTATACTTGGCAAATAGAATATAAAGTCTATGTATAGATAAACTCAAACAGGAGGTAACATACCGCATTAATCTTCAAAAATCAGTGTGAGTCCAGTCTTCAGTCTGGCATACCTTTGCGTCCTTCTTCTAATGACTGTGCGAGTAATGCGGCATCTTTCGGAGAGTCGAATCTCTTCTGCTTACCATCAACTGTCACCCTTAAAGTAGCCGGATAGAGCAATGCATAGATCACGTTCATTTTCCTTAGTCGGGTCTTCGTGTCATCAAATGCCTTACGCCGCCGAACCACTTCTGCTGAGTAGTCATTGAAGAAGGAAACTTTGGGCTTTCTGGCTGTAGCATCATCTTGATCTCGAGATCCGAGCTGCCGTGCCGCATCCATTACCCGCTGTTTGTCTTGAAAGTTGTGAAACTTCAGTATAAATGGTCTTGGACGCTGGTTCTGACTGGGTTTCGGTGCCAATGATCTGTGAGCCCTGTCAAGCTTTAAACGACCATCTTTCACAGTCATTTGGAGGTGTTCTGGTATCCACGTTTCTAAAAATTCCACTGGATTTGTCCCTTCGGAGCCTTCTGGTATGCCAGCCACCCGCACATTGCATCTACGACCTCGGTTGTCAAGATCATCGATGTGCTCAAACATGTCACGCACTTGTTTTTCAAGGGATGCTATCCTAGCTTCTGAGGCTATAGTTGTGTCCTCGACATCAGAAATTCGTTTTTCAGCCTCTCCTACGCGTGCTGCAATTGCTTGCAACTGTGCTGTCTGCTCTTTAATGGCCTCTAAGACTGTGGAAACGTTTGTGTTGATCACCATAGTGAGTTTGTCAGTGATGTTGTCCAAAGCTTGAATAATATTTGGCTCCATCCCTGGGCTAGCAACCGCTAGTTCACCGCTAACACCAGTTCCCTCAGGAGTAGTCTTCACCACTTTCTTCGATGCTTTTTTCATGCTTTCTGAATTTTGGCGAAAATAATGATCTAGACTCATGTTAGAGTACCTCCCCTACAAAATTCTGTACTTTTACTGTCCAGACATGATAGATTAATATATAAACTCTGATAAATGCCACTGGAGCTGGCTTACAATGCTGTTCACTCTACAGCGCCATCTTGTTCCCCCAGCCTAATCGTTTTTGATAGTTGTTATTTAGCTAGATATAGATTGTTTATTGTATTTTTAGCGTAAGAATAGTTTAATATTATATGTAGTTTAATCAATCGTTTTCGATTAGTGTTTTTAGTGTCATTTTTTGTAGATATTTTATTGTATATTGTAGTTAAATTAGTTGTAGCGTTAGTTACAGATAGAGCTAGCTAACGTTAGAGCTAGGTTTGTACGGTACGGTAGCTGACCAAGACCAACAATCAGGTGAGACTACACTGGTGTATGTAGTTGGACATGTAAATGTAAAGTATTTACGGTTGATGTGGATATGAAAGATAAAATGTATGAATCTGATTTTTCTTACTATAACTATTTGGTAAGGTCAGGTTCCATATGCTAATGTTACAGTTATAACCATAACGGCTAAACACAATTGCGCGAGCGAATGAACAAGCGAGAGCGAGCTGGGTGTCAACGCTAGAGCTAGAGTATTGATCAGCCTTACGTTACTGGCGGTAACCTTCAAATACACGACATCATGATACCTGATAAACGAATATTTATGTGACAATGGCACCATTAATCTACACCAAGAATATCCTTCTTCTGCATTAAACAATGTACCTCTCCCGAGTGTTGTGGATGATTCCTCTCGTTCAAGTTCATTCCTCAACTAGGTTTGACGCCAAGTGGCCGGAACTTCCTAGGTTTGACGCATAGAGTTAATATAACTAGAGTAAGCTACTTTTGTCTTCCAAGATGGCGTCCCCATTCATTTCTATGAAAAGTGCTCAGTGGCGCAGTGAGGCAAGCGAGAGCAAGAGACTGGACGCGGCCATATTTCCACTTCCGTGTCTTCCGGTCTAGCTTTAAACAGTGGCTGTTTATCAATCCACGTTTTTTTCCGTTCTTGTGTTCTTGCGAACTCGTTTGACGTCATCTTTCATTGCCCAAGTACGGTTCCAATCCAAAGAACACAAGTCACCAAGAACGCCAAAAATACCCGGAAATGTTCCTGATCCGCCCCTTTTATCAATGATGCATTGGATGGTGACTAGACCAGCGAGAACGCTTCTGATTTCCCAGAAGTCCTTGCGGACTTGCAAGACCATTCTCGCAAGGACGCTTGCAAGAACGTTCTTCAAAAGAATGTACTTGCGTTCTCAGCGTTCTTCGGATTGATAAACAGCCAGTGGCTCTTTTTTTCCCTAGCTCCGAGACCTCGTGCACGCTTGCAACTAGCTGTACACGTCATACTTTGCGACAACCAGTCGCGAGCATAGATTTATATGGTTACGAGCGTGTGAGCTAAGGCATTGCAGTTGCAGAATCTATGGGCAGAATGGGGTACAAGTCCGATAAGAATCAGACACATGATGCAAACTTAACGGAAATGTATTCTGTCACTGTATAGTATTCCTTTCACTTGTTTTTTAGAAATAGGCTATAGGGCTAAATATAGGGCTATTCTAGATGGAACTCATCACATATGTTGCTTTTTTTCTTCGTGATATGAGTATGATTTCCAACGCATTGTATCGGATGAAATAAACTGTTAACATGAACAGCTCCGTCGTTGTTCTCGCCTGGCAAAGAAAGCTTAATAGTTATTTTGGTAACCGAAATCTTCCATAATGCAGACTTACCATTGCTTACTGTCAACTTTATATTCAAACGAAATGCCACGAAATTCACACTGCCTTCAATTTCACATCAGTGTCGAAATGTGACCTGTGTTTTATATGTTCAACCTAGAAAACCAAACGTCTATTAATGGATATAACGTGATCTAACAAGACGTGTTAATAATGTAATAAATAAAAGCTCGAGAAGTGTGTCTAAAATATATTTTATTGAACGTCTTTGCTCCAGATAGACATGTGAACAATCTATGCTCACGCTTAACATAATATAATATTTGCCATCAAAAATCTGTTTATCTGTTTTAAAATAACGGGAATAAACTATATTAACCACATTTAATGTATGTGTGACAACCATTTGCTAAACTTGCTAGAACAGGGCAGGCAACTCAAGCCATTTCTCCCTGTGCTCATTCAATATAAGTCTATGGCTCATTCAGCTCCATGTAAATCGGCTATCGGCCAATGTGAACTTTTGTGCTCGTGCCCTGTTAGTATCCGCGAGCACATTTGCAGGCAACTTTTATTGACGTAAGCAAATAAATGGGGTGCTAGTTTACTCATTTCGGATTGGTTTCAAACTTAACAAAAATCGGGAAAAATTATTCTATGAAAAAGCTAGTAGTATGAGCCAGGTTCGAGAATCGAACACAAATTATTGGGGGAGATAGTTTTGTAAATGTTGACTGGAGTTAATAGAATAAAAACGACCGGAAGAGTCGGAAACCTAACCGTAAATGCAATACCACCTACATCCACCGGGGCCGTTGCTTCAAGCCGAGGGGCGAGGGGTGGGGGCTTGGTTTGACGCCAAGTGGCCGGAACTTCTTTAAAGAGTGCCGTAAATAATTGTCGCAATAATTTATATAATTAACCTCTTCAGACCGATGGCTGTATTTACCCACGAAAACAGGTGCAGATTTAATGCATGTTTTATAAATTATTTACTGCATATTTAATAAATTATTTGTCTCTGCCAACACATAGTTTCCCAACTGTACTGTTGCCAAGCAACAAATAGATTTCCCTGAACAAGCTTGCTTGCTACTTTAGGTCTCATGACACTGCAAGCCAGCTATTTTGTTTCATGTACATTTATGTTTCCATTTATTGCGCAACCAGTAAAATAAGAAGTTAATCTTTGCGGCCCAAAGTGTGACACAATCTAAAACACAACAATTGTTGTTAAATAGTAAATAGTCCTGCACATTTCTCAACAGAATGAGTGATGAGAAGCAAGAAAGATCAAGGCAATACCTCCGATCCTGGAGATCAGCTAAACGTGTGCTCAAAAAGATAGACACAGAGCATCTGATTGATGACAACCACATGGACAACCACGTGGAAGACACTGAAAACATGTCATCCCCACAGTCCATTACAGCATCATTAGAGTTGGAGGACTACTTGCAGGATGACATGGAGGTAGCCTTGGAGGATGATAGGGAAGCAGCCTATGAAGACGACAGGGAGGTAGCGTTTGAGGATGATGGGGAGGTACCCACTGACCTTGGGGAAAGTAATGATGAGGAATCCGACCAAGAAAACAACATAGAAAGTACATCACTTGCATCAGATCTGGCAACCTGGGCCACTCACTGTCAGGTGAAGAACAATGCCGTTGATCAGTTGCTGAAGATTCTTCAGAATCATGGCCACTCGGATCTCCCATCCTCCGCTCGTACCCGTAAAACACCAAGGCAGGTAAATACAACACAGAAGTCTGGAATGGAGTATCTGAATTATCCATTGCGTGATACATTGCTAGACACCCTGAAGAAATACCCATCTGAACAGCTATCCGACTGCGACACAGTTAATCTGTCCTTCAACATTGATGGATTGCCGCTGTTCAAGAGCTCAGGGAAAGCTATGTGGCCTGTCCTATGTGCTGTCCACCTCAAGCCCATCACTGTTTTCCCAATCACACTGATGTGCTGAAACAAGCGGCCAACCGACCTGCATTTTTTAGATGACATGGTGGCAGACCTCAATGATCTACTATCTAGTGGCCTGCAACACAGAGAGAAAACATTTAAAATTAATGTTCTTTGCATTGTGTGCGATGCTCCAGCAAAAGCCTTGGTCCGTAACACAAAGCTGTGCTCAGGTTATTACGGCTGTGATAAATGCACTCAGAAAGGACAGTGGTTTAACAGAGTTATCAGGAAACAGAAGAACTCACCTTGCGAACAGACGAAGCATTCAGACATCAAACCCAAGAAGAGCACCATCATGGCAACACTCCCCTGCTCAACTTGCCTATCGACATGGTAAAAGCCTTCCCCATTGACTACATGCATCAGGCATGCTTGGGTGTCATGAAAAAGCTTCTCCTCATCTGGAGCAGAGGAGAGAAAGGTAGAATGTCTGTGACACAAATACAGGAAGTGAGCAGCAGGCTTCTTCACCTTAAACCTGAAATTCCCTCCATCTTCTCCCGC
Source organism: Thaleichthys pacificus (assembly GCA_023658055.1). Taxonomy (NCBI): domain Eukaryota; kingdom Metazoa; phylum Chordata; class Actinopteri; order Osmeriformes; family Osmeridae; genus Thaleichthys; species Thaleichthys pacificus. The sequence continues at coordinate 2,247,513 of CM042872.1, read as the reverse complement.
AAACCACGAGGTCTTGAAGAGCTGGAAAGCCACGGAATTCCGGCAGTTTATGCTGTACACCGGTAAGGTGGTGCTGAGGGGAATCCTGAGGGATGACCTGTACCTCCACTTCTTGTCCTTCAGTGTGGCGATGTGCATTTTAGTGAGCTCTACGACTCTCAAGCAGTAGTCACAATACGCTCAACAACTACTGCAGTACTTTGTTGTGAGAGGACGGGAGCTTTATGGCAAGACGTTTCTCGTGTACAATACGCACACAATGCTCCACATAACTGCAGATGCCGTTTTGTTTGATGGGTTGGACAACTGCAGTGCCTTTAAATTTGAAAGTTTCTTGCACACCATGAAGAGGATGGTAAGGAATGGAAGATGCCCCCTTTCCCAGGTGGTGAAGAGGATCGAGGAGAGAAAAGAAGAACACCTGCAAGTGCAAAGACAGAAAATGACAAATAGCCCAAAGGACAGAGCGTTCGTGCTGGATAGTGAGGAAGGCTGCAATGTCATTGATGAGACAGAAAAAAATGGGTGCCACCTGTGCCGTGTATATAGTAATCCGCAACCACTGTTTTTGGAGCCTTGTAACTCATCCATCATTGGAGTGTTTCAATACAAGAACACAACCACAACAATGAGATGGATTCCCTGCAAAACAATAAAGAATATCGCCATGAAGACTCAAATGGGGGATAAAACGATCTTCATGAAAATCTTACACAAACTATGAGTATGTATAAATGTTGTGAAAGTATACTCGCATAGTATATTATTTACTATGGAAAAGGGTAATGTTTTAAGTAACTGTTTGTCTTACTATGTTCAACAGAATGTACTACATTGTAGAATTCCTTGAAGAAAACTTGGTGGGAATAGTGGCCCAGTGTTGGACCTATGAAGAAAATGAGGTAAATGTAATATTCTAACAACCCTTGTTAACTATTTATACCGTGGCATTGTTGAATACTCGATTCTGATTGGTTGCTAAACTTTTCAAGGACATACATTACTTCTTGATAATTGTTGACAAGGAGATCTGTCTTCAAGTCATGGTTCATTCCTTGGATAATTAATTGTAAAATGTATGCACGTAACATTTTATATGTATATTATACAGTAATTACAATGGTGTTTTATGCGTTTCAGCAACAATACAGCTACTGGCCACTATCCAACCAGACCAAAAGGGCAAAACAACAGGAGATCCCGGATGAGGAGCTGTGGATCAGCAGAAGAGTCCGGATCTTTGCAGCAACTGGTCAGTTGAAATCGACATTAGCTTTGTACAAAAATGTATTCATTGTTTAACTCTAACTGTAGCTATTTGATTTTACTTAACTGTTACTATTTGATACTTAAGATGATTTTGAGAGAGCACTCAGATGGAGCAAGACAGCTGAGGACAAGTCTGCCGTCGAAACAGAGGAGGACCAACCTAAAAAAAGAAATGTCAAAAGACCTAACAAATTTGGAGACAGCAGTGAAGGTAAGAACTTACCAAATATTATGGTGTGGTACTCATTTGTCTGCTGCTGAAACGAAACAGAAAAAAAGGATTTAGAGTGAGATCATGGAAAACAAAGACTGTGTGTTATGTCAGTGGTTCTCAATCCTCGGGACCCCCTGCCCTGCATGTTTTAGACGTTTCCCTTCTCCAACACACCTGATTCAAATGAATGGGTCGTTATCAGGCCCATTTATTTGAATCAGGTGTGTTGGAGCAGGGAATTAATTGCTCATGATAGATAGCTGTCTATCACGCGATGAGCAATTAATTCGGTTTCATGTTAAATTCTGCTAATTATTCTTGCACCTTCTGCAACAGGTTCATGTAGTAAAAACGGACAAGACATGTCTGTGACAGACTTCCTGTATCACCTCTGCTTGTAAAGCCTCAATCTAATCGTGTTTACATAAAATAAACCTGCTCCCGAGCAGGTTTAAGTTTACGGACCTGTTGCTATGACAGCAAGTCCAGGATGAGCTTCGAAGAACCGAACAATCCAAGATAATGACAAATCGTCAACAATCAAATCCAGCTAACTGAGTTAGCGACGTACGGAGAACGGGCCCCAGATTCGACCTGTTTGATTTGTGATCTTCCCACGTGTTGTTGTAGTATATAAGAAACCAAATGTTTACTCCTCGACAGGTCAGCAAACGCTATGTCGCCTCGATTTGTTAAAACGATTTGTTTGTAAACCTCGACCTACGGTCTCGGTTAACAAACGTTTTAACAAATCTCGGTTTACAAAGGCGTTTGCAGACCTGGGGGGTGTTCCATCAACGTCGCTAACGCAAGTCGCGCTAACACAAATAAGTCTCACTTGGGTAAACGTCAACTTAGACTTAAGCCTCAAGCCGTTCCACTAACGTTACGTTCAGTGGCGGCTGCTGGTCTTTCAAAGAGGGGAAGCTCATTTTCGGCCTACATCCTGAAAATGTTTTATTTATTTGGCTATTTCACTGGCTAGTTCACCCCTACGACACTAGCCTAGCCTACTGAATGAATGAACGAACGATCTAACAAAACAATATTAATCAAGGAGGAAATGTGGAAATTAGATTAAACTGAAACAAGGAACGTGGTGTATAATTGTATGAAATGTATGATGAAAATTGGTTAGCAATTTCGCCAAGCAAATACCAAAGAAATAGAAATAGGTTGCTGCAGTTTGTCTTTCAACTACAGTTGCAAAATCCGCGATGGGACTGAGCTTGAATAGCTTTGGTGACTTTTTGTAGTACAAAATTACTGTCAATCAAAAGGAGATGCAGTCTTTCGACAGACCCTCCAATCATCACGCCCAGCGTCCAGGCCAGCACACTCCTCCTTTCACCCCCAGAGACGCTGAGCGTCCGAGGCGGGACATAATCTCAGCATTCATCCAATGACTGTATAGTTTCGAAACACTGAAAAAAACAGTTAAAAGCAGCCACATTGAAGTACATGGAAGCTGAGCTTCAACAGGGAAATGCACTGTGACGCTACGGGAATGTATGAGAAGGAAATCAGTCAGTCGACCTGCTAATATATGTAGCAGATTCTTAAATAACTCGTCTTCGATATGAACGTGTTCTAACGCATTTAAAATGTTAGCACAATAGTAAATATTTGACCATTCATTTTTTGAAATTTTAGGGGACGCTGAGCTTCCCTTGCAGTCTTAAACAAATCGCCACTGGTTCCGTTCCATTAACAGGCAACGCTAATTCAAGCTAGACCTCAATAAGCTTAGACTGTGCAGCCCAGATCAGGCGATCGTCGAAAAGAGGAGTTATGTCGCAAAAAGTATAGCGTAAAGCAGCAGAGGGGTGTTGTTTCAGCAGCGTAAATTGATTTTTTGAGTTTTTTTTTAGTTGTCCCCAAAAAGGGCAATTAACCGCAACTAGAAAGGCATTTCCTGCTGAAAATGCGTTGGAATGCTGAAAGATGAAATTATTTTTCTTAAATTGCAGAAAATACAGAAATGAGAAAATACCCGCAAGCTGAAATGAATTTCAAAAATGTGTGAGTCACACAAAAGAGGCAGTGTGGAAACTGAACTGCATCATCTAACAACGCTAAGAGCTGAAATACAATGCGGGAGAAGCTGAAAGCTTAACTGTTAAACAGAAGAAGAAGTAGGCCTAGGCTAGCTAGTCATAAAAAGAATATTATAGTCTTAACAGCTGAAATTATAGTTGGGATAGTAATAGTAGTAGCAGATGTGTGCATTGAGTGCGTTTACTCGGCTTTCTTAGAAGGATTCAATGTGTTGATTGAATGAAACATACAGCAGTAGGGCCGATACAGGAAGACACGGCGACACTTTGTTGCAGAAGGATGATGGTGCAAGTTTTGTCCGTGGAGCATACGATTAATAAAAAGAATCATGTAGACGTGCTTATTGAGTAATCGCATAACTAATTACACATATAAATGGAGTAATCGTATGGCATAAACCGACAATTGCTAGTAATCGGGTTTCTCATGGTCAAGTAAACGCACTCAGTGGCGTAGTAGAACAAAACAGTTCCATTAGCGAAGTAGTTAGTAAAAGAGATATTAGCAGCATCTGCAGAATTAGTAGTTGTAGTAGTGGCATAAAATATAACAGTATCAGTAGTAGTTGTGTTGTGGTGCTCTTAGTCTTTTAATGAGACGAGTTGACTGAATAGCTTGTCCTGTGTCTCCACTAATCAGCTAATAACAATCACCTGTGTAATAGACTGAGTGGCGCTTGTTTGTGTGGTTGCCACGGTGATGGTGCAGCTATGAATGCTAACGCGCTGAGGGCAGAGAATAACAGAAATTTAGCTAGAATCCACACCTCAAACAAGTTAACCTAGACGCAAAACTATACTTCCAATCCAAAAAATAAGCATATTTTCCGAGACCCAAGACTCTGCCGAAACCAGAGATGTCCTTTATATGTCTGTGCGGTCAGAAATACGACTCTACCGGCAGTTTCAATATCTTGTTCTTTTTGCTTTCTCTGACGATTGTCACCAGATTTGCATTGGTCGCTATGGGGCGAGAGTTGGACTTTGTCTCGCTTTCGTGGGGCTCTGAACAAATGTGTACGTCTGTTGGATTCAACAGACAACTGTCTACGACCAGCACAAAATTAGCTATCTATTGATCCAAAAACGAAGCATGAAGAGCGAAAATTGTGGCAATGCTTGCAAACTAGAAATATTTTTTCAACGACATCCGAAGCTCCCCTCCACTCTAAGCGTTTCAGTCTGCACTCTAGGCTTTCACGTACACACCCATGTAAATCTCAGAAACGGCTTGAAAAAGTCATGAAACATAATCAGTGATATTGAAAAAAGTTGAATAGATATCAAAAAGCTGAATTATTTAAAAATAGTTTAGGGTTTTGTCAACATTTTAAAGTTTAAATGGCGGCTCTAGCTGAAAGATTGAGGAAGAAGAAGGATTTGGAAGTTGAAGAAGTTTAAAGAAGTTTGAGAGGATTTGAAAGAAAACTCCATTGGAAACCCATGTTAAAAATATGATGAATATTGATTTATATTAATTCAAGCATAAGAGGTACAAAGCTGAAAAGTCATAGCACCCATGGCCTGAAACTGCTGAATTTTTTGATAGCTGAACGGTTTTAATAGCTGAAGATTTGAAGGCGCTGAAAGGTGCCACGGAAGAAATAGAATAATAAGTTGAATAAAGATTCAAAGAACAATACTTGGAATGCTGAAGCAGCATTCCAACAACTAGAAAGGCATTTCCTGCTGAAAATGCGTTGGAATGCTGAAAGATGAAATAATTTTTCTTAAATTGCAGAAAATACAGAAATGAGAAAATACCCGCAAGCTGAAATTAATTTCAAAAATGTGTGAGTCACACAAAAGAGGCAGTGTGGAAACTGAACTGCATCATCTAACAACGCTAAGAGCTGAAATACAATGCGGGAGAAGCTGAACGCTGAACTGTTACACAGAAGAAGAAGTAGGCCTAGGTTAGCTAGTCATAAAAATAATATTATATTCTTAACAGCTGAAATTATAGTTGGGATAGTAATAGCAGTAGCAGATGTGTGCATTGAGTGCGTTTACTCGGCTTTCTTAGTAGGATTCAATGTGTTGATTGAATGAGTAGGGCCGATACAGGAAGACACGGCGACACTTTGTTGCAGAAGGATGATGGTGCAAGTTTTGTCCGTGGAGCATACAACGATTAATAAAAAGAATCATGTAGACGCGCTTATTGAGTAATCGCATAACTAATTACACATGTAAACGGAGTAATCGTATTATTGGCATAAATCGACAATTGCTAGTAATCGTGTTTCTCATGGTCAAGTGAACGCACTCAGTGGCGTAGTAGAACAAAACAGTTCCATTAGCGAAGTAGTTAGTAAAAGAGATATTAGCAGCATCTGCAGAATTAGTAGTTGTAGTAGTGGCATAAAATATAGCAGTATCAGTAGTGGTAGTAGTTGTGTTGTGGTGCTCTTAGTCTTTTAATGAGACGAGTTGACTGAATAGCTTGTCTTGTGTCTCCACTAATCAGCTAATAACAATCACCTGTGTAAGAGACTGAGTGGCGCTTGTTTGTGTGGTTGCCACGGTGATGGTGCAGCTATGAATGCTAACGCGCTGAGGGCAGAGAATAACAGAAATTTAGCTAGAATCCACACCTCAAACAAGTTAACCTAGACGCAAAACTATACTTCCAATCCAAAAAATAAGGATATTTTCAGAGACCCAAGACTCTGCCGAAACCAGAGATGTCCTTTATATTTCTGTGCGGTCAGAAATACGACTCTACCGGCAGTTTCAAAATATTGTTCTTTTTGCTTTCTCTGACGATTTTGTCACCAGATTTGCATTGGTCTCTATGGGGCGAGAGTTGGACTTTGTCTCGCTTTCGTGGGGCTCTGAACAAATGTGTACGTCTGTTGGATTCAACAGACAACTGTCTACGACCAGCACAAAATTAGCTATCTATTGATCCAAAAACGAAGCATGAAGAGCGAAAATTGTGGCAATGCTTGCAAACTAGAAATATTTTTTCAACGACATCCGAAGCTCCCCTCCACTCTAAGCGTTTCAGTCTGCACTCTAGGCTTTCACGTACACACCCATGTAAATCTCAGAAACGGCTTGAAAAAGTCATGAAACATAATCAGTGATATTGAAAAAAGTTGAATAGATATCAAAAAGCTGAATTATTTAAAAATAGTTTAGGGTTTTGTCAACATTTTAAAGTTTAAATGGCGGCTCTAGCTGAAAGATTGAGGAAGAAGAAGGATTTGGAAGTTGAAGAAGTTTAAAGAAGTTTGAGAGGATTTGAAAGAAAACTCCATTGGAAACCCATGTTAAAAATATGATGAATATTGATTTATATTAATTCAAGCATAAGAGGTACAAAGCTGAAAAGTCATAGCACCCATGGCCTGAAACTGCTGAATTTTTTGATAGCTGAACGGTTTTAATAGCTGAAGATTTGAAGGCGCTGAAAGGTGCCACGGAAGAAATAGAATAATAAGTTGAATAAAGATTCAAAGAACAATACTTGGAATGCTGAAGCAGCATTCCAACAACTAGAAAGGCATTTCCTGCTGAAAATGCGTTGGAATGCTGAAAGATGAAATAATTTTTCTTAAATTGCAGAAAATACAGAAATGAGAAAATACCCGCAAGCTGAAATTAATTTCAAAAATGTGTGAGTCACACAAAAGAGGCAGTGTGGAAACTGAACTGCATCATCTAACAACGCTAAGAGCTGAAATACAATGCGGGAGAAGCTGAACGCTGAACTGTTACACAGAAGAAGAAGTAGGCCTAGGTTAGCTAGTCATAAAAATAATATTATATTCTTAACAGCTGAAATTATAGTTGGGATAGTAATAGCAGTAGCAGATGTGTGCATTGAGTGCGTTTACTCGGCTTTCTTAGTAGGATTCAATGTGTTGATTGAATGAGTAGGGCCGATACAGGAAGACACGGCGACACTTTGTTGCAGAAGGATGATGGTGCAAGTTTTGTCCGTGGAGCATACAACGATTAATAAAAAGAATCATGTAGACGCGCTTATTGAGTAATCGCATAACTAATTACACATGTAAACGGAGTAATCGTATTATTGGCATAAATCGACAATTGCTAGTAATCGTGTTTCTCATGGTCAAGTGAACGCACTCAGTGGCGTAGTAGAACAAAACAGTTCCATTAGCGAAGTAGTTAGTAAAAGAGATATTAGCAGCATCTGCAGAATTAGTAGTTGTAGTAGTGGCATAAAATATAGCAGTATCAGTAGTGGTAGTAGTTGTGTTGTGGTGCTCTTAGTCTTTTAATGAGACGAGTTGACTGAATAGCTTGTCTTGTGTCTCCACTAATCAGCTAATAACAATCACCTGTGTAAGAGACTGAGTGGCGCTTGTTTGTGTGGTTGCCACGGTGATGGTGCAGCTATGAATGCTAACGCGCTGAGGGCAGAGAATAACAGAAATTTAGCTAGAATCCACACCTCAAACAAGTTAACCTAGACGCAAAACTATACTTCCAATCCAAAAAATAAGGATATTTTCAGAGACCCAAGACTCTGCCGAAACCAGAGATGTCCTTTATATTTCTGTGCGGTCAGAAATACGACTCTACCGGCAGTTTCAAAATATTGTTCTTTTTGCTTTCTCTGACGATTTTGTCACCAGATTTGCATTGGTCTCTATGGGGCGAGAGTTGGACTTTGTCTCGCTTTCGTGGGGCTCTGAACAAATGTGTACATCTGTTGGATTCAACAGACAACTGTCTACGACCAGCACAAAATTAGCTATCTATTGATCCAAAAACGAAGCATGAAGAGCGAAAATTGTGGCAATGCTGGCAAACTAGAAATATTTTTTCAACGACATCCGAAGCTCCCCTCCACTCTAAGCGTTTCAGTCTGCACTCTAGGCTTTCACGTACACACCCATGTACATCTCAGAAACGGTTTGAAAAAGTCATGAAACATAATCAGTGATATTGAAAAAAAGTTGAATAGATATCAAAAAGCTGAATTATTCAAAAATTGTTTAGGGTTTTGTCAACATTTTAAAGTTTAAATGGTGGCTCTAGCTGAAAGATTGAGGAAGAAGAAGGATTTGGAAGTTGAAGAAGTTTAAAGAAGTTTGAGAGGATTTGAAAGAAAACTCCATTGGAAACCCATGTTAAAAATATGATGAATATTGATTTATATTAATTCAAGCATAAGAGGTACAAAGCTGAAAAGTCATTGCACCCATGGCCTGAAACTGCTGAATTTTTTGATAGCTGAACGGTTTTAATAGCTGAAGATTTGAAGGCGCTGAAAGGTGCCACGGAAGAAATAGAATAATAAGTTGAATAAAGATTCAAAGAACAATACTTGGAATGCTGAAGCAGCATTCCAACAATAAAGATTCAAAGAACAATACTTGGAATGCTGAAGCAGCATTCCAACATTCCAACAATAAAGATTCAAAGAACAATACTTGGAATGCTGAAGCAGCATTCCAACAATTAACATGGCAAGGGAGCAGTAGCAGAGCCAGAGGGGTGTCCGGGGCGGCACTGGACACCCCTGACATCTGATTGGCCACCCCGGGTGCCACCCCAAAATGTAATTCGCTACTGGAAATTTGATGCTGATTGACATTTCATTTGACCTCTTGATGAAAGAAGCATTTATTTTGCTGCGTTGCGGTGCATTATTCAAATCGAAGAGAGACGTTTGTTGCGAGATACAAAAGAATAAGAACAGACAGCAGAATAGAGAATATTTCCACAGCTCCACAAGCTCTTTTCGCGATTGAAGCCTAATATTTGAAGTAAGTTTTAAGGTTTACATTGGGTTTCCTGAAAAATGTTTACGAATGTTGATTAGCCTACAGTAGCTGTGTAAGTTAATGTTAGAACTTCGACTCCAATAACAGACAAACTGTCAGTAGGCTTGTACTCAGATTTAAAAAAAAAATTATAATCCGGTTTTAGAACAAAAAAGTGTCTTTGTCTCAAGATCTCTACAGACCGTACAGCTAATTTAATGCTCAACACTTGAACGGGGGCTTATTACTTGAAAGAGGAATTATTTAGGCTATCTCAGTTACACTATCAGGGCTTGGAAATACAGTGACTTGCTAAAGTAGGCAAATGGCTAGTAGAACATAACATTTCATAATAATTTCAGTTAATCAAACAGCTGCAAGACTCAGTGAAATGTTATAGGCTAGCTAGCTCTAGCAAAATAACGCTAGCATCGCTAACAACATTACTAATTCAACTTTGGTAGTGTAACCGAGCTCTTTGTAAGTTCGTTTTAGATCTAATTGTATATGATCCTGTGGGTTACAAAAAGACACGGACGCTGTCTCTTTTCATAACTTGTATTTTACCACTGCTCTTCTTGACATCGCTATTCGAACAGCCCTCACTGATTTCACAAATGCGTTCAGCATCAAGCCTACGGCAACTCCCGAGGGACAAAACACCCTTGTCCGTTGTCACATAGAAAGGTCTGCTACAGTAGGCTATCCTCAGGATTTGCAAGTTAGCTAAACTTATACTAGCCTATATCTTAAATAATTTTGTAGACATAACAATGGATTCTGCCACTAAATGAGTGACTTGGCTTTATTTCTGGACATACTATCCACAACCAGGGCTGGACTGGGACAAAAAATCGGCCCTGGCATTTTTGGCCCAGGCGGTCCACAGATTTAATTTGGTCTTGTTTAGGCCAATTCCAAAACTTTTCTTTGCTATTAGTTAACATAATATATATGAACATAAATATTATACTGTAAATTTGTAATGTGGTTGGGCACCAAGTTAATTATGTTTTTCAAGTCCATTTCTGCTTGATTTCTGTGTTTTTTTGGGTGTGTAAATTCACTTTGTTTTGTAAATAAACTATGTACTGTGTTATTTCTGTAACACAGAAATGCTATTATAAGTCCCTGGTGCTTGAGCTTTTTTTCCTAAAAATATTTTGTATGTTCCAGCACTTATTATAATAATTATAATAAGTGCTGTATATATTAATTATTATATTAATATATACAGATTATACTGTATATATTAATTAAAACAGTGACCCAAGACTCTGGACTATGGACCCCCTGAAGTAGCCTTGGCCACCCTTGGCCACCCCATGTATAAAACTCTAGTTCCGCCACTGCAAGGGAAACAACTTGTCAAACCATTACGACCGTTAAAATGCGTAAATTGTAGACCTACCAAATCTACTTAACATATGCATTTAGGCCTACTGACAATTAGCGTAATTTGATGAGAAAACCGTTCTGACAGTAGGCTAGCCTATGGCCGATATTCTCAACAGGAGATTGAGAATAATAGCCCAAAAAAGAACGTGGCAGCAATTGAAAATTGTAGGATAAAATTCAAAACACTGAAGAAGGCCATGGTTAATTGCACTTGATGTGGGCTAATAATGTTTTTGTCTTCACATCTTGAACAAAATCTAAAATTAGGCTACTTCAAAATAACTTTGCCACACACATTTATTAACTGATAGGTTAAATGCTGAGCTTTAAGATAAAAGGGAAAGATAACCATGACTTAAATGGGGATTCACTGAAATGACTAGTATTGCACAGATCCAGCACTGACTTTTTAGATCAGAAGGTGACCCAAACTGCACACTTTGTTTAGCATAACAGTCATTTAAAATTGCTCAGCATGACTATCATTATTATATTACGAGTATTTCCAATTAACATAGTCTGCCTCCACAGATCCAGAGGGGGCTTGGACAGTGACAGACTGTGGCTGTGCCAAGTGTTGTCACAGCCTCACTTTGGGAAAGCATGCCCTACTGGGAACATTAGGGGAGACACAGAATCTAATTGTCTTCTTTGGAAAGGGCAACATTTGGGACACTGTCATGTAGGGGCAGCATAAAGGGCACTTCATAACAGCACCTTTTTCCATTGGAAGTAAGGGCATGGGAACAGTCCAATTTAGGCCGTTGTAAGGGCACCTTATAGGGTACTGCAACACATTTTCTATACTATAAAGGAACTCATAAAGACATGTTTTTACATGTATAGAGGGCACACTGTCATTTATTGCATGGGGCATCCTGTGCACTCAAGCATATTTCACAATGTGAATGGCAGACAGTAGGGCACTTGGTCTAATTTTTGCCACTCTAGAGGGCATTTTAGAAACACTTTCAACCATGGGGGCACCAGGCAGTCACCCCCTGAGTCTTCCAATGGGCCTGGATACACCCATGGGGACAGTATATTGCACCTATACTATTGGGGAAGCCAGAGGAGAGGTAATATAGAGGCTTGTCAACATATAGGCTACTTTAAACAATGAAAATACTTTATACAATTGAATAAAAAGTCTCCTTGATTCTTTGTGTTTCAAGATTACCTGAAAAACTGATGATAATATTTAGGTACTGCTTTGGAGCAAGGTATACCCTTCATATTTCCTGGCATAGTTGCCCGTTCAAGAATGTCCCACATGCAAAGACATAGACAGATGCAGACAGACTGAACAGTGTCAAGGCTTGGCTACAGTGGGTTTGCTTCCTTGTGTGTGATTCCAGCAGACTACATAGTCTAGGCCTACCTACATAGACTGCAGTCTACTACCCTCCTTTCTACTATTTACTCTCCTTTCTATTACTTTCTACAAAGGATGGTAGGCTGCTCTTATGTGTTCATTGCCATCCTTAAGAGTTGCTAAAGTGTTATTTCATATATATATATATTTATGTTTTTTTTTTTTTTAAGAATGACAATTAAATTTATCTAGATAAACTATGCTGGGCCTGCTGAACCTATACTTCTTCCACAGATACTGGTCAGGGAAGCATTACTTCTGTCTCTGAAGACCCTTGGGGCTGGTGGGATAAACGCCATTTGTATAATCTGAGCACCTTCATCCACCACAGGGTTGTCAAAGAACGGATACGCCATAATTCATTGTAACTTGTCTAGACGCTCTGCTTAGCTTTTAAGTCCTTATTTTATGTCAATTAACCAATGGCTTTTGAAAACAGTTAAAGTGACATTATTTCTTAACTTGTTTATTTAAATTAATATATTTTTTGGAGATGAAGTAAACATGTAGCAGCTAAATCATTAATGTCTGCACGTTTCCGAACACGGACTAAAGTGGTTTGCGCACAGGAATTTCCTCGACGGAACTGTCTTTTGGGATTCTGTTTCCGCCTGTTTGAAATTATTTGCAACACATTTTAGTTTAGCTTGACTTTACCATAGATATATATAAACACTAGATGTCTTACGGCGGAGTCTAGAACGTCCGCACATGGCGGCCATCTTGCTACAGGCAACTCGCTCACCCATAACATTGTGTTGATGCTACATGTACTTTTTAAATGACCATAACTTGCTAAATTTTCAACCGATTTTGAAACGGTTTGGTTTGTTATCAACGTCAGAGATGTCGTTATGCCACTGCATACTTCTATTCTGTAAAAAAAAAAAAAAACATAATTATTCATAAGTATGCAGTGGCATACCGACATCTCTGACGTTGATAACAAACCAAATTCCATTATCATTTATGAGTTATACAGCCTACCTACCTGCTATAACCTTTATGATATCAAGGCGAGCATAAAGGCCGAATTATACTTCTCCGACTCCGTTACGGACAGACAGGCTTAGGCAGGGTGCTTATTTTATTGATGAAACGGCTAATTTGTAAATTTGCTCCGACTTTTCGATGACCTAGCTAGCATCGCAGTGCAGCGCCACCTACTCTTCTGGCAGTGAAGTGTTTTCAGCACCCACAGCCTTCGGAGTACTATAAATTCAACCAATCCGTCCGACTCCGTCCGTCCGTCTGTCCGTAACGGAGTCGGAGAAGTATAATTCGGCCTTTAGACGTCATTGTTCCGTACTCGCTCGTAGCCCGCTATTAGATACAGTGAACCTTCAATGATTAATGGATCATGGTAAAACATCTTTCTTTGTTATTGCTAATAGGCCCTTACCCACATAAATAGTACATTTCTTGCCTAAACAAAAGAGGAAGACTGAATGGAAATGAATGACTATTTAAAATTGATAATGATACATCTTTACTTTAACACAAACACATAACACCAATAAATGAGGGTGACGGTTAGGTGGTGGAGGTGAGGGTGGAGCTGTGGAGAAAAAGAAGCTGAGGGACCTAAATCAACTGTAGCAGCAACATCTTAATAACAATTTATTTCAACACTTATTTAATCAAATTATTTTTCAAATTATTATATAGTATTTTTATTATTGGGTCTGTCCCGATGAAGGGTCTGTCCACTCGCTGTCTGAGGCCTCGCTTTAGGTGTTTAGGTGGTTTTGTCCTTGTCATTTGTGCTTCTCTCTGACTGTCTGGTTGCTGGCATCCAGGGCTTGTCTTCCAGAGGGTGCTCTAAAGGGGTGTATGCCGCCCGCTCTCTCTCCCTGTCCTCAACACAAACACACATGCACAGATAATAAAAACAAATGCATTATTTCACATACACACTGTCTCTCTTATATACACACACACAAATACTTCTTATCACAACTCGACCATACTTGCTCTCTCTCTCTTTCTCTCTCTCACACACACCTGTCCACTCTGCTTTCTGTTGCTCTTGTTGCAGTGAGCATGTGCGGAGGTGAGAGTCTTGTTGCACTGGGATGCATGCGCCTCCTGATTGTCCTGGATGACTTTGCCCAACCTGCCAGGGTTGCTGGGTTTTGACGTCTGTAATGGTGGATGGTTTACTTTAGGTTACACCAACACAATAACATTATGTGGAACAACAGTATAATTTGCAAGTGTAGTTTGTGCATAATTAGTATTATTATAGTGAATTATTTAACATTGGGCTAAATTAAATAAAAAATAAAAAAGACAATTATGGGAATGCAGTCCCAGCGAAGTGTTAGTGTCATTATATATTAACTCTAGTTTATTAGTTTACCTCCAAGTTTCTTCATTACTTTGCAGGATCTGTGCCACAAGAAAAGGATAAGATGCCGAAAAAAGTTGTCTCTGTTCATGTAGGACAACTGGCCTTTCAACTTCTGAGTTGTTCTGCTCTGCCATCTGAGAATTTATCTCCTGAAGTTGTGGATAGCTGTCCAGTTTGTAGTCAATGTTGCACCCTAACAATGTAGGATACAGTTTTATATAAATGTTTATTAAGGAATGTTTACTTACTCTGTAATTAAGGAAAATAAATCACCTGAGTGGTTCCACCAGTGCAGACGGTCCACAAGAAACCAGGTCTCTTTGAAAAACCCTGGGTCCCTGCGCAAGCAGTATGTGTGCAGCTGACTAGGCATTGTCATACATTACAATCTTTGGGCCTGAATGGGGTGTACGCACTGGATTATACTACACATTTTTAAAGATAATTCTTAACAGATCAATTAAAATAAACATACATTGTTTAAACCGTGTGCGGAGAATTGTGTGACTCCACTTCCTCCATGATTGAGAATCCAAGACAGACACCTGAAGAATATTTCAAATGCCATTGCTTTTTGTTAATTTCATCTCAACAAACAAGAATTTATGTAAAAAGAATAACATTATGAAGTAACACAAAGTACATCTTACCATGTGTGCAGAACATTGTAAAAATCCCTGGGATCAGATTTGGATGTCTCCCTGCTGTCTTTCGACAGTCACTTGCCTCCTTTTTG
Source organism: Thaleichthys pacificus (assembly GCA_023658055.1). Lineage (NCBI taxonomy): Eukaryota > Metazoa > Chordata > Actinopteri > Osmeriformes > Osmeridae > Thaleichthys > Thaleichthys pacificus. The sequence goes on along the minus strand of CM042872.1, from coordinate 2,232,364 downwards.
CACCTGTCAGTGCTGTACGATCCCCTGTCCCTCACAGGAGGCAGATTGGGGAAATAATGCCCAGGATCAGCAGCTGAGGTTAAGGGTGTAGACACAGGTGTTGTGCACAGTGTGTCTTGTGCCTTAATGTAAATAGCCTGGAACACAGGAACCACCTCTGGAGGAAAGGTTCCTTCCATTCCCACCAGACTGAAGAACAATGGGCACTCCTCTGCAAGCTTCCCCAAGAGCACAGGATGTCGATCTATGTTGCGGTACTGCATTATCTCCATCTCACTCATCATTTTCTCCAGCTCGTGGGTGGGATGCAGCAGAGCACAAGCTGGAGAGTTTTTGCTGACTGCAGGAGAGGCTGGTATGGCTCGCTTGCTTTTGTGGGCGCAGTCAAAGCCAGCTTCTGCAGGAGAGGCAGGAGGAATGGGGTAGTTTTGGCCGCTTGGGTCATCATTTCCGTTTGCTCTGTTAGGGAAAGCCCTTCAGTGCTGTAACGCTGCAACAGCTTCCTTAGTCCTGGATCAGGAACTAAGGTTCTGTGGCTGGTAAATAGAATAAACACAAACTAAATAAGTTTTAAATATCAACAGTAAATGCCAGAGTTTTGACAGATTCAAGCATTTGAAATGTAGTTTTGATCTTTTGTTCAAAAGTTACCACTGTATGTAAATTCAAAAGCTAACTAACATAATTTAAAACAAACTCATCTTCCTGTGTCCATTACATGTTGGCTATTCATCACTCTGCCTTTTTTTAAAGCATATCGCTGGTGATAGCCTAAAGAGGTGCCATCCATTACAACCTCACTATGGAGACAATACCAATTCAAAACATTCCAAAAACTTCAACATAGTTTCAAAACAATGTACTTTAAATGTGGTTTAAAATAATATGGTGACGCATCCAAACTTTGTTTATGAGCTTACTTGCAGTCATCTTTGCAAATTGGACATTTAACTCCCCCTGCAAAATCAGCTGAAAAAAGATGCAGGAAGGATATTATGGTATCCCTAAATTTCCGGTAAGACAAAAGCAGATGATCTGGTGTTCCAGTGTCTTGGAGTTGCCTATTTAGGACCTCCAAGAAGTTGTACATGGTAGTGCTGGAATTGATCAACAAAACACATAGTTAAAACTAAGTTAGGTTATACCTAACATTTGAAGTTGAAAAGGTTTTTACATAATCATGATTATGTTGCTGTCTTTAAAAACATGAGTTATTTTAGGTAAACTTGCCTTGAGTTGAGAAAGTGATAAATGTAATCTCTGAGGACTTGATGGTGAACCATGTAGGTGCCCATATTGAGCATGAAATCACAGCCACCATCATAAACCTCAACTTGAGGACACATGGTGCATGTGAGTTGGTGGGCTTTAGAGAAAAGAACATTATATTGCATTCTTTAAAAAACAAAACACATATTACCTTAATGGTCACACATGAACTAGAAAACTTTGAGAACAGGTGTTTTTAGTTATATTTTCAAAAATACCTCTCACTCTGTACACATGGTTTCTAGTGTATAGAGAAACCTCCTTTTTAGGGATGATGTTCAGTTGCCTGCCACAGTCACACTGCTCTTTAGGGGTGGGGTACAGAAGGAAAACTCCATCTTCATTTTGAAAAAGATTGGGAACATCTGTCCCATAATGCGTCTGTTAGAGTAACGGAACCACAATGTTATCAAATGTAGTGTGAAACGAGTAGTATGCTTTTTCAGCTGTGTAAATTCTATTATTTATATAATGCTAAACAAAATTCACCCTCTCTGTTGCTGGAATGTCAAAAAAGAGAGCTTAAGTGGAAGTAGCTTCCTTGACAACGTCAGGGTAAGGAGCCCCCTCTCTCAGACAGTCCAAGATTCGGACATGGCAACAGTTACTTTTGTGCACAGAGCACATCTGACACCTCATCGTGCCTGCACCGACTTTAACTATGGCATACCCATTTTCTTTGACAACAAAGAAAGTTGTTGCTTAGGGTATGCGCTTGATGTTAGCAGTCTACATTAGGAAAGGATGATAATTAGAGACATGTTTTATAATACTACACATTGAATAACTACTTATTCAATGTGTAGTATAACTACCTCGGTCGCACAATCAGAGGCATAACTGTGTTCTGTAAAAAAGAGAGAACATAACAGATTAAATGCACTTTATATCACTGTTAGTTAAAACTAACCTTGCTTATTTAAAACATGGTCTTACTCAAGTATGTTGGTTGGAGACAACGGGGGACGGGTTGTTTTCATCCTTATTCGTATAAGTATAACTTATTTTAGAGTTCTCTCTCCTGGAACAGATTTCATGTTCCAACCGAGGGGGGCTGTCGCTGTCTTGGTGTGTGGGGCTGCATCAAATATCCCTCTTTGCTCAGTTAAATTGCTGCACTAGTCCACACTTGACCGGTGGGGATCTCACCTCATTCTATTATGACTGTAACTGTTAGCTGCTCCTGGCATTCTCTAATCCCTGCTCTCCTCTCTCTGTGTGTGTGTGTGTGTGTCCCCCACCACACACATCCCTTGTGGTGTGGGGGGTTTGAGCTGTCAGCACCTGCCTGGTCGTCGGTCGGCCAACGCTGGACCTGGTCGCGAGTCTCCCGGTCGTGTCCTACATCTATAAAGATTGAACAATGGATTTTTGTGTTTAAAAACCCATTGACACTGTATGACTATGTTAAGCCTGTGTTCTGCTCCTCTCTCTCACCAACCGTCTCTGGAGGAGGGGATCCCTCTCTGAATTGCTCCTCCCAAGGTTTCTTCCATTTTTTCTCCTGCTGAGAGTTTTTCTGGGAGTTTTTCCTTGTCTTCCTTGAGGGTTTAGGTTGGTTGAGGGGCAGTTCTAGGGGCGTATGTGAAGCCCTCTGTGACATGCTTGCGTGTAAAAAGGGCCATACAAATAAATTTGATTTGACTCATGTCACTGGGGCTCTCTGGGACATCTTCCATGTTGGGCAAAATCCCAATAAATGCCCTTATATGGAGACAATCCACACAAGCAAAATCTATGTAAACAAAAAGGAATACATGTACTTGTGGTCAACAGGTTATGTCTATGTAAATTATTAAAATTTTAGTCCAAAAGCAACTAACGCCATGTAATACCATTAAAGGATGTGTCAACATGTGTTGACAATGCCAGCATGTGTTTCGCATGGTGTTCATTACATGTGCACATGTAAATCCACCACACTTTACCACCTTCATCCACCAACATGACATTTTCAGTCTCCAAAATTAGACATATATATTTGTCTAGGTCACTAGATAAATGTACCTGCCAAAACATAAATACTGAAATCATCCATGGGTACACTGTATACCTTTCGAGACTAGAGACAGTTTAGTAGGAATTTATTCTTGCATTTGTTTATTCTTCGGAAATCATACATCATTTGTAAACTCTATAAATTGTTTTCCATTTCCATTTATTAATTTCGCAGATGCCTTTATCCAAAGCAACTTCCAAGAGTTAAAAAAAAGTGGATAGGTCAATGATCATAAACAACGAGATAGCCCCAAAAACATTGCGGGTAGCCAAAACATGAAGCATACATTGTGAAAAGCAAATAAGTGCCAAGTTTTAATAACCCAATCATCTTACTCTGCCCTCATGACTGGTGATGTTGTCAGCATCAACATCTGCACCAGCATTATCATCAGCATCATCACCACCAGGAATGAGATCAGAACAAACCACATCATGAATTCTAACACTGTCCTCGGGTGTTACAACATGTGTTTGACAGGTAGTTGGTTGTGATTTTTGCTTATGATCCTTAAAAAACAAGACACAAACACAACTGAATATAGAGTTCCTTTAGAGATGTCTGGTCTCTAAAGCATTAAGAGAAAGACTGATATTTACAGATTTCCGTCTCTGTAGTCCAGGGATTCTTTTTGGGTCATACTTGACCTTTGAGATGTCTCCACAGGCATCTGTATTTAGTGCCTCAAACACACATCGTTTTTTAGATTGTCCTTAAATATAAAAGAATATATAGTTCATCATCTGAATAAATTCTGTCTTAAAAAGTATGTGCCAGAACCAGTTAAGTACAGAAAGCAGGAGAATAGTCTTAATACAGTATGCTTATTCAGACCCCTCTTAATTATTCAGACCCCTCTTATTCCAGTAAATTTAGTGAATTTCGTATCATAATGCAGTCAGTGAACAGTCACATAAACCATTTCAAAATCATATGCAAGGAAATATTACGACATTGAGACATTTGACATTGTGACAACATAATGGAAACAAGCTAGAGAGGCAACAAGCAGACATTGGGTAGCATGAATTGGGGCTCTGGATATATATATATATATTTTGTTTTTTTGTTTTTTGGTGTTAGGCATCTAGATATATATATATCTAGATGCCTAACACCAAAAAACAAAAATTGCTTAGGCTAATAAAAAGAAAACAGGAAAAACAAGAATAACCTTATGCAGAACCAAGGGGTGTATGTGAGGTAGTTTAGTGGTGTTGTTTGTCTTACGGTCAAATTTACAATAAGTGTGTGAATTGAGTGTAGGTGGTGTTCCTCAGGTTTTTAGTACATGTCCAGTCTTGACTGCAGAACAGTTCAGAGTCCAAACCAGACCTGTTTGATAAATATAGAGCATTGGTAAATGGGGCCAGGAATGTACACAGCACTGGGCTAGGGGGCAGGGTTTGGTGGCGGGGACCAGCGCTGGATGCAGAGCAGGAGGCTGGGACCAGCGCTGGATGCAGAGCAGGGGTTAGTGGCAGGAAACCGGGACCAGCGCTGGATGCAGAGCAGGAGGCTGGGACCAGCACTGGATGCAGAGCAGGAGGCTGGGACCAGCTCTGGATGCAGAGCAGGAGGCTGGGACCAGCTCTGGATGGAGAGCAGGGATTAGTGGCAGGAAACCGGGACCAGCGCTGGATGGAGAGCAGGAGGCTGGGACCAGCACTGGATGCAGAGCAGGGGTTAGTAGCAGGAAACCGGGACCAGCACTGGATGCAGAGCAGGAGGCTGGGACCAGCTCTGGATGCAGAGCAGGAGGCTGGGACCAGTGCTGGATGCAGAGCAGGGGTTAGTGGTAGGAGGCTGGGACCAGCGCTGGATGCAGAGCAGGAGGCTGGGACCAGCGCTGGATGCAGAGCAGGGGTTAGTGGTAGGAGGCTGGGACCAGCACTGGATGCAGAGCAGGAGGCTGGGACCAGCGCTAGATTCTGGGCAGGGTTTAGTGGTAGGAGGCTGGGACCAGCGCTGGATGCAGAGCAGGAGGCTGGGACCAGCACTGGATGCAGAGCAGGAGGCTGGGACCAGCGCTGGATGCAGAGCAGGAGACTGGGACCAGCGCTGGATGCAGAGCAGGGGTTAGTGGCAGGAAACCGGGACCAGCTCTGGATGCAGAGCAGGAGGCTGGGACCAGCGCTGGATGGAGAGCAGGTGAAAGAGGTAAAAGGCAGCAGCAAGCAGTCAGCAGGTGGGATCAAAATCTCAAGCCATCACTGGCAACAGCAGGAAGCACACTCAGGGTAGCAGGGGTCGTGGACCTGAAAGGCAGGCTGATAAATAGCTGTTCTGCTTTGAGATTTGAGGATGGTCTAGTCATAATAAACACTGATATACATTGGATATGTCTAAGCATGTAATACAGATAGATGTTTCTACATGTAACTTAATGCAATAAGGTGACTAACAACGTTAGCATCAACCCACTAACTAACAACGTTACTGTAGTAGCATCAAGGAGAACTCTGATGGCCTTATCACTCATTAATTAACAACTCGCAAACAAATTGCATTGCAAACAACGTCTGACTTCAAAAACGACAACATTCTAGTAATAAAATAAACATATTTTGACAAAACTTGCTACTTAAAGTACTTGTTTTGTTTGATGCCGGTTCATACATTTCAGAATTGAGATTTGCGCGGTTGTATTTTTCCGAATGCCATGGAAACGCTCAAACCAATGAAAATCGATTCACAGAGCCGAAGTTACACGAAGTCTCTTCATTCGGGTACGTCATTTCCTGATTTTCTATCCGGTGGTGTCCCAAGAACCGGGACCACGTTATTCCTTAACAGAAGACCGATACTGTAGTACCACCATTTAAAAAAACACAATAAACAAAAAATACGAAGATTCTATATAGTCCTCGCCATGACGGCGAATGTGTTCTTGAAATATGTCGGTTGCTTTGTGTGCGGTGCCACCGCTAGCACAATGTCCTGTGTCGCTGCTCTGAAACTTTACCAGCTGGACACAGAGGATCCGAGGAAGACAGACAAAGGTAATCGCTATGAAAGTCCTTGTGTAGGATTAAGGTTTCAATGCTAACTACCACTGTCAAACAGTTACAGTACTGCCCTCTACCTAGTGAGCGAGTTGCTGATGTTACGCTGTTCACATTCCTCTTCAGCTACACCTGTCCAGCAGGACATTGGCCGCTACGGTTTTCCGGTGACCGGCGCGGAGGTCCGGTATTATGCTAACCACACGTTGTCATACGACCAGGCCCGGAAGACCCCGCGGTGGGTGGCCGAACACCTGTCCGACCAGAAACTACTAGGTAGCTTGTTAGATTTCCATTGATGGTCCGAGGACCTGTACAGTGAGACACGTTTAAGGCATTGGTCTGAGGAATGTCTCGGTGCGTCCCAATACCTAGTCAAATCCAATTTTGACATCTTTTCATAGCCTTATTGTAACATGTATTACCAGTACCAGCTCAAAACCATATAATTTAAAGTTTTTTTTAAATAAAGTAATAAAATGTATATTGAGCAGAATTAAGTTCAGCCTATTGATTCGGCCTGCCACAACGGTCCCAATTTCTCACGTGGCCCTTTGGGGAAATTAATTGCCCACTCCTGGTATATAGTATGTATGTATGTAAATAGTATTTGTACGGTGGCCGACATGTGCAAACACATGCAAATAGACAAAACACAAGCAAATAAACATCTTTATTAAATGGACAACACATGCGCAGCATTCAGCAAACGCGCTGCAAATATAGGAACACGCTGCAAATACACACAACACAACCAAATACATAAACGCGCTGCAAATATAGAAACTCGCTGCAAAAAGGAAAGCACGCAAACCCCGAAAACAAATGCAAACAGAAAAACGCAGCATCCAGATTACACATTGGAAGTGATCCAGGCCTCTAGGGGGAATCCTAAATGGAACAGCTTGATTTTAGACCCCACGGAGCAAGAGAGAGCAGATGAGAGGTTTGTTTTGGAAACGCTCTTTTAAAATACTGTAAAAGAGGATTTCCAAATGTAAAAATGAATACTAACCTTTTTATGTCGCCTCTCTGGATCGAAAATCAAGCTGTTCCACTTAGCGCTCCCCCTAGAGGCCTGGATCACTTCCGTTGTGTAATCTGGATGCAGCGTTTTTCTGTTTGCATTTGTTTTCGGGGTTTGCGTGCTTTCCTTTTTGCAGCACGTTTCTATATTTGCAGCGCGTTTATGTATTTGGTTGTGTTGTGTATATTTGCAGCGCGTTTCTATATTTGCAGCACGTTTGCTGAATGCTGCGCATGTGTTGTCAAATTAATGAAGATGTTTTCTTAATTTGCTTGTGTTTTGTCAATTTGCATGTGTTTTCTTAAGTTGCAGGGCGTTTGCACATGTCGGCCACAGTATATTTGGTATCGTGGTATATTTGGTTTGTTTTAGGCAAAGCTGACAGGAAACACTGTAAGTTCCGGCCAGACCCCGGTATCCCAGAATCCTTCACTGCTCATAATGAGGACTACTTGGGCAGCGGCTGGTCCAGAGGTCACATGGCTCCGGCTGGAGACAACAAGGCCTCCGTGGTAGGAGCAACCACACACACAGAACCACACACACACAGAATCACGCACACACAGAACCACACATACAGAACCCCACACACAGAGCAATGCACACAGCCCCACGTACACAGAAGCACCCCACACACTAGGGGTGCAAAACCGAACCGCAAAAAAAAACGAATTGTTCAACACACAAACCACTGTTCGTTTTTTACATGTAAGCCGCGGTTTTTAGGATCTACGAGAAAACACTACCTAACACCCTTTGTCCTTCCCCTTTCCCGTAACCTTTCCCGGAGAGTACCTGTCCAATGAACTGTCAGTATATCAATGACGAGTCACATACAGGAAGGAACTGGAGAGCAGTGTTGTCTCAGGCTGTGTCTACTACCGCGCACTTGTGCACTTCGAGCACTGACTTTCAGTGCTTAGGGCGCTTACACTGACAGAACCAGCAGAATTCAGTGCACTGAAAGTACCTGGATGACACACTGCAAACGGTCAAAAAATGCAGTGTACAACGATGGACACTACTCGCCCTAAACGGGCGCCATATTGGCTACGTAGCGGAAGAGGAGGAGCCCTTTCGGCAGCTTTTCATTTCAATTCTAAAATAATGGCGGACGAAATGACTCGCGAGCAGATTCGCCTTAGATTCGCGGGTGTCACAATCAGATTTGCGTCCGTCACTTCCCGCCAAGTGGTTAACTTAAGTGTTCCATTTGAGACAGCACTACTCAGCGACGGAGTGCACCACAGATGTAAGTGCACTGTATTGCAGTGCACTGTATTGCAGTGTACTTAGTAAAGTGCGCGGTAGTAGACACAGCCATAGACTTATATTGAATAGACACAGCTTCTCTTCCAAGATGGCGTCCCCATTCATTTCTATGAAAAGTGCTCAGTGGCGCAGTGAGGCAAGCGGGAGCGCGAAACGGACCGCGCCATCTTTCCAGTTCCGGCTCATCCGGTCTTGCGCAGAACAGTGGTTCGCCTTTTTCCAAGCTCCGAGACTCGTGCACGCTTGCAACTAGCTGTACAAGGTCATACTTTGCGACAACCAGGCGGAAGCGTGTGAGCTAAGGCATTGCAGTGGCAGAATGGGGTACAGCAAGACCGGATTAACCATTAGGGCAACTGGGCACTTTCCCAGGAGCACATTACATCTAAGGGGCCCTGGACAACGTCAACTAAAATGTTATATCACGTTATGAACGCAGTCCTTACTTTCCTTAATGTGAGCACTTTATTGCAACTTGTTCGATCAAAATATTATGTTAAATCACGTCAAAAACAGTGTTTGTGTAGTCTAGTAGCTGCCTGCACAAATGCCGCTTGCCAACTGAACGAGATTCAAAGAACTGAGTCAGTAAAATGATCCGAACTTCCCATCACTAATGTTCCCTTTTGTGCTTGTGCCCTGTTCGTATCTGCGAGGACATTTGCAGGCAACTTTTCTTGACGTAAGAAAAAAGTATTCTATGAAAAAGTTAGTAGTATGAGCCAGGTTCGAGAATCGAACAAAAATTATTGGGGGAGATAGTTTTGGATATGTTGACTTGACTGGAGTTAATAGAGAAAAACGACCGGACGAGCCGGGTGCCTAACCGGAAATGCAATACCACCTACATCCACCGAGGCCATTGCCTCAAGCCAAGGTGCGAGGGGTGGGGGTCTGAGTGTTGCCAATTTACCGACTTTCTCGCTATATCTGGCAACTTTCCAAACCCTCCTGGCGACTTTTATTGTCAAAAGCAACTACCGACAGATCTAGCAACTTTTTCCGGTGTTGTTGGAGACTTGCTGGTGTTTTAGAGGATCTGACATTAAAGTACGGATCGTTTTGCAGTACTGTCCTCAACGAGCAACTGGTGGTGCCGTGTGCTCCTCCGCCGTTCCAAAGTACTCACAGGCGGTCAGTCTCACTATAGCCTCACGCAGCACTGCTACTTTCCTTACTGAGGAGTTGGCAACACTGCTGGAGAGAGGCAAATCATACGAAGCTAGGCACGTGGAAAGGTAATACATCTAACATGATGGGGCATCTACGCCGGATATACAGAAAATACACAGAAAATACAGAGAGAACACTGAAATGGTAAAAAAAAAAAAACCTTCGACTTCCCCCTAATATGCTAAACAAACTGGTGTGTTCTTGTGTGTCTGCAGCAGTCCATGGCTGAGACATTTTACTTGTCCAACATCGTGCCTCAGAACTATGAGAACAACGCTGGCTTCTGGAACAGGTGTGTTTCCTGCTTTAGAACATTGTTGCGTTCTGGAACAGGTAGGTACCCTACTCTAGAACATTGCAAGGTTCCACTCCGGACAAATCTGTTGCTTGGTTGTTGTGTATGTGTGTAGGCTGGAGATGTACTGCCGGGATCTGACCAAGCATTTCCAGGATGTGTGGATTGTCTCCGGCCCGCTGGCCCTGCCCGAAGAACAGGATGATGGGAAAAGGATGGTGACATACCAGGTAGCCTCAGCTATGTAGACAGCACCCAGGCCTTCAAGAACACCACCTATTGTTAAAGTAGTACATTGATGTGTATTATTTGCTGAGACTGGAGGGAGTATCATGGAATGTTGGTCATATTGCAGTTCTGTCTTTTATCCATTTGAGGGCAGTATTACACAGCATGTACCTTTCATACAAATCTGTAGATGGAGAGAGAATTTCTTTCCTCGACCAGTTACATCATAATTCTGTCTCTACAGGTTATTGGAAGAGATGACGTTGCCGTGCCAACCCACCTCTTCAAAGTCATCCTCGTTGGAAACATGAACAACACCGACCAATCAGCATCTAGACCCATAGCCCTAAGTGCCTTTGTGGTCCCCAACCATCCAATAGGCTTTGAGCGACCCCTGAAGGACTTTGAGGTCAGCCTATCAGAGCTGGAGAAGGTGTCAGGGTTGCGCTTTTTCTTGGGGCTGGGGGCGGGGTCTCTGCCCAGCCTGTGTGAGCAGGACTCGTGTCAGCTGATGAGCTATACGGAGTTCCATCTCTACCTGGCTGGCAGGAAGGTGGGCAGTGCCCGTTCCTCTGACAAGCTGGAGCGACACATGGCGGAGCTGCAGGAGAAGGGCATCGCCCCTGATGACTACCTCCTCAAGCTCTACCAGATGAAGAAGATGGAGCTGGCCAAGCAGGAGCAGCCTGAGACAACGAAGGGCATCTGAGGACCAAACACAGCCAGCACGACCCATAGAGTGGAGGCTAGATCTGCCGCTGAAGACCAAAACATTGTTTCATTATACTGAAATGATCCATATATATACAGTACCAGGCAAAAGTTTGGACACAAATGTGTCCAAACTTTTGACTGGTACTGTATGTTATACTGATAAACAGCTGTGGTGTTTGTTCCTGTCATTAACAGCGCTGTTTACAAAATGAAAGTAGGATGTTTAGGATGTCTTTACTATGGAGCATCTTTGATGGTGTTCTAGAACACACGCGGTTGTAAGAGCAGTACAGTGGTTCTCATCTTTACTAATGTTCTAAGGGGATGTCTGAGGCCGTGTTCACACTTGACTTATTTTTTTCATAAAAAAGCGCTGCCTTCAGCGCCTTTTTACATGCAACCCTATGGGAAAAGGAAAAAGGCGGACGCCTTTTAAAAAAGCGGCCGCCTTTTAAAAACTTCTTAAAAAGCGCAGCGCCCGACGCCTTTTTGAGTTCAATTTTCTCAACTTTTCAAAAAAGCGCTGGGTGACGTCAAGCGCCTTTCTGACAACTGACCAATCAGGACGAGGAGAGTAGGTACGCGTGTACCTTCCCTAGTAACCTTCTACCTTAGTTACCAGGCTATGGCTCCTCAAACGCCAAAGCAAGTCATTGCATTTTATTCGCCATATTAGCTAGCTATCAATAAGTAACCAACAGAAAATAACGGATAATAATGTATCGCTAGAATGTATTGTAGCGGGGTTTGCTCGTTTAAAGATAGAAATACTTAATGTATCATAAAGTCTCGTTCTTGGGGGGGCACCACCTCTTATTTGTTAAGGGACAGAGGAAACCTTGTTTAATAATATTGAATAATAGCCTTTGTTTTAATCAGTCTAATCTTAAGTAGTGAATTCTATGAAAGTAGAGCAGATCAGATAACGTGAGAGATATGTGAATATTATATACAATGATTTATTTAGGAAAATGTAATTATAATGAACAAATACCAGAGAAGTTATAGGTCAGTTGAAAGTGAGTTGAGTTTAACTGTATACAGTAGGTCCTATAAACTATGATGAGGGTTGGTACAAGATGGTAGGTTGAGAGCGCATGGGGAGGGGGAAGGGAGAGAGAGAGAGAGGCTTCTGGAGAACAATGGGAGAGTATGTTAACTAATCCTAACGAAAGTTAGGTTAAATCATTTGTAAACTAAAATCAAACGTAACAAATTAAATCACAATATGCCAATGTTCACAAGTAAGAAATGTAGCAATATCGCAGTTACTGTTGTCAGTTTGAAGAAGAAGAGTCAAAGTTCCGTTCGTCGTTGTCAAACGGTTAGAGCAAAGAAATATTTTGTTAAAGTTCCTGGTGGTCCAGTGAGTGTGCAGGTTGAGAGGAATAGGTTAGAGAGTGACGCGTTCACCTCAGTTTAATCCTACGAACAAGCGGGGGTGATTGTGCATTTGGGGGTTTTATACTCCCAAGAGAAAGGGGGGGGTCCCCGTGAAGGTGACCTCTTTCATTGGTCAGTTTCTCCCCACCTGGGCGTCGTCCTGAGCTCTGCCTAGGTGTGAAGTGGCTTTGGCTTTTGGAGTTCCGTTATTTCAACTGTCCATGGAATGCTTAAACTTCCGAATATAACAATACAACATTTGTAAATGGTTTTGTTAGTATGGTACAATCATTTTGATATCAAGATTGGCTGACTTAACTATACCTGAAGGGAAGTTATAATCAAACCTCAGTTAAACAACGTTCTAAGTAAATGAGAAAAACACACATTATAACACATCCACTACTGCCATTGAAATAGTGTCCATAAGCCATGTAGTCCTTGAGAATATGTTTGTAAATCCACATAAGAAAGTTCTTCCTTATAAATCCTTTGTCTGATACTGAGGCCATGTGGCCTCTGTTTCTGACCCCATGCTGGGAAAGAAGCTTTGAAGCTTCTTCTCTGGGAGACAAGGACAAAGGGGGAAGACCCTTTCCTTGTCGGGGGTAGGAGAAGGTGTGATGGTACCGTGCCTTGTCTGTTGACTGTGCTACAGTATGATTCCCGTTCAGGTTTCAGAACAACATTTTATTATGTTGACTAGATCACTATGTCTTGTTTAAACAATTGCTTCTTGTTCAGGGCACCTAAGCCCAGACCAGGGCTGGCCATGACGTGTGAGTGAGACTAACTAATCTGTCTCTATGTTGGTAAGATGTGTGACTGGTCTGGAGTGTGTGTCCTCAGAAAATATCAAACCAGAAAACCACTTTCTCTGCAGGAAGTTCAAAGGAGGAAGAGAGAGCGTGGGTGGACAGGCCACCGCAGGGTTGAGTGGCACTTATACCAATTGTGGATGTTTAGCTCCACTCATGTGGGTGCACCTGGTGGTGTTTGTGGAGCAGGTGCTCTGACTAACCCTAGGCTGTAATTAGTGTCTCCTGACTCCGTTCTCTGTCCCAGTGATTTCCCTTTAGAACAGCGCCCCAGAAACATGACTGCTCTCCGCTAGGCTGCTAGCACCTAGCATGCTACTGCACAGCCCTGTGTGTGTGCACACCGATACCTTCCAGGGCAGCTCATGGGTTAACTCCTCAGCTGACATGATGCAGCTGAAGAGGACATGACAACACACTGTTCCCTCTGGTGGCCAGCAGGTGGCAGTACCACTCAGCTCAGTTCCCCTGCAGCTGGGCAATTTAGATGAGAGATAGGGGGGTCCAAACTTCCTGGAACTCAGTAGCAGCTTCTTGTTGTTTAGAAGCTCTCTGACCAGGAGCACAGACACACACAGACACACACACACAGCATGGGTGAAATGGGTCCATCAGTATTTATAGACTACATGTTCGGCTTACTGGAATCCAAATATCCTTTTTAGGCCACTTTTGACTTTTTCTTATTCTTTAACTAGACTCATCTAAAATAGAAACAATTAACTTCTTTAAGTGTAGGGAAGTAGACCACAGCTTAGTGGGAGAGGGAATAACCTCTAGGACTGTCTAGCATTCTCTCTGTCTCTACCCTCTCTAACCCTCTCTCTGTACACTCTCCCGCCATCGTATAGCTGTCTTTGTTGTTTTCATTGCGATCCTCTTTCCTGGAAATGGATTCTGCTGCCATGCAACCAAAGAGAGAGAAGGTAGATTAAGCATTTTATAGTCACCACGGGGACTATGCCCCTGATAAGGGCACACTGTCAACATGGTATATGTTCCTGTGAGTGTGTGTCAAGGAGACAAACAGGAGTGTTTACTCTTGGGGTGAAGTCTGTGCCTCCCCCGTCCTCCCCCCTGGGAGAACACCGCTCACTCCTACCCCGTCCTGGGACCTCATCAACGCCCTACTGCCATGGTGATGCCATACAGTACTGAACAGAGGAGGGTAGAGCGGGAGAAACAGATATAGATGTACACTCTGTGTGTGTGTGTATGCATGTGTGTGTTGCGTGCCATGTCACCTCTCCTCATGCTCCTCCTTAGGGATCTGACAGAGATACACGGAACCTTTGTCCTCCATCCTCATCATTCCTTTCTACCTCTGTGTCCTATCATCCCTCTAGTTCTCTCCATATAATTATCCCTCCATCCTTTTCCCCTCCTTCCTCTATCCTTCCTTCCTCTATCCCTTCATTTCTGATTGCAGTCAGCTGCATTAAGCCTGAGCTTGACTTCTTTCTTTCTCTGTACGTTGCCCTTTCTCCCCTTTATCTCTCCACCGTTCCCTGTCAGTCCCTCCATCCATTGCCAGTGGGTTCATATTAAACCTATTGTTGAGGTATCCATGGAGATCAAACAGTAGATTGGTGTGTGCATGTTAGTGTGTATGTGTTTTGAGAGCGATGTTTAGACACCTCACATGAAAGCAAACATGTTTTTGCTGTGTCATCTATTTGTGAGTGTGTGTGTGGGTCAGGAGCCACTGATTGACAATAATAGGCTTAGGCAGGTATGGATCCCATCTCACTTTGATATAAACACACACACAGTCCACATAGAGCCATGCTGACACCTGCCACTGTTGTTTATGATAAACAATGTAACAAGCCACTCGCGGTCACAAAGGTGAGACAGCGGTCATGCACACACACAATGGACATACTCAGCCACCGATCTTCACCCTCAACATGTGCTGCGCCAGTCTTAACTCCCTCAACATACTTAACTCCCTCCCTCAACATGCTCCTCACCAGACTTACCCCTCCCCCCCCCCCCCCCCTTAACACGCTCCTCACCAGACTTAACTCCCTCAACACGCTCTTTACCAGACTTAACTCCAATGAGGTTTACATGCAATAAACACACCATAGACACAAAAATAGACACTTAAAGCTTATATTAACAAGACAGTTTTAGACACACAGAAAGAGGGGTATGACAGATAGAGCGTAGAGCAATATAGAGAGAGGGAGAAGGAGAGAGAGGGTGAGAGAGAGTGTGATTATGTGTTTATGATGTTGGGGTCACATGATCTTAATGCCTTCATCTGTTCTAGAGCTGACCTGATTACAGCAACCAACCCTATCCCACTCCCTGTAGACCGAGCAGGAGTTGAAAAGTCCCTGTAGACCAGAGCCTGTTGCACCAGCTGAGCATACATTTCCTCTTAATTTAGGGTTCATAATCCACACTAAACGATACCTTGAATCTAGTTAGTTTGACACTAAATTTGTATTGATATTTGTTTGCACCACGGAGACATGAGGTTCATATTAGCTACACTTGCATTGGTCCTGGGCAAGACATAGTAACCAAACATAACTGGAAAGTTAAGTTCTAGCTAAGTACCTATGGCCAAGTACGTCAAGTTTGGACTTGTGTACTTGATAGTTCGACCCCGGCAAGTTCGGAACAAACTTCCAAGGACAGGAGGATGCAGTACGATCATTCTGTTCTTGCAAACTTGTTTGACGTCTTCATTCATTGCATTGCCCAAGTACGGTTCCAATCCAAAGAACACAAGTCACCAAGAACGCCAAAAATACCCGGAAGTGTTCTTGATCCGCCCCTTTTATCGAGAAAGCATCGGTTTGTGACTTGGCCAGCAAGAACGCATCTGATATCCCACAAGTCATTGCGAGATGCTAGGAGAGCTGGTAAAACTTCACAACTGTGTTTTTACTTTTCTTATTTCAGGTGAACGGTAAGTGTAAATCAGCATCTGAATAAAATGTGACGGGAAATGGGCAGTGTAGTAACTGAATATTTGCTTATTTTATTCAAGAAACTTCTAATTTGCTCTGACTTTTCGATTAGCTAGATAGCGTTATTCAGTTCAATGCAGTGGATACGCAATAGTTAATGTTAGCCAGCTAAGTTAGAGGCTAGCATGAGCTACACAAAACATAACTGCCGTTAAAGCAGGGGTGGGCAATTAATTTTCCCAAAGGGCCACATGAGAAATTGAAACCGTTGTGGCAGGTCGAACCAATAGGCTGAACTTAATTCTGCTCAATATTAATTTTATTAAATCTTATAAAAAAACAGTAAATCATATGGTTTTGAGCTGCAACTGGTAATACATGTTACAATAAGGCTATGCAAATATGTCAAAAGTATCATACATTTTTTTGAACATACCTTTAAACCTTCACTAAAATACATAAGAAAAAAATAAGAAAAATTAGTGAGAAAAATCCAGTCTGTCTTGGGCTTGAACAAGTGCATTGAAGTCTGGTTGAATGTTTGAGGTAGATATGCGAAGGACAGCTGACAGGTGATCTTGAGGGTCTGCAGCTTAACTAGAAAACCATCAGCGGCCCACGCCTACTCTGCATCAGTCAAGTTATTTTATTTACATTTAGCAGACGCTCTTATCCAGAGCGACTTACAGTAAGTACAGGGACATTCTCCCCGAGGCGAAGTAGGGTGAAGTTCCTTGCCCAAGGACACAACGTAATTTTGCACAGACTGGAATCGAACCGGAAACCTTCTGATGCCCAGTATGTGGATAGTGTGAGGGGGGACAGACCGTGAGATCGTGGAGGGTGACGCTCACTGGAAGACAAAAGCAAATGAGAGCCAGGTGCAACCTTACTGACTTGGGGCGCTGAAACATCGATGATTAACTGTTGTTTTCTGGAGTATTTTCTCATGGCTACGCCGATGGGGCCAATCATGAAGCCCTGGACCACTTTGTTGGAGAGAAACAAAGACACAGAGGTAGGGGTGGCGAGTGCCAACCAGAGGTTGGGGCAGTGAAAGAAGTTGGAAAGCAGAGCCATGAGAAACCGTAAGTGAAACCACTGATGACAAATTTAACAAAGGTGGGGTCTGGATGGGGATGGAGTTCTCTGGTCAGAGCGGGGATAATGATGGATGGGTGCACTGACAGGGAGCTTTGTGGTCAGTGGTATCATGGGAGCTCAAGGAGCGAGAGTGGCCCACAGCAAAACGAACAAACGCTGACGTACCTGCAGAAAAACATTGAGCATCTGCCATTTTTAAAAGTTATCGCAAATCATGCCGATCTGGAATAATTCAGAGGCCATGGCGATCGTTGCCTGCAGGGCTAGAGGAGGGCTGTGGGGTGATGGGGTTGAGGGCGAGGAGGGCTGGGACAGAAGGCAGCGGGGGGTAGGAGGGGTCGGGGGCTGGAGGAGGGAGGAGCAGCGACAGTACATGCCAGGGAGAGAGGGAGCGCCACACAGAGAGCAGGGCCAGGTGGAGAGGGCAGCAAACATCTGGCAATACAATTCTGCATCCAGGGCACCCCAGAATGCTCTCATTGAATAGCTGGAGGTGACCTATGGCTTTGGAGGTGAGACACATGGTAGGTGTGAAAAGCTCTGCCACCGAACAGCAGGGCAGATGGAGGATAAGGGAGAGGTAGTCATCCAGCTGTGAATGATGTTTGGGGAGGCAGAGCATACATCTCTGTACAGGGAAAAGTTGTAGGTGAACTTTGGAGTTGTGAGTTTGCGGCGCCGGGAGGGTTCCTGGTGGAGGAGCCTGCTGGTCCATCGATGGTGTGGCGTACAGAGATTAGAGAAAGATGAAGGCGGTTGGCCAGGTCAACGTAACTATCTTGGAGGATGATGATCTGTAGGGAGGGGAGACTGGGGAGGGCATGGAAGCTGAGGATGTAGTGGGGCATGCTGGAGGAGTCACCGTGACCAGGGTGACGTGGGAGTCAGGTCCAGGCTGACTCCCACGTCCCAAGATGGTGAAGGTGGTGTAGGTGGTAAAGGTGGTGAAGGTTATGAAGATGGTGAAGGTAGTGAAGGTGGTACAGGGTCGGAGGGAGGATTACTGTAGTGCCACCTGCAGGTAGGGATAGAGGAAGCTCCGCAGACACGGAAGGGGGGGCAGGAGGAGTGAGGATGCCGGAGGGAAAAACAGGAGGTGCAGATAACGACTGAGGGCCCAAAAAAGAAAGGAATACAGACAGCAGGGCAGGGGACCGGGGCCTTCGGGGAGCATGAAGACCGTCTTCTGGAATCTCTGTGGAAGAAGCAAGCAATTCAGAGAGGGGCTGGGCTGGCCAGAGACGCAGCCCATGAGCCAGCTGTTGCAGCCAGAGGGGAGATCCAAGCGGAGCCCCGGTGGAGAGCGGAACTTGGAGAGGAAGGTTGGAAAAAACCTGCCATGGGCCTCTGAGGGTAAGAATGCGTTTTCCTCTGTGTTGGACCTGGGAGGAGCTATAGCACCCACGGTGACAAAAGATCCTGGAGCTGGGCTGCCCATCTCAGGGATGCGTCTGGACCGGCAAGACTGGACCATCCTCTCGGGCTGGGAGGGAAACTCGTTGTGGGACAGGTGAAGGTTTAAGACGTCCATGCCAGGAAGTGGTGAGAGCTTCTTCTACGAGCGTAGCGTAAGATGTTGCAGTGTACAAACAGCTGTGTGTGGGAAAAGTGTAGCAGTAGCAAGACGTAAATGTTTTGTGGACAAGAGTTTGAAGTGATTGTTGTGGCAGGTGCGTCAGCAGGTTAGGTAGACGAGGTTCTGCGTTAACATGAAAGCACAATAACAGGTAAATCTAAGGGGGAAATATATGGGGGAAATTTGTGAAAGGGGGAAGAGTTGATGTGAGGTCTTCTCCTCCCGAACATCAGCCATAACCAACTCCATTAAAATGAGGCTGCGTTTGAATTTACACAAAGCTGGTGCAACCATGTAGAGTCTGATAACAATCCATTGAACCAGCAGGAGTTGCCTTTTTTTTGTCCCACTTCCAGCACCCTCCCCTGGGTGTGTGTGTGTGTGTGTGTGTGTATGTACAGAGAGAGAATATAGCCATGGTGGGAAACTATGGTAGAAAGTAACGCTGAACGAGGCTTCCAAATTGAAGTACTGTATTTGTTCAGAGAGATTATGAGATGCCCATTGACAAGCAGCACCTGAAGGAGCAAAGTGAGCATTTTCACAGAAAGGTGAAGCGAGGATAAAAGATAGGATACGAGAGGAGGATGGGAGAGTTTTTCCAACTGTTGAACAGAAGACTTTGTTTCTGTCAGAGTTCCAAGCTTCTAACACACATACTGCACACACCAGCAGATGCAGAGACACACACACACACAGTAAGTACTCTCAAATGAAGAGAGCAGACATACAGTAGACTCACTTTGTTTATTACCGGAGGCTAGTTTTATATATACAGACACTTATTTGCAAAGTACTAAAAAGTATTTCAACTAAAAAGTAGTTTTTTCTAGTACAGTTTCTCTACACCAGTGTGGTTCACGGAGGCACAGCATT
The DNA here is from genome assembly GCA_023658055.1 of Thaleichthys pacificus. Lineage (NCBI taxonomy): Eukaryota > Metazoa > Chordata > Actinopteri > Osmeriformes > Osmeridae > Thaleichthys > Thaleichthys pacificus. The sequence continues at coordinate 2,212,698 of CM042872.1, read as the reverse complement.
GTGGATGAGCAGTGAGAATTGCTCTGAGAAAATATCCTGATGACGAAAAATAAATAATGATCATACATTAAGGACTGCTTACTGTAAGAAATAACTGGTGTATTGCATTTCTCACACAGGTCATATAAACAATCAGGATAATTAACGATGAAACCGCTTAGCATTGCTTTGATGTATTTCTGCATCTTTGTTCAGACTAAAGCATCTCTTGTTTACAACTAGAACAGTATGTTGGGGAATTAAAGAGTGGAGATGTTGATCTCTGCCCCTCCACAGTTAAACAACCCTGTCTTGTACCAGGTACCTGTCTCTGTGGTACCTGGTACCTAAATAGCATGCAATCAGATTTCTCTGGTCGGGACAGCCTCTCATATGATCTATAGCCAGTCACACCATAGCAGCAAATAGCCAGCCCGCCTTCACCCTAACCCCAGAACAGAGCAGAGCATCTGATCCATGTTCAGAGTACAGTCTGGTCCATGTAATGCCATTCAGAAGGTACAACTGCTCCCAGATCAGCAGTCCAACATTATGGACTGAGAGGCTGGATCAGTAGGAACTCTATAATAGCAGGGGGTCATAGCTGAGTCTGGATACGAACAGCCTCTAGCTCTATATTTAAAATAAAATCTTCTTAAATGGCAGAATTTAAATAATGCCTAAATTCAACTATGAATTTTAATTATGGGATTAGGGTTTGTGTTGTAGAGTTATGGATTGTGGGTTGAGTGTTATAAAGTTATGGTTAGTGTTGTGGAGTTATGGTAGAGTTGGAGTGAGTGTGGTAGACAAGGAGTTAGTGGGGTGTGTGTTGTAAAGGTGGAGTTAGTGGGGTGTGTGTTCTAGAGGTGGAGTTAGACATACTGGGAATTGAGCCTCTTCAGAGATATTTGCTGTACCTACACAAGTATACACACTGTACAAGGTATCTGGTGTTGTCCTAACTATCCCGGTACATAGATAAACAGTATTACACTGACTGTATCCAGGTACATATCTATAAAGATACATGTGTGTGTGACCATGTATATCATTATACAGGTGTGTTTGTCTCCAGGTATGTGTGGATCCATGTCCTAGCAGGCACACACTGGCTCTATTGCTACAGAAAACAGCCCTTCTTTACATCTGGAACCCCAACCTGACAGGAAACAGTTGTGCAGTGTTTTTTTATTATTACAGTTATCTAGAGCAGGAGGAAAGAGCAGAGGAGCTCCAGCCTCTAACCCAGCTTCTAGCCCAGAAACGGGATGTACTCTGGAAGGGACAGGAGACACGTCACCATATATAGAGCCAGGACTTTGTACAATACAAACTTTGACACATCCTTTTGTAAATAATCCTCTTAAACATAGCAAATTATTGCTAACCAAACGCAGGTAATTTGTGCAAAATAGATAAAGACATGTTTATCGTGCCTTGAGCATGCCCTCTACTGTGACGCATGCTGAACCAATACTTGAACTCATAAAGAAGCAGGACCCTAGTTGCGGTCATTGCTGGCTAGGCAAACCCTGACCCTGGAGACCAAAGGAACACACTCAGAGCCAGTTAGAGCAACTAAACCAAACTAAGCTCTACAAGGAGAGAGAAATAAAGATATGTTCAATCATGAGATGCTGATTGTCTCCTAGCAGCCTGGCTATAGCACCAACCATGGCCAGGTGGTCATTGATGATACAATGACTTGAGTGCTGCTAGACCAGATGAACCTTGTTTATAATGTGTAAACTTAAATGTGACATTTAATTAAAGGAAGTAGCAATTAGAACTGTGATAAAAGTGTGTGCATGCCAGCGGTCATATTTCCTGCTCTCTCCTTCGGCCTGTGTGGTTATCATGTGGTCAGGGTTCCTTTATTCAGGATTTCAGATTGGTTTGATCATGATTCTCCATGTCTGATAAGACCACCATTCCACTTATACTCTAAAAAATATAAAAAAATGTCATCATCATAATTTTAGTGCTATAAAGACTGGTAACATCAACAAAGTTACATTTATATTCTGAAAAATGTGTATCCCTTTGTCACTGTTTGATCTTGCTTTGGTCAAACAGCGGTCCTTCAGGTGAACATGGAGATCAACCATCATCCACAATTGATCGTAGCTGTCCTTCCATATGCCCACAGTTTGGGTAATGCTAGAGATATTGATCCAATATTGACTAGCTGTGATCAGGTCCTTTGGTCTTTTAAACAAATCGTCCCATTGGTCCTGTGGTCATTGTAACCCCTGTGACCTTTGCTGGTCACAGGTCCCCCATGCATATGGATGTTCAGGCACAGCTGACCTGACATGTCTGAAATTGGGGGTCCAAGGTAGCCTTTCTTCATCCATGGAGGATAGAGAGAGTCATCATCCATGCATGGTGAGCCGCATGTGGAAGTTCTCTCAATCCTCTCTCTTCCTCATCTTCCTCCTCCTCTTCTCATTCCTCCTTTCCTTCCTCTCTTTCCTCTCTCTATCACCTCCTCCTCTCACTCGTCCTCTCCTCACTCCTCCTCCTCCTCCTCTCCCCCCCATCTCCTCCTCTCCTTTTCTCTCTCCTCCTCTCCTCCTCCTGTCCTCCTCCTCCTGTCCCTCCTCCTCCTGTCCCTCCTCCTCTTCTCACTCCCCCTCCTCTCCCTTGTCGTCTTCTCATTCCTCCTCCCTCCCTCCCTCCCTCCCTCCCTCCCTCCCTCCCTCCCTCCCTCCCTCCCTCCCTCCCTCCCTCCCTCCCTCCCTCCCTCCCTCCCTCCCTTCCTCCTCCCCCTTTGTCTCCCCCAGACAGAAACCTTCTGATCTACAGTACATTCTGTCAACAAGCTAGACTATGGGAGTAGGGGGGCGTGTCCTACATGGCTTGTTTCTACTGAAGACTCTTCTCGTGTCTGTTGGGGTCGGGGTCAGAGGACAAGGGGCTGCAGGGCTCAGCAGGACTGGGCAGGTCACAGCAGTCGCCACCTGGGATGAGGATGTGGATCACTTCGCTGGTGGCCCGAGTAACGCTGTCATAGGAGGGTGGTGACGAGGTGGAGGACAGAGTGTCTGAGCGCTTCATCTCCCCTCCTCCGCCATAGTTCTCCTTCATCATCAGGGCGATCAGCCCCTCCTTCTCTGGCGTCGCCCGCCCAGCCCCTCCATCCGCCTCGTCCTCGCTGCAGGCCCCTGTGCTGCCGCCCCCCCGCCCCCCGCTGGGGGAGTGTGTGGCAGTGTTAATCTGCCGATAGAGCAGCGAGGCCTGCTTCATCTGACGACGCACCAGGTGTCTCCGATAACAGCGCTGGATGACGGCAGCCGACACGTCCTCCTGCTTCCGTCTCAGGGTGGTGGTGATGGGCTCGTAGGAGATCTTGGAAGGGTTGGCCATCATGAACTTCTCCTCCATCTGCTGCTTGAGGGCATCCATCTCCCCAGACTCGCCCAGGACGCGCTTGGTAAAGGCAAACAGGATGTCCAGGCAGTGGATCTTGTCTCCGCTCACCATGGGCAGGTCCATCGAGATCAGCTTGATTTTGTTTGGCTTGGCGATGCGCAGAGGTTCCGAAAGCGTGTCGGCGAAGTCGGAGAGCTTTGCGTACTCGATGAACTGGGTGGCCTCGGGGTCAAACTTCTCCCACACCTGGAAGAAGACCACAGAGGTCAGACACAGAACACTTGTCTCTCTTGTATTCGGTCAAAGCTACAGCAGGATTAGAATCAAATCAGTCTGGGATGTGCAAGTTTCTTAGAGCTGTTGTTGGTGAGGACTCCTGGGGGCTATGTGCCAGAGGTGTGAATGTGTGAGGAACATGATGGCCGTGCTGCACAGCACCAGGTCACACTCTCCTTCCAGCTTCATCACAGGACGGAGCAAAGCTTTCTATAGGCCGTGTACTATGAGTCAATATGTACAGTAGATGATGACAGCAGATGATACTGCATTAATACACTGTACATTATTAACTTTATTGTAGATATTATATCAGACATTCTGGTCACTTCATAGTTATATCACACTATTATTTCAGGTACTACTTAACCCATTAAGGAGTAGTGTCACATATGTGAGTGTTTAAAAGTGGGTGCCACAGTGTAAAAAATATGTGATTCAAACATTCCAATTGAATATTTTCCGAAAACGACACAACAAACACTTGGTATGGCTTCAGCATGTACTAAATAGAAGGCTAGCACAGTAACATTAGCATGGTAGTAGCATTGCTATGGGTATACTGCTAGGTAACTTAGCCTGGCAGCTAACTAAGCCCACTAGCTACAGTTTCTGAAAAATAAAAATAGCTGTGGGGACCTTTGAAAATATTTACTCTTAACTTACTCTCTAAATGGGTTAACTTATATGAGACATGTTAGGCCTGTATTCTATAATGTTATATTGGGTATAATATGGGTTCCATCGGCTCACCTCGTAGAACATCTCAAAGTCGTCTTCACTGAGCGGCTCCGTGCTCTCTTCCGTAGCCACACTGAAGTTCTCCAGGATGATGGCGATGTACATGTTGACCACGATGAGGAAGGAGATGATGATGTAGGTGACGAAGAATGTGATGCCCACGGAAGGGTTGCCGCAGTTGCCCTTGGCGTTGGTGCCGGTGTGGGGCAGGTGGGGGTTGCACTCCTCTGGAGAATTGTTGAGGATTGGGGAGAGGAGGTTGTCCCAGCCGGCAGAGGTTGTGATCTGGAACAGGCAGATCATGCTGTTCCCAAACGTCTCAAAGTTGAACATGTCGTCAATGCCCGCCTGCTTCTTGACGTAAGCGAAGTTGGCCATGCCGAAGATGGCGTAGATGAACATGACCAGGAAGAGGAGGAGCCCGATGTTGAACAGCGCAGGAAGTGACATCATCAAGGCGAAGAGGAGTGTCCTGATCCCCTTGGCACCTCGGATCAGACGTAGGACCCGACCGATGCGAGCCAATCGGATCACTCGGAACAGCGTTGGCGAGACAAAGTACTTTTCGATGATGTCAGCAAGTACGATGCCTGGGAGAGAGAGGAAGATGAGCAACAGAGCAGGCTGGGTCACACACTGGGCATGGGCTGTTGTTGTTGAGTATAATGGTAGGTGTGGGTATTACAATGTTAGTACACTCTCATTTAGGCTCTGGTGTAGGTGTTCCTATGTAGATTCCCCCTCCTTCTACCCATTAACTGTTAGCAACCCCCCCCCCACATACACAATCATGTGTGATTCCCCCCCAGAGACCCACTGAGACAGCCTTGATTGCTGCTGCTGCACCTCCCACACTCAGCCTTGTCCACACATGCACACACACAAATACACACGCACGCACACACTCACATTCAACCCTGTCCCTGGACCAGGGTCATATTGAGAACCACACATACATCAGACACACACACACATACAACCTAGTTGTCAGCAGCAGTGTTAACGGAGGACAGATCTCCAACATTATATCTCACCCAAGCTAGTTTAGAACCATGTCAGGGACTCACGAACATTACATGCCAGCAACAAGCCATACATGCTAAGAAAAAACATACATGGAAGATCAACACACCGTTGTAGTGCCAAAGGTGATGGCTAACACAGAGAGATAGAAGCTGTTCTGATAGGGTCTAACCAGTGATGGCTCAGGGTTTAGACATTAAATTATAGCGCTGTCCCTAAAGGGGCATTCAGCTGCAGCTAACTCTGTTTCTAGGTGAATGTTGTGTGAATGACTTGAAGGCCCTTGGCCAGACACGGAGCCAAAGTGTTTTATCATCACATGACTACAGTACTGTGGGGAAGAATGACATCACTGCGTCTCAGTGTGCTTGGAGGTGTTATGGTGTTCACAGGAGTTTGGAACCAGAGGGTCCCGTTTGGATACTGAACCAGAGAACTGGGTTATCTTACCCACAATGGAGAGGATGACCACCACAAAGTCAAAGATATTCCAGCCAATGGTGAAGAAGTAGCAGCGCAGCGCCACAATCTTAACGAGGCACTCGCAGGAGAACACCACGATGAAGCCCAGGTTGATGTCGTTGAGGATGATCTCCATCCTAGGCGACTGCTCGTCTGTCTCCACCATCATCGTGATCATGTTGAGCAGGATAAGGATCATGATGATGATGTCAAATGCCTGCTTGCCCACCAGGTCAAAGAAGAAGCCCTGCACTGGATTCTGTAAGGAGGAGGAGGAGTGGTCAGAAAGGGTATGGAGCTTCTGCCGTTTAAGATGGTGTGTTTGTAGAGGCATACCAGGGGTCGGGGGATGGGCTTCTGAGGCTTCTTGGAGCCCAGCTTCTTCATGGCATTGTAGTACTTCTTCTGCTCTTCAGTCATGAAGATATCCTGGCCCCCTAAGTAAACACACCCCTCTCTGTTAACCACAATTGTCTACACACACATCATTGTTCTCTCCCCTGCTAGGAGAGGAGCATTGTTCAGACAGAAAAGATGTGTCAGCAGAGTGGAAGTGATACTCATCTTTCTCTTCTGCTGGTTGAAGTTGTCGATGATGACGCCGATGAAGAGGTTGAGGGTGAAGAAGGAACCGAAGATGATGAAGATGACAAAGTACAGGTACATGTACAGGTTCACTTCCTTGATAGGCTGCTCCTCTACCTGGATACACACACACACAGAAAATTAGGAAACTCTAAGCAGGTTGGAGGACGGTGCTATGATAAGCTTGTATTCTATGTAGGGTTGGGGTTAAGGGGGGTTTTGTAATATGACATTAGAATAATAACTTACAGCACGAGAATCTACAGCTGCATACATGATATCCATCCAGCCCTTGAACGTAGCCTTGGAACGAAGTACAGACACTAGAGTTAGATCCTACACTTGAAACACACGCACAAAAGGCATTAGAGAAAAAAAGCATCAAATCCATGCTTTGAACAGAACTGCTCTCTGTTCTGTGCTGTCATTAGCCCAGTATCGGTTGTCCATGCCCTTCCTGTATAACACATGTACCTAATGCATGTCAGAACAGGGATTCGTGAATGACAGAGAGAAAGCCTTTTATAGACTTCCTGTAGCTTGACTGTTGACATTGAGAAAGCGAGAAAGAAAGCTGGAGAAGAGGAGAGAGAACTTTGAAAGAGAGAGAGCTGAAAGAGAGGGGAAAGAGAAGAGAACAGTGAAGGAGAGTTGAGCCTTTCTTCAGCACAAGTGGCTGCTTGTCAAGAGAAATCACGGTGGTAGGCCTTATCACCTTGGTTACACGTTAATTTGGTCTTTTTGTGAATGACTAGGCTAAGTCTAGGCTATTCTTGAGAACTGCAGAAGGGGGAGAAAGGATGTGGTGGAGGGGGTAGAGATGGTGGTGGGGGCTACAGAGATGAAGGTGGGGGGGTTACAGAAATGGAGGTGGGGGGGTTACACAGATGGAGGTGGGGGGGTTACACAGATGGAGGTGGGGGGGTTACAGAAATGGAGGGGGGTACAGAGATGGAGGAGGGGGAGCCTCACCAAGGTGATGGAGATGAAGGGTAACAAAGTGAATTGTTGCTAGGCTACGGCACCAACTAAGTTAAAGGGAAGAATGAAGTGCTTGCACTCTCGCTGAGCCAAACAACATCCTTCTCTAATAGCCTCCTCCGCCGCTAAATATAGCACCAACAGGCGCGGTGCTGGCGGTGTGATTGATTCAGGAGCTCTCCGGACGCCAAGGTGGGCAGAAGAGGAACGCCGCAACTTAGGAGTGGGAGGAAAATGAAGAGTCAAACTGTGAGAGGAAGAGAAAATACAGGAGAGGAGGAGGAAAAGAGAGAGAGAGAAAGTTCAAAAACTTGCTCCATGGCCTCACCACTTGTAAGAGGGCGAGGTAGCCAGCTCCCACGTTGTCAAAGTTGACCTTGACCTTGCTCCAGTAGAACTGTGTGTTGTTGAGCGCCAGACAGTCTGTCTTGTTGTTGACGAAGGAGGCGTCATAGATGTACCCTGTCCTATTCACACAACGCCCAAACTTCCCTGCAAACAGGTTGACCCCCATGATGCTAAAGATGAGCCAGAAGATGAGGCACACCAACAACACGTTCATGATGGATGGAATAGCCCCTATGAGAGCGTTCACCACCACCTGGAGAGACACACCAAACACACACACCAAACACACACACCATACACACAATAAATGAGAAGAAAGAAAAGGACAAAACAGGAGACGACAACTGATCAGAGCAGAGTTTAGTCAAACAAAGCAGGACAGAGTACCATAGAGTACAGTAGAATAATGTACAGTAGAATAATGTACAGTAGAGTAACGTAGAGTAAAGTACAATCCAGTAGAATACAGCAGAGTTCCATAGAGTACAGTACAGTGCCATTAGAGCAGAGTAGAACAGAATCTAAATGGAAAGCCATGCAAATCCCAGTGAGAGGAAGTGAGGTCATGTTCACTGAGGAAGAAAGGAAGGAAGGTCAGAGTAAATTATGTAATTTCCCCTGTCTGTCAGAGTAAATGACATCCCTACTAGAGAGCATGGCTGGGTCTAACACAGGGTTAGGACAGGAAACATCTGTTCTCTAAGGAGGGAAATCAGGGCTTGGTTTTATGAACACAAAAGAATCCTAGATTAGGACTAGATTAACCACAGATATTTTCTTGTAATCTAGAACCGGGTTTAATCAGCTGTACTAGTTTAGGACCAGGTTTAATCTGTTGTAGTCCAGGAACAGGTTTAGCTTCTTTAGTGTAGAACCAGGTTTAATCTGCTGTGGTTTAGGACCAGGTTTAATCGCTGTAGTCTAAAACCAGGTTTAATCTGTGTCAGAGAGACCACATTTCAGGGATCATCAAAGAGGTTTGAGCATTAAAGAACTGAATACACAATACTGACAAACATGAAGCAATTACAGTTAACAACTGCAGTAATACTACTAATATTATTATTATTAACATTACAGTCTTGCTCGGCAGAAATACTACTAAAATTGCTGTACTGTGGTGCAATAATGCTACTTACAGCACTGTACAGTAATACTTCTACTACTACTACTACTAGTACTACTACTACTACTACTAATAATAATAATGGACACTGTATAGTCGAGTTGCCTGCCCTATATGTCCCATATGAGACCCTGCAATGTAAATTACTGTAAACTTTTTTTACTTAATTGTGTTCTATGCAGTTTGAAGAGCTAAATTAGCTTGGTTGCTACTTGTGCAACATTGAGTTGTAGTAATCCTGACACACTTGAATCAGTGAGACATACAAAGCAGGTGTCTGTATGGGGGAAACAGGAAGTCAGGAGGGATGCAGCAAGATGAAGCTCAGCACTCAGCTAGCGCACATGCACATATTATAATACTGCTGGTAGTGGTCCAGTTAGGCTTTAGCAGTTATGAGTTGGACAAACACCTGGTGAAGTGTGGATGAGGTAAATGGAGGAGAGATACTCCACATGCAATGATACAGTGTAATACTGTCAGAGGAAACACTAGATGAGGAGGAACGGGGAGAGGGGAGGCAGAGGAAGAAGACAGAGAGAGAGAGGTGTACGGGGTAGGGCTGAATCAGTGTAGATCTGATCAACTTGACCCCTTGACGCTTAATTTTGCACCTTGATGACTCTATGCTGACAAGGGGGGACGGTATTCCCTCCCACCTGGTGGAGGCCATTGTTGTATTTTGCACCTTCCAGTCCCCATGCTCTGAGGAGTGGTGATAACCTTATAAAAATTATCCTTGAAAGCTGTATTGCTGTGCATACTGTTTCTGGAAATGTTAAGGTATGTTTTATATTGATTTGTTTTATAGTTCTTTTTTTAATTTAACAATAATATTTTTACCATTTAGATCATAAGTCTATTATTTTGCATTTAAAGTAACCGGTTCTCTGCATACGTATCTTTCACACTCTCAGGTAAGGATGAACTAAGTTAGTCGAACTGATACGGGTATGAACTGTTCACATTTTTAAACATATGCTTTTGAACTAGCAAAACTAGTGAGGTCGGATTCCAGAGGCTTTCCAAACTCCGGGCACATCACAGCGGGAGTGGGGGTCCGTGTTCTATGCCGTTACTGTGGTTAAACTCCATGGTCTCGGCTAAACAAAATAAGAAAAGTGAAGATGCTTCCATAGAGATCAGAGACCCTGATCAAAATGATCTCACCTACGTATAAGATATGTCATGGTCTGTTTAGTGATCAAGGACACAGGTAATGGTATGGAAATATATTATTGGGTGTGCATGCCTTTGACAAGGCACAACCTATATTCTCTCATTTTATTTATTTATTATTATTTCCCCACCCTAACTCTTCCCTTGATTTTTTTACATATGTCGGTGTCCAAACGTTTGTCTTGGTCCCGATTGCATTGCTAGTATCTGCGCGAACGTTTCGTTTGACGGTTTAGGCATAATTTAAGTTTTTGTGACGAAAAGTGAAGCTAACGCTAGCTAACTAGCTAGCCACAGTCAGAAACGTCAGGACGTCACACAAAGCCATGACGTCCCATGATGCGTATGTTCATAAGGCCTGTACAATCAATACAAGCTGTGAGTCAGTGGAGACCGACTCAGTGAACGACACGTCTTAAGTCACTTTGCTCTTGCATTGCTAGTTACAGCTGACAAAAACTTTGTTCTTCAGGTTAGCAGTCCCACACACATCATTAGTATTATTACTACTCATAGTTAGCTGAGTTGAGTTAGCTGAGAAGTGGATTACAATTTTCTTTTCTTTTTTTTGCGGGAAAATTGTACATAATGCCTGCTAGGGGGTGCTCTTCTGTTGCAGATAATCCACTTCTCCAAAGCACTGGATGCTGTGTTAGCCAGTTACAGTAATAGCTACCCACCAGTTAGCTAATACTTAGTCAGCTTTGTTTTCCCTGTATTTGCACTGTTGAGCTAGTATTGTGGTGGGACTGATAGCAAATAACCACAAGAGGGGTATCAAATGATGATCATAAGTCCTGTAGAGCAATCGATGCCATTCAATATCCAAACGATTGGAGTGGATACGCGCGAGGCGGGTTTCACTACGTTGAAGTCTCTTTATAATTTAATATTTCACTCAATACTACACCAAAAACATCCAGGATCATTGCGTTTGTAAATATGAGCTTGCTGCATCTAGCCATTGTCTCGATTTCTTGCATGGGGTGTGTTTAAATTGTATTTTGATTGATAATGTGAGCTCAGTTGGACAGTATTGTATTTCCGTTTACCTCAGTCAGATTCTTTCACTGGCAGTTTGATTCATTATTTACTGTCAATGGTAATGGTATTCGTTTGCTAGAAATTCAACCATTTGAAGCAAATACTTTTGGCAGACACGGGGATCAAACTGGTGAACTACAGAGGCATCCATCAGATGACAAAACAATTTGATTAATGTTGAACTACTGCAAATATACTTACGTTACAAGCTAAAACTATCATTTGTATCACGCGTAGTTGGGAAAAACTTGTTTCAAAGGGGGTTATTTATTAATGAATGAATGCAACCTGAAGAAATGCTTAAAAAGGGGAAGTTTAAGTCATTTCTACACAGGATTGCCCAATTAGTTTGTTTTGATGCAACTCTTTGAACTATGTGAGGCTGCCACATATGGAAGCAAATCGTGACCAAAATTCAAATGCATTTGCTGAAATGCTTTTTCATTTTAAGAATGTGGCTGCATTATGCGACTCATAAATGAAATTAGTAATCAATCATCCTATTTGCATTTTCTTCTTCAAGAGTGCTCAATCTTTCACTTAATTCAAATGAAAAATAAATAGACATTTGAGATTTAATTTTCAAAATATGCCCCAGCAAATAGATACCAAAATTCAATTTGAAATGTAAAATTTGAAAATTCAAATGCATTTGCAAAAATGCTTTTTCATTTTAAGAATGTGGCTGCATTATTGGACTCATAAATACAATTAGTAATCAATCATTCTATTTGCATTTTCTTCTTCAAGACTGCACATTTTATGCCATAATCAAAAAGAAAACAGAGCGGACATTGCTTTTTCGTTTTCGTGGTCTGCCCGCAAAGTACTGCCCATAATTCGAAAACGAAAAAGCAATCTGAGCGGCGCAGCAGAGTGACGTCAGTAGCCGCTCTTCTTCAGCTCCCTGCTCACCGAGCTACCCATCTTGTTCGGTAGGGGGCGGTGTGCACATCTGCATTGCATTACATTAAAAATGTGCCGGGAAATTGATTGAATTGCCGGGTCTTTAGAGGATGCATCACAGATCATGGCGCTCCCGCAAATTGAAAAAAACGGGATGTTGATGGTTGGTCGTCCTCGTCCCATTTGAGGCTTCACAGCATCCAGCCGTTCCAGGACTGAACAGAGGTTTACTGTCACAACCTCATTAATGTGTAAATCTATGACGGCAGAGTATGCAGCCAAGTTCTCTGACTTGTTCTACTTGGTCACGGGCATCAGACTCAGATATATTATTAGATTCTACCTGCTCAGCTAATTCTAACAGTGTTTGCACAATTTGAGGGAGCGCCTCAAATTGTGTCCGCTCTGTTTTCTTTTTGATTATGGCATAAAATGTGCAGTCTTGAAGAAGAAAATGCAAATAGAATGATTGATTACTAATTTGATTTATGAGTCCAATAATGCAGCCACATTCTTAAAATGAAAAAGCATTTCTGCAAATGCATTTTAATTTTCAAATTTTACATTTCAAATTGAATTTTGGTATCTATTTGCTGGGGCATATTTTGAAAATTAAATCTCAAATGTCTATTTCTTTTTCATTTTAATTAAGCGAAAGATTGAGCACTCTTGAAGAAGAAAATTAAAATGCAAATAGGATGATTGATTACTAATTTCATTTATGAGTCAAATAATGCAGCCACATTCTTAAAATGAAAAAGCATTTCTTCAAATGCATTTTAATTTTGGTCACGATTTGCTTCCATAACCACATAGCAGGTAAACAATAGGTTTAGAGGTGGTGTAAAAAACTGTCCCAGCTGCAACCGATGCAAGCACACCTCACAATTTTCCCAGAAATTGTACCCTCTCTAGTTAACAAATATTATTAACAAGTTAATTCCCTGCCATCCTTATCTAATAGTACTTCAGTTGGGTACAAGCAAACCAAAAATCCCCCTTTCTCTACAAGATTGTTCAAATAAATAAGGAAAGCTCAATACAGATACTAGAGCCATGAAATAGAGGTGGATAGGGAGGTGGGGAGAGAGAAAGAGAGAGAAGGGAGGAAAAGGTCTAGCTGCTACCATGCTGAGTCAGGGGAGAGTGTGGTGGAAGACGGCAATAATGGAACTATGGACGACGTGGGAGAGAGAACAGGAAGGAGAGCCTCTTACCCTCATGCCTTCAAATCTGGACAGGGCTCTGAGAGGCCTGAGAGCCCTGAGGGTTCGGAGGGATTTGATGGCAGCAAAGTCTGAGTAGCCTAGCGTGTTAGCAACCAGGCTAACTAGAGACACCTGAAGAGACAGAGAGAGATAGCCTAGTGTGTTAGCAACCAAGCTATGTGGGGACATGTGGAGAGACACAGAGAGATAACCTAATGTGAAAGCAGTCAAGCTTACTAGGGACACCTGGAGGGAGACAGAGAGAGAGGTAGTTTAGTGTGTCACAAAGCTAACCAAAGAGAGAGTTAGCTACCAGGCTTCTAACAGTGATCTGCAGAAAAAAAGAGAATGTTTCAAAGGAGAGATGCATACTTCTGTTTAGCCTCTCTGGAAGTAAAATGTTAGTCTGCAGTTCTCCATTTGCAAGTCAACAAGCTCTGAGAAAAAATATTCGAGTTTGGTGAACTGTTTGGATGACTGTTGTCCTGGCGTCTAACTTGGAAGGAGACAGGTAGAAAATATGCAGAGTTGAAGCCACAGCCAGCCACCAGAAGCAGCAGGTCTACTACCATTCTACAACAGCCAGCGTCCGGTACTGGGTGCTCCGGATTGGGGGGGGGGGGGGGGGCTTACCCTGATTCCAGCGAACCGGGCCACAGCCCTGAGAGGCCGCAGTGCCCGCATGGTCCGCAACACACGCATGGTGCTGATCTGGTCAATACTGACCACACTGGCCATCAGTCCCAGCACCGAGATCTGAACCACAGCACAGTAAATGATTCACTGAGGGAACCACATCAACACTTGATTCAACACTACATGCTCTTAAGTTTCTTCCCATTGGCACTTATTTGCTTTTCACAATGTATGCTTCATGTTTTTGCTGGCCGCAATGTTTTTGGGGCTATCTCGTTGTTTATGATCATTGACCTATGCACTTTTGTAAAGCTCTCTCTTGGAAGTCGCTTTGGATAAAAGTGTCTGCTAAATGAATAAATGTAAATGATTCACTGAATCAAATTAAAGAGCATCAGTTGGGTTTATTTTCTGAATCAGATTCCACTATGTTAAGGAAATCAATTTATGTCCAACTTGGGAAATTCAACATGAAATGATATGGAATCATACCTAGGTTTTTCATTCTGGACAGTGCAGTTGACCCGCTGCATTTACAAAGTGACATGTTGACAACATTGTGAGCAATTGGGCTATGAAGCCTTAAACCTCTCTCATCTCTCCTTTCTTATTTGTGCCAGACATGGTAAAGGTGGAGTGTAAAAATATCAGATGTGTGTGTGATAATGTAGGACATAACATGAAATGTGTGTGTGTGTGATATTGTGGTAGTAACATCAGATGTGTGTCATATCGTAGCAGTAACATCAAATGTATGTGTGTGATATTGTAGTAGTAACATCAGATGTGTGTGCTATTGTGGCAGTAACATCAGATGTGTGTGTGATGTTGTGGTTGGTCTGTAGCAATGTGTGCTGTGTCATGTTCAGTTAATGAATCCCTGCCTCTCTGCCTTCAAGGGAGGAAGGAAAATTCTAACGTCACACTTGTAATTGTATGTGTGGAGGAGAGTGAATAGAGAGATAGAGAGGGGCAGCACGCAAGCAATAGAAAGAGAGAGAGAGTGGAAGAGACACAAATATAGAGGCAGAATGAGAGAGAAAGAGAGGGAGGGATCGAGCGAGAAAGACAGAGAAAGAGAGAGAGGGATAGAGCGAGGGAGACAGAAAAAGAAAGAGAGAGAGTCATTTAGAGCAGCGGTCCCCAACCTTTTTTGCGCCACGGACCGGTTTCATGTAAGACATATTTTCACCGACCGGCAGGGACGGACTGGGAGGAAAAATAGGCCCTGGACTTTGATCCAAACTGGCCCACCAGAACCGGCCTCCGTATAGGCCTACGCCACCACAGCTGCCCTGCTAATGCATGCACATTCTGGGTTTGATGTGATGCTAGTTAACGACTTCCACACTTAATGCGAGCGCGCGCAGCCCGTGAGATTTTTTGTTGTTGCTGATTTGATTTTTATTTGATTTTTTGCTTTATGTATAAACAGCCGTTTTTCAATTGGTAAAACCTTGTCTAGTGAATGTGATGTCTTTTTGTCTCTTAATTTTTCAGCCCCAGGTTTTAGCCTGGTTTTCCATCGTTATATTGTTACTAGTTAGCTTTCGATCTGTCAGTCCCACTGTTGTGGGTAAACCAGACGAAGCTACGACAGTGACACGCGAAGTGCGTTCCTTATGTCCAGTTTATTCCGTGATTTTGTTTTGATTGCTGTCAGGGCAGAAAATCCTGCTTCACAAAGGATGTTGGAAATGGAAGCAGGGTTTTCAGTGCTTTTGTGGCGATGTCAGGATATTCAGTCTTCATCCAAAACACTGGCAGAGTTGTTGTCTCAAACAGGCTTCATTGAGTGGTAACTCACGTGTCATGTGTCAAGAGGAAGAGACGCGCGTGATAGTTACCGCTCAATGAAGCCCACAAACTTGCTAAAAAATTAGTAAACAAACGTCTTTGCAGAGCTTTTTTGCTCTGCAAGGCCCGTGGAGAAGTTGAGAATCCGGTCATTTTTCTGAATAAAATGTCTTTCAGACTCTGATAATCAAATAAAAAACATTTTATAATTTTTTTTCTGTGCGGCCCGGTACCAAATGACCCACGGACCGGTGTTACAGGTCCGCGGACCGGTGGTTGGGGAACGCTGATTTAGAGGAAAAGAGAGAGGGAGACAAAAAAGGAAGAGGGAGAGTCATTTAGAGGAAAAGAAAGAGTGAGCCCTCTTGTTTGGGGTGGACAGGGCTGTAGGTGATGCAGACCTGGCGCCCTCACACAGACTGGACTATTTCAGGACGCATCAAGATACTCAATCAGGGTTCTACTGAAAGCAGGATCACCATGGAAATCGACCTGGAACACTGGCACATGTCTGGGTTGTCGACATGCACACCCCACTCCACTCTTCACCTCACCCCTTGGATCTGAACCTCCACCAAAACGATTACTACACTTACAAAGCATGCCCCCTTTTCTGGAGTATTTACTGAATGGTCATACAGAACAACACATGCCTATGGTAGGAGCGGATTAGGTAGAAGACAAGAAAAAAGGGACAGAGATGCTGTTTCCTTCTGCCTTTAATGTCCGTCTTCATGCTTTAACCTTTTCTGTCTTCCATCCCTCACACCCTGTCTATTCCCTATTCTCTCTTTCTTACCCCTCTTTTCCTTCCCTTCTTTCTCATCCCTCTCTCCATCTCTGTCTACCATGGGTGTTGTGGATGTCTGCACAAAGAACACTAATTGGTTCATTGTCTGCTCTAGACCAATAGAGATGGGAAGTAGAGAACAACTGACATGGAGTCTTGTCTTTATTTTGATTTGTCTTTCTTTCTCTCCCTCTTCTTCTCCCCACTCTCCTTTTCTTCCTCTCTCAATCTCTGTTAACCCTGCCCCTCTCTCCATCTCCCTCTCCGCTCCCCTCATCCTCCCTCAGGACAGAGAGGCTAAAAACATCCTGTTTATGTGACGTCTCTACCCAGAGGACTGTGAAGTCGCCGCTGCTTTCGTCTGATCGGACAACTGTTTTGGAGGAAGTTGGTTAGGTCGCTGAGCATTCTAGAATGCCTCCCAGGGTCTCACTTCTACCTGAGCACACCTGAGCTTGCCAGACCTGACGGAGTGTCACAAACACAGACCAGTACAGAAGAGGCTCTACAGACAACAGTGAGTGTGAAACCAAACAATGGTTCAAGACATTGCTCACACTCAGACTAGACAGGCTAGCCACCCAGACCGGCTGATCTGGTGTGCTCACACAGACAGCCTTGCATCAGGAGAGCTCTCCTGCGGCCAACCACATCATCAACATCATCACCGCACTCATCGTTGGCATGCAAGAGAGTAATGACTTGATATGTGGATACTTACATCGACAATGAGGAAGTCTAGCCAGCACCAGTAGTTAGTGAAGTACTTCTTGAATCCGTAAGCAATCCACTTGAGCAGCATCTCCAGGATAAAGATGTAGGTGAAGATCTTGTCTGCATACTCCAAAATCACCTTGATGACTTTTCTCTGCTCAATATAGATGTCCTCAAAAGCCTGAAAGAAAGAACGACTAGGACTACATTTATGATACAGTCCTATATAAATGACCATTACCAACTGGTTTTGTACATTGAGTTTTACACAGAAACTCAATCAATTTCGGGAAAATGTGTCCAAACTTTTGACTGGTACTGTATCTTTGTTAAATCAATTGCATATCTCTTTAAGTTTTTACGTTGTTATTTATATATTGTTGATTTATATGGATGTCCACTTCACATAACAATTGCTTATACATTTTCAAAATTGTTTGGACCCTTTATATGTCAATCAAAGGGTAACATCCTAGCATCCTAGGTTGTAACTTGTATTTGTCTTTTAAAGATGACCTCTTCTATTAATTATATTATTGTAGTTCTGCTAGTGCTTCAACTAGTACTCCTGTTAGGGCTTTTAAAGAAGGACATCAGTTAAAATACCCTCTTGTAATCATGTCAAAGGAGCTTAGTGAAGCAATTTGAGGACAAGTTGTTCTCCTGAGTGCTGAAAATCATTCCCAGAGCCAAATTGCAGCCAAGTTGAATATTTCTAAAGGAGCAGTTCAAAGCACACAGATTTTCTGGAAAAAACAACTCCAAAGCAAACCCAGGCAGACCACAACATCAGAAAGCCAGTACATCAAGCAAACATCATAAATGAATGGAGCAGTATCTGTATCCACAATTCCTGCCCATCTGAACCAGGTACGAGGTACGTCCTACCCTGGGCAAAAAAAAAAGCATGTTCAAAAGATGACTGTGTTATAGTTGTGTGGAAGAAGATTGGTTTTTAGTCAGGAAAACATTTCTCATCACACACTGAAGCTGTGCCAGGTGTCCAATAAAGAGCAAGGATTGCTAACTTGCATTGCTTTCCCTCTGCAATCACTGAACCTCAAGCCTTATGGACATCTTTGTGAGCATTTTAAAAAGGAAAGAGGCAAACCCCACTGTGACATTATGAGGCACTTTCTGGGGTGCTATAAAGGAGTTCTGGGTCAGAACACAAGATACAATAGAAGCAAATATTTCACCTGAACCAAGACCAGAACAAACAGCTGAGATTAGCCCTGATTAACCCTGGGGAGGCCGGACTTCCTCTGCCAGACACAGAGACCAGGAGGGAGAAACAAACAGCGAGCGAGGCAGACCAACAGAAAGCGATGGAGAGAAGGGAAGCAGAAACAGACGGACAGAAAGAGAGACAGAAAGCCCCGCATTTCTCTCCTCTATCTGCTCCTCCCGTCACAACTCTTTATCTCCGCTACTTTGAGCCGACTCGTCAGGCTGCCCATATTCAGGCCCCCCTCCTCCGGCCGTCGAACACACACACACACACAAACACACTGGGATCCTTATAGTGCAGCTTAAAGACAGATCTCTGCCTCACCAAAACTAGAGTATCTTGGGACAAAGGTTGGGACAGAGGTTGTGAAAATGTATGTATGGGAGTGTATGTTGTGCTGCTCCTGTATCACAGCTGAGCCCCCCCCCTCCAAATCCTCTGCTAATTAGAATTAGAGCAGAAAAGACTTGACCAATCATTACACAGCTCTATACTGGATGGGTAGCTCACACACACACACACACACTTTTAAACCCTGCTCCCCCTGGGTTCTTAAAGCCTTGAGGACGAGCAGACAGCAAGAAAGCTCTATCTTTTCTGCCCCCCCCCTCCCCACCCTCCTGACCCCTCCCTGCATGCCCCTGGCCTGGACACTGGCTCCTCCTCTCACCAGCGCTCCGCTGCTCAGCAGGATCATGAAGATGATGAAGGACTCAAACCAGCTGTGCTCCACGATCTGGTAGCAGGTCTTCCTCAGTCTCCACCATGTCTGGCCCAGTCCTGCCGATGTGTTGATGTCACAGCACAGACACTGCCGAACGCACACTGGGGACGAGAGGGAGGCATTAACGTAGGTGACAGATGCTGGTATTCTTTTACAGATCATGAAAGTGCAGATTTTAAGCTTTCGAAATGAAGTATCAAACATTGATTTCTGAAAATATTTGAAGATATCTTTATTTGAATACTAGCCTCAAATAAACTAGCAGAGAAAATCCCCTTGAAATATTGTTTACTTTGCACACTTCCCAGGGAGGTAATTGCTACCTATTTGGACATAAGTGTTGCAACTGTGCTAGGTAGCTAAAGTAGCTAACAACTCTTGAGCCAAGGAAGGCAAAAGCATGACTGTCGATTCTTGCATTTTTAGCACATAACAGCAACAGAAAAACATTAACATGCTTGTCTTTGCAGCAGCGATACGTTTGTTAATAACAAAGGCAATTAATGATGTGTTTAGTGTAGCACTAATTAGCATCTGCCATAGTAGCAACCTTACACTAAACAAACATACTACCACGTGTCATTGTTTATGGCTGGTGGCTTGACCGAAACGAAGTCACAATAGACAGTGAAACTAAAGATGCTAATCAAACTCAACCCCATCATGCTCCCAAAACTCGACTAGAAAACATGCCTTTACTTTGAGGTTTTAAACGTAAAAAACTTTTGTGTAAATTAATGAGAACATATATATTTATATAATAAAAGGCTGAAATAAATGAATAATTATATAATTGAATGCTTAGTCGACACCATAAATCAATAATTCACAAATGTAACAAGACCTTAAACATGCTAATTATACAAATACTTATTTTCTATTTATATATTTACACATTTGTATATTTATTCATTCAGATATGTATTTATTTATTCATTTATTCACACATTTATGTATATATACACATGTATACATTTCATTTATCCATATCGTAACTTGCTCAGGGGGCGGGTTAAAGTCTCTGATTGGTCAATCGTATCACCCTTCAGCCTCAGTTGCTTTACTATCTCCGTGATGATCATGAATACAGTTTTATTCATTTCTGTGTCAGTCCAAAAAGCTTGGGAAGCAAAAAATCATCCAAGAGAAGCTAATATTTTGAGCCAGGTTCGAGAAAATAATTGCTTTTTTTGGGTGGGGGTGGATACTTTGGGCCAATCCCAATGTCCACCCTCACAGACTCACGGACTTTGAGATGCGTTCTCGCTAAGTCTGTAATGCCTTAGGGATGTCCCACTGTCAAATCGTTAAGTGCACATGGGCTCTCTTGCAGACATTTTGAGCCTTTTATGCACCATTTCCGTAAGTTTGCATTTTTGCAGACTTTGCCTAAGGGAATTGCCCACAATTCACAGCGTTGTGACGTGAAACCTGAAGGTAATCAGGGAAACTATCAGGGAATCCCGGCAAACCCGCCTCATAAAACAACAAAGAAGAACGGTAAACAAACAAGCATGCTTGGAAGGAGCAACCCTGACGTAAACATGGTTAGAAATAAAAGTTAGATAAGTTTAAACTGATGGTTAATATAGCCAGAACTGTTTGTATTTTGTCCTCTGATCATAAATTCCAAATATGCTTTAATCAGATTTGATCCAACAACATTACTATTTTGCTGATAATGCCATCCCATTCCTATTGATAGCATTTTGAGCCCTTGCACTCAATCACTTACCATGTGACATCAAGTAAGTCTGTAAGGGTTTAGGGTTTAGGGGGGGACATTGGGATTGGGCCTTTGACTTGAGTTAATAGAATAAAATCACCGGAACTAGCCGGGTCCAAAACAGAAATGCAATCCCATCAAGATCCATCAGGCATTTGCTTCATGCCTAGGAGTGAGGGGTGGGGCTTGCATAGAAGCACAGGCAGAAGATTCAAGTTCAACCACCAATCAGAGACCCACCCCTGCCTTTTGATGAAGTTGACAGATTAATTTCACTGCAGCAAGTTACATGTAGCAACTACTGGAGACAAAGCAAAGTCGCTGAGGGGCTGAGGTAGGGCCTTGTTTGATACCAAAAAGATTTGCTGAGATAAAAAATATATTTCAAAACCTATATTAACGGAGAAAAAGGATTAATGTGCACAAATTACACTCAGAATAATCACAGCGATCAGAGGCAAAAACCGTCAACAAAAAATACAGCAACCCACTCACCCTGTCTCTCTTTCTAACCAGCCGCCATGCGGGTGAACATCCCTATATCCATGTGACCTGATTATATCAATCACTGCAATAAATAAACAATAAACCATGACCAATTTATAATTAATTCCAAATTCACAATAAATCAATTCATGGCTCCTACAGTCCAGCCCTTAATTATTAGGTTATGACCTAATAATTACTCACATTACATGAGTTAATAGGAAGCATGAAGCAACAAGGTCTGTAGCAAACAGTCTGACATGGACTGGACCTGCTTCCATCGCCTGCGAGCATATATGTCTGCCACTTGGAAGTCTCCTTGTGACAAAGATGGTAAGGTCTTCAAAAGTAACAGGTGATTTGGTGTCAATGCTTCCAGGTCATTGGGATCCGTAGATGCTTTGATAATTGGAGAGCCGTTGATGATGGCTTCCACTTCACAAAAAACTGTGTGAAGGCCTTCTTCGTCCAAGTTTTGCACATTCAAAGTGGAATTGAGGCCTGCGCTGATCTAATCATCCTTTCCCAAGATCCTCCATGACGTGAGCCAGCTGGGGGGTTAAAAGTCAATTTTGTTCCTTTCTGAAGTAGAACATCATTAATCTGAGACTGCTTCCATTGTTCAATGGCTGTTCTCAATTCACGCTCCGCTCCTATGAAGTTTGTCCCATTATCAGAGCACAGTTCCTGAACTTGACCACGTCTTGCTATAGAGTAAATTTATGAAAGAGTCTGTGTCCAGTGAAGGAGCCACTTCGTTAGGGGTTGCTCATATGGTAGGTAAAGATTACTCCATACCTCTTCACTACACTCCTCCTGCTTCTCACCTCGAAAGGTCCAAAATAGTATACTCCAACATGAGTAAAAGGAGGTTAATCTGGAGTAACTCTGAAGTTAAGTCTGCCATCTCCTAGGACACTGGCTGAGCATTCAACCGTCCACAGATAACACACTTTGATAGAACTCTCCTTATGGCTGTACCGGTGCCAGTGATCCAAAATCCTTGTGCCTTAGAAGAATGGTTGAGAAATGGTAAATCCTTAGCTAGTATTATGGGATATTTAGCTTCTACAGGCATAGATGACCTGAGCCGACCCCCAACTCTCAGAACACCATCTTCCATCAGTGGGCAGAGTGCGTAGACGTGACACTTTCACTTCACACTTTTGCCCTTTTGCAGCCTGGAGAATTCCTCTGGAAACCTCTTACTTTGGCTAAACTGGATCTCCAGTTCTGCCTTCTCAAGCTCCTCCATTGATAGACGACTTGAAACTTTCTTCCTCTTGAAAGTCTCAATGTCCTTCTCCATTGAACGTCTTTGTTCGTTCACATCCAAGTCAGACTGTGCCAGAACCATGCTCAGTTGTCTCCTCTTCTGGCAAAGAGACAAGAGTCAGGTCTTAAATCTCAAGATCCAAGCCACAGACTTTCTCAGATGGGTCCAAAGGTCAAAGTAATGGATCATGTGAGTCACTGCATCAACCTCCTCTCTGGCCTGTACAGCATTCACTGCAGCAGTTTTTGACCTCAGGGTCATCTGATGGAAGTTGATGAACATCATCAGGATTGATGATACTCTCGGATCAACTTGCTCTCAGGTTGAAGGAGAAAATGAGTACCTGACACCCATGTAGCATTCTTGAGAAATGCATCTACTTTCACACCCCTGGAGGCCTCAAGTGGGTTTCTTGCAGTTTCAACATACTCCCATTGAGAAGGTTGTGAGGTCTTGCGAATTTCTGAAACTTGGTTGGCATTAAAGACTGAATCTGCAAGTCTTGTTCCTGATAAATGAGGACAGAAGCACTCTGTCCAAAATACAGTCATTTAGAAGCATGTGCATGTCAATACATCAATGCAACTTGCCATGGTGGCAGCAATAAGTTCCATTCGGGGAGTCATCCAATGGAGTCATCCATTCCCATGACAAAGGCACTGTGTACTTGTGTGCATTTCATGACAGCAGGTAAATCAATCATCAACGATCACAATCTTGAACTTAAAAGTGTCAGACTGGATGCACCATTCCACAACAAGTACTCTCTCCACAGGTAGCATATCTTGGTCAATGTCCAACCTTTTCATATCCTTAGCTCTGTGGCTTTCAGATATTGCAGCCAGAACATCATGCCTGTTGCTTATTCACTTTGTATGCTGGAATCCACTTTTAGCACCGATGGAGACAAGGTCACGATAAAGAGACACTGCCTTCTCCGAAGCCACAGACACAAGACAGTCATATAGAAGCAATGTAGCACCTATCCACTGCTTCCTGGCCGAACTGTTCTTGGTTGTCCTCTGCACATTTTCTGAGAGCAAAATTGGTCCAGCTGGGAGAAGACGTTGCCCCAAAGAGATGCACCATCATCCTGAAGTTGACTAGGTATTGATTTAAATCCCATCAGGCTACCAGAGGAACCTCAAAAAATGTGCATCTTCTGCTGGCACTCTTACCTGGTGAAACATGGATTCAACATCTGCCATGATCACCACTGGTTCTTTTCTAATTCTGGTCACCATTAACCCTTGTCTTATCTTCGGGTCATTCTGACCCATCAGTCGTTGTGACCCACCGTCGTATTGCGACAACTTTACTGCATACAAAAACAAAGTGAAGGATTTTCTTTTAACCGTTGGGCTGTCTCAGACCCCCCACATTGCGAAGGTTAAAAGACAATTATTTTTATTTGTTTTTGTATTGGGTAAAATTGGGTAAACACAACAATCGTTATGAACCTTTGGGTCATGTGACCCGAAGGCAGCACAAGGGTTAAGTGATGTTCCATGGAATCTCGCTCCACAGTCAAAAACTACTCAGATTTTTCCTTTTCTAGGATAGTAGATGCCATGGTGTGGAATATACCAGACCTTGCCATCACTACGTACCAAATTTTTCCTTTTCCTCATCCATGCTGCATTTATGGAAATCTGTCTTAAACTGCTGCTGCAAAAGTTCGTTCAAATTTACAACTGACAATGTTCACTGATAACTCTGGCTGCTCACAATCCACTGCATCCCCACTGTCTCCTTTCAGCGGCCCATTCACAGTCCAACCCAGCATTGTCGTGGTTACATAGAGTCCATTATTAACACTGTGAATGACTTGCAATGGTTCGAAGGCCTTAGAAACATTTGTCCCTATCAACAGCTCAATCCCTTTATCGATCTCAGGCAAATGGACATGTTTTAAATGAGGCCATATCTGAAGATCACTCTGTCTTGGAATATTCCCCTTGTGGACAGGCATGCAGGTCTGCATGAAAGCCTTGGGCAGTTCACAGCAGTGTTCCTTATTTAAGCCAGTTACCTCCAGTTCTGACACAATTTGGCTGCTCACAATTTTCTCTTGGCCCATCCGTAAGAGAATATGATAACTTTTTCCCTGCAAGGTCAAGTTTGTGCATCAAAGCCTCTGTACAGAATACTACTGCACTTCCTTGGTCCAAGAAAGCATAGGTGGTAACAATCTTGCTGCTCTTCTTGGACTTAACTTGCACTGGAACTATGGGAAGTTTACAGTTGTGATCACCAGTCCCAGTAAGACCACTCGACAACAGAGTGCTGTCCACTGACACCTCTGATTTCCTCTCAGCTTGGTCAGTCTTTTTTATTTTCCTTTGGAGGAATGTGAGGTATGGTTGGATGTTTGAGACCACATTTTGCACAGGATATGTGCAAAACGTAATCTACACTCGTTGTGTCTTGTGATTGACGGCTAATATTAACTAATCTAAAATCTCCATTAAAGTTAAGAATCTAACCTTCAAGAAAAGGCTCAAGACGCACTTGTTCCGGGAGTACAACGGCACTTAGCAATGCTTGGCTGGACCTGATGTTAGTTTCCTCCAGAATCACAATGACTCGTATTGAGAGACTTGTTGCTCTTGTTGGTTAGTTGTGACGGTTTTAAATTATTGTACTCGCTGTGAAATATTTTACTGTTGATTGTTGTTTTGTCTTCTTTTCTACAGGTACACTCTTGCACTTTTTGAGTTTCATGTTGTTTTTATTGTAACTTGTTTAACTGCATGCTCTTATGGTTCTTCCCTTTGGCACTTATTTGGTTTTTCACAATGTATGCTTCATGTTTTGGCTGCTCGTTTGGGGCTATCTCGTTGTTATGATCAGTGACCTACGCTCTTTTGTAAAGCTCTCTCTTGGAAGTCGCTTTGGATAAAAGCGTCTGCTAAATGCATAAATGTAAGCATGAAGTTTAATTGGTTATGTAACTTTGGATAGAAAGGTGGACCGGTCAGCTCACAGCAGGCACATAATGCTTGCTAATTACACAGTAGTTTGTAAATAAATGAAACATGTCACACCACAACAGTTATTTGCACTCGCACAAATGCTTCTGTATGAAGTTGGAAAGACAGGCTAGCTACACAAAAACATAAGCCAGATCTTAAAGATGCAGTGTCCACTTGAACCTGTCCATTGAATTATGTAAAGTAGTCTGCTACACTCCCAAATATATTTTGAGGTCGCACAGATTACATTTTGGGAGCAATTTTGAGCCTTAAATTAGAAATAAAAATGAGTGAGTACTTTTTATTTGTCGAGTACATAATTCTTTTAAATACAAAATTGGCCTCTCCATGTGGTCATTTTATATAAACTATGTATTCATTGAATTTAAAGGAAATTTGCCATATTGTGATATGTATCGTTATCGGGATATCAGTGGCGCTAAAAGTGGGTATGCGCTATATGCGGCGCAGTATGGCGTGAAATTAGTGCCAGGAGAGGAAGCTCTGTAAAAAATATTTGTAACTTGCAAAAAAGATTTGTGTACTTGCAAAAACGATTTGTAACTTGCAAAAAAGATTTGTGTACTTGCAAAAACGATTTGTAACTTGCAAAAACGATTTGTAACTTGCAAAAATGATTTGTTTCTCTGTAGAAGGAGGCGGGAATACCGCTCCCAAAACCATCTAAGCCAATAAAATATAGCAATTTCTGTGTCCAGTATCATTGGACATTTTCGTCTGTCTATCACACAAAGAACGTCAGCAAATAAGAAGAAAACTACCGGTACAATGCTGATGACTCCAATCGCGAGTCATTTCTGCCCAGCTCATGTTTAGCTACTAGGTTGAGTAAGTTGATTTAGCATGTCTAGACAAATGTACCATCTTATTGAACGTTTTGTTATTGTAAGGAGGCATGTTGTACAAGATTTATTCACAGAATTAAACATTCTCAGAATATCTTTCATTGTCATGGTTTATGTAATAATCAGAATGCCATGTCAATATTGTACTCTACCAGCAAGGTGTGACGCATGCCTGACACACATTAGGCAAATGTCCCTGCCAAAACTGACTGAATGTGCAGTAGGTTCTACAGCCACGTGCATCTCCGCAAAGGCGGCCTGATCTACTGGACAGTCGATGTCTGGGACTACAACTCCACTGTCTGGATCCTCTTCAAATCATGTGCCAATGATACTGGACACAGAAATTGCTATATTTGATTGGCTTAGATGGTTTTGAGAGCGGTGTTCCCGCCTCCTTCTACAGAGACACAAACTTTTTTTTCTTTCTACAGAGACACATCATTCTTGCAAGTTACAAATCTTTTTTGCAAGTACACAAATCTTTTTTGGAAGTTACAAATCGTTTTTGCATGTTACAAATCTTTTTTGCAAGTAAACTAATCTTTTTTGCAAGTACACGATATTTGTTTGCAAGTATACATCGTTTTTGCAAGTTACAAATAGTTTTTGCAAGTTACAAATCTTTTTTACAGAGCTTCCTCTCCTGGCACTAATTTCACTCCACAGCGCAGCACCATGGTGGCGCCAAAGCGATGGTAAAAAATAATACATCTAAATCTTAAAAACATAATTTGGGGGTATTTTCTATATGTAGGTGCTGTTGTGCGTTTCTGCATTTCCTCAATGTTATATAACATTTTAGACGACTAACAGGCTAGAGTAGGTGCCCTATCTCATAAGATTCCATCATAGAATGTTTACATAGAAGAGGGAGTGCAAATAACTGTTGTGGCTTGACATGTTTCATTTAATTACAAACTACTGTGTAATTAGCAAGCATTATGTGCCTGCTGTGAGCTGACCGGTCCACCTTTCTATCCAAAGTTACATAACCAATTAAACTTAATTTCCAAGGATTTCCAAGATGGCGCCGATGATGGCTGCCTCGGTTGCTAGGTGCGCTCTGTTTTGTCTTGTTTTGTCTGTTAATTCAGTGTTCTGCCAAGATTTCCGGGGTTCTCTAACAAGAGAAGTACTTCTAAACATCAGGACTACAACTCCTGTGGATTTGTTTCCCACTTTTCTGCTTCCAGCGGCAGATTAGTGGGAATTCTAGCCAGTGCCGCGCTAGGTTTTGCCCATGCAGTGAAACGCCGAAGAAGGGGAAAGCGAGCGGGAGCGCTAGTTCGGCTTCGCAGACGTGGAATCCGGACAGTGCTTCCAAGTTTTTTCCTCTCCAACGTACGTTCACTGTGCAATAAAATGGACGAACTTCAGATACTGATGGTGAAAAACAGAGACTTTCTTTCATCTTCGGTTTTGTGCTTCACGGAGACATGGCTGTGCGATTTGATCCCGGACACTGCATTACATCTGGCAGGCTTTCAACTCGTGAGAGCTGACCGGGACACTGCACTCTCCGGCAAAACCAAAGGCGGTGGTATTTGTTTCTACATCAACAGTGGCTGGTGTGTAGATGTGACAGTGATTCTGCAACATTGTTCTCCGGATCTGGAATCATTTTGTATAAACTGTAAACCTTTTTACTCGCCACGAGAATTTGCGTCACTCATTTTGGTCGGAGTTTACACGGCACCGGGTCCACAGGTTAAAGAGGCCCAACGCATGCTCGCCGACCAGACTCTGAGTGTGGAGCGAGCAAACCCGGATTCCCTTGTTATCGTACTCGGCGACTTTAACAAAGGTAATCTCAGCCACGAACTCCCTAAATAAAGACAATTCATCAAATGCCCAACCAGAGAAGAGAACACTGGATCACTGCTACACAAGTCAGTAGAGCCTACCACGCCGTCCCTCGTGCAGCACTGGGTCACTCTGACCATACCATGGTCCATCTGATTCCTGCATACAGGCAGAAATTAAAGCTCTGTAAACCTGTTGTGAGGACATCAAAACAGTGGACCAGTGAGGCTAAGGAGGATCTGCGGGCGTGCTTGGACTGTACTGACTGGGATATGTTCACGACTGCTACCAATAGTCTGGATGAACTCACAGAGGCTGTGACATCATACATCAGCTTCTGTGAGGACTGCTGTATTCCAACACGCACCAGGGTGAACTTCAACAACGACAAGCCCTGGTTCTCAGCAGAGCTCAGAAGGTTGAGGTCAGAGAAGGAGGAAGCATTTCGGAGTGGGGATAGAGTCAGATTCAAGGAGTCGAAGAACAGGTTTAGCAAGGCGGTGAGAGAGGCTAAACGACTGTACTCAGTGTCAGTTCTCTGCTAATGACTCTGCTTCTGTCTGGAGAGGGCTCAGGCAGATTACCAACTACAAGCCCAGAGCCCCCCACTCCACTAACGACTCCCGCCTGGCCAACAACCTGAATGAGTTCTACTGTAGATTTTAAAGACAATTGGACAGTCCTGAACTACCCCTTCCCACCCACGAGGCCTCCTCCCTCACCCCCTCTACAGTGACGACTCTCTCCATTCAGGAGGGTGAAGTTAACAGACTTTTCAAGAAGCAGAACCCCCGCAAAGCAGCTGGGCCGGACTCTGTCTCTCCTGCCACCCTCAAGCACTGCGCTGACCAGCTGTCTCCGGTGTTCACCTACATCTTTAACACCTCCCTGGAGACATGCCATGTGCCAGCCTGTCTCAAGTCCTCCACCATCATCCCTGTGCCCAAAAAGCCAAGGCCAACAGGACTCAATGACTACAGACCCGTCGCCCTGACCTCTGTGGTAATGAAGTCTTTTGAGCGCCTTGTGCTGGCACACCTCAAAGCCATCACAGACCCTTTCCTGGACCCACTGCAGTTTGCCTACAGAGCCAACAGATCTGTGGATGACGCCGTTAACATGGCCCTCCACTTCACCCTACAGCATCTGGACTCCCCAGCATCCTATGCCAGGATCCTGTTTGTGGACTTCAGCTCTGCCTTCAACACCATCATCCCTGCCCTGCTTCAGGACAAGCTCTCCCAGCTGAACGTGCCTGACTCCACCTGCAGATGGATCACAGACTTCCTGTCTGACAGGAAGCAGTGCGTTAAGCTGGGAACACAAGTCTCTGACTCCCGGTCCATCAGCACCGGATCTCCTCAGGGCTGCGTCCTTTCCCCTTTGCTCTTCTCCCTGTACACCAATAGCTGCACCTCCAGTCATCCGTCTGTCAAACTTCTGAAGTTTGCGGACGACACCACCCTCATTGGGCTAATCTCTGACGGGGATGAGTCTGACTATAGGTGGGAAGCTGACAACCTGGTGACCTGGTGTAGCCAGAACAACTTAGAGCTCAATGCTCTTAAGACAGTGGAGATGGTTGTGGACTTCAGGAAGAATACAGCCCCACTCACCCCCATCACCCTGTGCGACTCCCCAGTCAACACTGTGGAGTCCTTCCGCTTCCTGGGCACCATCCTCTCCCAGGACCTCAAGTGGGAACTGAACATCAGCTCCCTCACCAAAAAAGCACAACAGAGGATGTACTTCCTACGGCAGCTGAAGAAATTCAACCTGCCAAAGACAATGATGGTACACTTCTACACAGCCATCATTGAGTCCATCCTCGCCTCTTCCATCACCATCTGGTACGCTGCTGCCACTGCCAAGGACAAGAGCAGACTGCAGCGTATCATCCGCACTGCTGAGAAGGTGATCGGCTGCAATCTGCCTACCCTCGAAGACCTGCACACCTCGAGGACCCTGAGGCGTGCGAGGAAGATTGTGGCCGACCCCTCCCACCCTGGTCACTCCCTGTTCCAGCTACTCCCCTCTGGCAGAAGGCTGCGGTCCATCAGGACCAAAACCTCACGCCATAAGAACAGTTTCTTTCCATCTGCTACTGGCCTCTTCAACAAGGCCAAGGACTCCCATTGACATTCATTCACTTATTTAACTATAAGTCCATCTGATGGCAATTCAGTATGCATAAGCCACCTTATCTCAGTATCCGATTGCACTATGTTGACCACTCACGCTGCTCATTCTATTCTTATTTTTATATATATTTTATTTTATATTAAATTGATAGATTTAGTTTAGATTGTTTAGTTCTTAGAAAGTTAAACTTTTGTACTTTTACTTAATTTAAGATCCGTATATGTTTAGTGTTTTGCACCTCCCTGCCACAGTAAATTCCGTGTTTGTGTAACATACATGGCGAATAAACCAAATTCTGATTCTGAGCGGGGGAGCCTTGAGCGCTGAGCAAGCAGGAGTAGTGAGTTGTCGTCTATGGAAAAAGATGGATAAAGCAAAAAAGCTGTCGGGGGCTAAAAATACAAAAAGAAAGAGGGAAAATTAGATGGCATGTCATTCGATGCGACAGCAGGTAAATTAGTGGATGGTGGTGAAAGTCAACAGGTAGAATGTGTAAAGTGTGATGTCTGTGCTTGGAGGCTTGCAAATATTCATGTTAACAGACGTGTTTGCTAACACTGGGATTGTAGCAGCCAAATGGGGGTTTACGGCTAGTTTAGAATATGCAAAACCAAGGTTGCTGAGATGAAAACTGTAAAATATAAGGTAGCATATAGCCTAAATGACAAGAATCTGGAAAACATAACTAATGCAATAACTCTGGTTTACCATGGATAGATTTGCTACCAAACTTGGAGGCTTGCAAATATTCATGTTAACAGACTGTTCTCAGACTAGCTAGTGTTTGCTAAAACTAGTTTACAGCTAGCTTAATGCAAACCAATGTTGCTGAGAGCTAGATTTAGATGTTGGTTAAACCCTATGGTACCAATCCCATGCATGACATCTACATTTTAATAAGGTAAAATAACAACTGATAAATATAAGGTAGCATGCACAATAAATGACAAGAAGCTGGAAAACCTAATTTATGCAATAACTCTGGTTTACTATGGAATCATTAATAGATTTTGTTTTACCATTAGCTGTTCATGTTAGCTGTGCTGTCAGACATACAGGCTAGGGTTACATCTGTTGGGTGACATGGAAGCGGTAATTACAGGCCAGGGTCACATCTCTCTCTCTTTAAAGGTCTGTGCTAAGTGGATCTCCATATTTGTACTTTTTAAAATCCAAAATGTGAATGTAATTTCAACAGCAGCACAACCTTACTGCATAATAGTTGTCTTATCTGATGCCATCACTAGGCTGATTTAAGAATTGAATTAAAGATCCTGTAAAGTGGAATTGAAAACAAGTTTTACAGAAGAATGTGTTATTAACTACCCATCCAAATTCGAACGGAAAAAAAACACAGACAAGTATGTTAAATTAGGCTTTGAAATCGTGTGAAAATAAGCACTCCTCTGCTTGAGACTGGGGGGGCGTGTCACCTGAAGGAGCTGAAGCTCCGCCCCTCGCTGCCTACCTACGACCCAGATAATGGACGCTATGTCAAGCCGAACAAAACAGTATAGAATTACAATTTATTTGTTCAATGAGTGAAACATACAGATGCATATAAATTAAATGTTCCCCTGAGCTGTAACACAGGAGTAAAAAAGGACACCAGAGACAGCAGACAGTGAGCTCTCCAACTACTTCTTGGAGCTACCATTTCACCAAAATCATTCTACACCGAGTAGCCTAATATCAAGTTAGCGGTTTGCACTAACTCATAGCAGAGATACCTCTGGAAAAGTTATCTAGTATAATTATATAACAAGCACACAGAACTAAGTGATGAACTGCTGGCGGCAGTGGATGGTCAAGGTGCGACCGGAGGAGCGGCCGGGAGGGCGATGCTCGGTACGGCTCCGCGCTGCAAGAGAAGCCGTGTGTCTCTGAACCCCGTCTTTCTCTGGTCCATGTTAAAATTATCCACCGTGAAATGGTCAATGCAAAGGCGGCTGTTGGAGTTTATCCGAAGAGAAACTGTTCTACGGTCTAACTCCACATTTCAGTTTTTCGCGCTTTGCACATGCTTTCAGGAACTCATTTCACACATATATAATGTACTGAGAAGCAAATCATGGAATTTGCTTTACAGGATCTTTAAGGCTGTTATATTTAACAGTGAGTTCATTTCATTCAGGTGTGAGGATGGTGGATCAGAAAAGACAGGGGAAGGCAACAGGTAGGTCTAACATTAGGTGGAAGTGTAGGGGGAGCCACTTGATACCAACAGATTCATTTCTTAACCCTTGTGTTATCTTCGGGTCATTCTGACCCATCAGTCATTGTGACCCACCGTCCTATTGCGACAACTTTACCGCATACAAAAACAAAGTGAAGCATTTTCTTTTAACCGTTGGGCTGTCTCAGACCCCCCACATTGCGAAGGTTAAAAGAAAATTGTTTTTATTTGTTTTTGTATTGGGTAAAATTGGGTAAACACAACGATGGTTCGTTATGAACCTTTGGGTCATGTGACCCGAAGGCAGCACAAGGGTTAATATTATTCATATGGAAAATCTATTACATGATATTTGTTTGACAATATGTGCTAGTGGAGAAGAACACATGCAAGGAGTGAATGAGACAGACATGAGGTCGGCCATGGCATCGAGTAGAGATGAGACCAGTGATGACATCAGGTAGGAGTTCTATTAGTTAGACCACACAAAACTAAATGTCCAGTATGGTTTGAAGTTCTGTTTACCAATGGGGGTTTTTTTTTGGGGGGGGGGGGGGGGGGGGCGCCAAAATTGTTGCTGCATACTAGGGCTGAAACGATTCCTCGAGTAACTCGATTACAAAAAATTATCGAGGCAAATCCCTCTCCCTCAGCGTAAGGAGACGCAAGGAATTAGCGTCTCCTATTATTTATTTATTTGAATGAAACATGAAATAATGCCCCATTGCCAATAAACTAAATCCATTTTCGAATATGCTAGAAAAACTTTCTTCTTTGTAATTATTAGGGATGGGTATCGAGAACCGGTTCTGTAAGGACCCGATTCCAAATTTCTCAAAACCCGAATATCAATAAGGTCCGAGCTTATCGATACCGCTATCGAGACTAAGTAATATAATGTAACGTTGACTTCTGTCTCAAGAAATAAGTAATGTCATTTAAATCAAATCACTGGTGCACAAACATACAACGTTTGACTAATAAAATGACTAAATTCAATTGAATGGCCTGCCAACCGCCTTTAAACTAAACGAAGAAGAATTTAATTGCCTCACGCGCTACTTCGCTTCATTTCTCATTTTGTTGCTAGCTACAATGGCAGAACGAGCAAAACGGTGAAAGGCTTGGCTACATTTTATTAAAGCCAAAGATAAAGACAGGCAAGCAAAGTGCAATATATGTTCTAAAGTAATTTCTTGTAAGGGGGGGAACACAACTGCGATGAACAAGCACCTCAACGTTGTGCATCAGATAAAGATAAAATGCAGTACCTTCGACTGTCTTCGAGTCGCAACAGTGCCAACTCCAGCTGCCGTTGCAGGACAATCCTCTGGTGAGCGCACCCCAACTTCGTAGCAAGTCTCCATCGTTGACAATAATAAGCCAATTCAGGGCTCAACAGTGCAACTATTTCACTCGCATATGCCCCTAAAATTTGATGTGTGCAAGGCAGACATGCACATTTTTCTGCAGAAAAACCACTGTTAAGAAGAGCTGTCAATTCTTTTTTTTTTCTTTTTGTTGTGTAAAGCATAATATTTATTTTATTTATGTATATTATTTATTTTCTTTGTTGTTGGAAAAAACATGTTGGACATTTTGCTGCTGATATTATTTTACTGTTCTCATAGTTATACGTTATGTTGAAATCGGAAAATAATGACTCACAGTTTTTGCAATAATAGCAATAACAGTTCTGTTAAGAATTTATTGTCTCGTCTTTCTTTCCACCAAATAGAAAAGTATCGATAGTGGTATCGATAAAGACTCGAATCGTTAAGCAGTCTCGAAAATTGTATCGATATCGATAAAAATTTACGATACCCATCCCTACTCCCTCCCAGCCCCTTCACCCTGTGTGACTTCCTAGTCAACCCTGTGGAATCCTTCCATTTCCTGGGCGCTACCATCTCCCAGCACTTTTTGTAAATCTCTCTCTTAGAGGCGCTTTGGATAAAAGCGTCTGCTAAATGAATACATGTACCGTATTTTTTGCACTATAGGGCGCACTAGATTATAAGGCGCACTGTCAATGAATGGTCTATTTTCGATATTTTTTCATATATAAAGCGCACCGGACTATAAGGCGCATTAAGCTAAACAAAACAGTCAGATACGTCAGTCAGTCAAACTTTATTGAACGTGTTCACAATAACTCTCAACATTGTTCAAACGTTAATGAGCGTATTCACAATAACTCGCCAACCTTGTTCAGTTGCAACACGTAAAAAAAACAGTCTGATACCGCTAAATCTAACGTTAGCGTATTCACAATGTAATATTATGTTGAAGCACAGTATGTATTACTCCGCGACGCTCCTGACTACGGTAGCCGTAATGCTGCAAGCGGTGCGGCTTTGTAGTTTACCAAAGTCGTACCAAAACATTTTGACAGAGCGCCGTGTACCACACAAAATGGCTTCGAGGTCAGTAAACACAACCAGAATTAATCCATATATAAAGCGCTCCGGATTATAAGGCGCACTGTCGTTTTTTGAGAAAATTAAAGGCTTTTAAGTGCGCCTTATAGTCCGGAAAATAAGGTAAATGTAACATCAGCTCCCTCACCAAGAAGGCACAACAGGATGTACTTCCTGTCAACTGAAGAAGTTGATCTGTCAAAGACAATGATGGTGCAGTATTGGGTACTGACAATGATGGGTACCATATTTGAGTGCATCCTCACCTCCTTCATCACCATCTGGTACCCTGCCTTGGACACACTGTTCCAGCCACTCCCCTCCGGCAGCCGGAGGCTGCGGTCTACCCGGACAAGAACCTCTCGCCCAAGGAACAGTTTCTTCCAACTCTCACTGACTCATGTCTAAATGGAATTAGGCACTTAAAATTCACTTAAATCCAGGAGAAGAATACCACATCAGGCCAAATGAAGTACGGGAGAATTGGACTGCACCTCCCTCTTCCCAGGTAGGCTATTGTTTCCGCATATACACTCTATTCCTCCTGTCTGCATGCTCACATGTTTTGTTGCCTTCCCACCCTCTGCTTCTCTCAGGCACGCCAGGGGGATCCGCTCGTGCTTCTGCTCAGTCGTGACCCTCAAGGACTCTTCCACCACACCCGAGATCCAGCCCGGTAACTACTATCCCATCCTTACCCACTTCATTCAGTCTTGATCATATTCTAGAGAATGACACTCTTGTCTTCACAGGACGCTAGGCTCGGCCTCGCTACCAGCCTCCCCAACATCAGGCTCGGCTTTGCCACCAGCCTCTTCATCCACCGGGCTTGCCGTGCTACCAGCCCTATAATTCAAATAAACATCTTCAATGTTCAATTATTGTTGTGTTATTGCACTCGTAAAAGCGTTACGTTCATGCATTTCTAGCTTTTCTATTGCTTCTATTTGATTCTGATATTGTTTCGGCACTTAAACTTGTATGGTTCACTAACAAATATCCCAGTTCCAACGCAACTGGTGGAAAAAGCGAACCAAAATAATCTTATTTTCCATCGGAAGTAACTTTCAGCATTAGTCCAATGTAGTTTTCATGGTCTTCCTACGTGTGTCTCCACTGAGTCTCTGCGCTACGATGCACTTAGTAGAGCCCGACCAATATATCGGCGGGCCGATATTATCGGCCGATATTGGGCGAAATGCAGATAACTATCGGTATCTGCATTTATATATATATATATTTTTTTTTTCATATCTTAAGTTTGTATTTTTATACATTTTATTTATCAGAAACTGCATTAACATATTATTTTAGTGAGGAAATAATAACAGGAGTCAGATGGCTGAGCAGGTAGGGAATCGGGCTATTAATCAGAAGGTTGCTGGTTCGATTCCCGGCCATGTCAAATGACGTATCTTTGGGAAGGCACTTAACCCTACTTGCCTCGGGGAATGTCCCTGTACTTAGTCGCTCTGGATAATAACTTCTGCTAAAAGTGACTAAATGTAAACTACAAATAACTACTGTTAGGGAAATCAGTTTGTTTTGTTACGCGTTTCTGGATTTAAAAAATATTTTTTATATCGGCCGATATCGGAATATTTGTATCGGTATCGGCCTTAAAAATCAGCTTTGAAAATCACCACTATAATGTAAAGGGAGTTGTGTACTGAATGTAGAGAAGAGAAATCGAAACTTAAGTATCGATCTAATCACGCTAGTATCGATCAATACTGATACCAACGTTGGTATCAATACTATCGATACTTTAGATCGATCCGCCCACCCCTACTGACTATGTCAAAATATTGTCAGGCTGCTGTACCATCACAAGGTACACTTGCAAACAGCTGGACATTAGCTCTACCTTGGTCCAGTTGCCCACATGACTCTTGTCAGTTGTGTTTGACTGAGATTCTAGAGAGAGGTCAATTCCGGCAGAGTTCCAATATCCATGGTTTTCTAACCAGTCCCTGGGAACTTTGAAAACAGTGTTGCCGCGTGTGGTATGTTTTTTGGGCTACTTCTAAACCTCATGCGACCGCCGCATTTATTCCTTGGCGTAACCTGCGCTGGGAAAGAGGGAAACGGCATGGATGGGGAAAGTGTGTGGGCAGAGCATGCAGTAGTAGTACATAACCTACAGACACTTCAGTGAGGATAAAGTTATTGTTGTAGTCAAAGCTTTTAAAGAATGGATCTCTGCATGATGGGCCTGACCAGAGCACAGGTGGCCTTACAGAACACGCTTCAAAGTTGTCACTTTCAAAAGGGTGGAATTTTGACCCTGTCAGGCCAAGATGTCTGAAAGTTGGTGCTCATGGGGAACAAAAAAGTCTCAAGAACCCATAATGTCGGCAGCATGGATTTCTGTACAGTGACAATTTGTGAAGAATGTCAAAAAATAAATTAAAATCAGCCATTGCTCCAACTGTCTTGAAATGTTGTGTACATGTATGAAATACATGTCTGTATCATGTCAATTTTGCTAAAGTTTGCAATGTGGAGGAGGAACCCGCCATTGCTGCCTGCAGCTATATTTAGCGTTCCTCCGATAGGAGAAAACCTTTTGTTTTTGTTAGTATTCTTATTATTATTTTTCCTCTTCTTCGCTAAATGGCTCAATAGCTCAAAAAGTCCTTGACCCGATTTTTGTAAATTTGGCCCAATGATACAACAGGTCACTCACTACTCCTAGACGGCTAGTGGCCCATGTACATCCATAGGTAGCGCTATAAGCCAATAGTCTACGTGATTTCCCCAGCGCCCCATTACTCCAAAATGCCTGAAAATGTGTATACTTGCCTTATTTCTCATGGGGAACAAAAAAAGCCTCAAGGACCCATAAGGTCCGCCTTGATGGATTTTCCTGTACAGCAACATTTTGCAAAAACCTTCAAAATCGATCTCCTCTTAAACAAAAGGTCAAATTGACTTGAAATGTTGTACAGATATGTATCATTGATGTATTTAAAAGCTTAACCCTTGTGTTGCCTTCGTGTCACAACGACCCGAAGGTTCACAACGACCCATCGTTGTGCTGCGACGACTTTACCTCATACAAAAACAAATAAAAAGCATTTTCTTTTAACCTTCGCGCCGTTGCGGGTGCGAGACAGCCCAACGGTTAAAAGAAAATGCTTTTTATTTGTTTTTGTATGAGGTAAAGTTGTCGCAACACGTGGGGGATTCACAAGGACTGAAGGGTCACAATGACCCGAAGATAACACAAGGGTTAAGAAAGTTGAATCAAATACAAAATAGCTGAAAGAGGTGTTTTTATGTAAATGTACACACTGCCTCAATATCTTTGTGTCAATAAATCAAATATAATTTTGACTGATGATTTTTCAAACCTAATAGGGTTCAAGATGACATCACTGAAGTACCATAAACAACTTCACCTTGGTATGTCAAAATATGATTGAATTAGAGCAGTTTCAACTTTGGCTGAATCGAACAACGCTTACCACAGGAGAAACAGCTTACTTTTTTATACAGTAACTGAACATGACAATATTCAACACTGAGAATAGCTCAATGGTCTGGGACGATGACCTGCAAAGTTAGAATCCAGCCACAATCTTTTGGCCTGTCATCATTTTGATTATCTGTTCAGTTAAACAGGATGACATCATTCTGAAATACCATGTGCGTCCAAAACTGACCAAAGCTAATACTCTGCCCTCCGCCATAGATAGACTGACTAGTAACCTTATGCTCATGAGTTCAAATCCCCATTCAACCTATTGTTGTTGGCCAAATATGAAGTAGTTTTGCTCTCTTGTTGTCCAACTCTCGATCTTCTACAGTGTAGATGTTTATAATATTTTGCCATTTTGCGGAGGAACGCGCATCGCTGCTTGCAGCTATATTTATTTATTATTATTTTCCCTCCATAGACAACGCCGGTGTCAAAAGGTTTGTCTTGGTCCTAATTGCATTGCTTCTATTGGGATTTACTTTCAGTTGCACGGTTTAGGCTTGAATTACGTTTTTGTGGCAAAAAGTGCCTTGTGTGTACCAAGGGACCTCAGTGCTAGCCTAACGTCACAACGTCAGCATACGTTAGCAACGACGCAGACACTCATAGATACGCCGTTCTAGTAACACAGACAGCGATATCAGCGAGCCCTCAGTATTAGTACCGTAGCTAAAAGTCTAGGAAAGTTGAGGTTACTTTTCGCTAGGTACCTACGAACATGTCTTAATCTGCTAGACAAGTGGGTTCCTCTTTGTTCTTTTGGTGCGCAGTCTCACGAGCCCTACTTACCCGGCGTCATGGAGCCGTCCAGCTAAATAGTTATTTAGCACTAGAGTTTCTACCTGCATATACTTACAGCTGGCAGCTGTGCTCCGTTTTGCTCCTAGATTCAGACCTAGCCCCGGTAAATTGTAGAGCTAGCTAACTACTAGACTTCTGCTGTGTGGTAATCGCAGGAGCTAATCAGTCGAAGGGCGTATAAAAATACAGGGTGTCGATATTCACAGCCTGAAAACATACCCATCTGCAACCGACGCAAGCACACCCCACAATTTCCCCAGAAATTGTACCCTCTATAGTCATATAATAAAATTATTGAATAAATAATTATATCATTTAAAGGTCACATGACATGAAAACTTCACTTTAGGAGGTTATTTAACATTAATATGAGTTCCCCTAGCCTGCCTTTGGTCCCCCAGTGGCTAGAATTTTCGTGTAAACCAAGCCCTGGGTGTTCTTCTCCGCCTTTGAGAAAATGAAGGCTCAAACGCTCGGTTTGAAAAATCCGCTCTTATTGACGTAACAAGGAGCCAGGCTACCGCCCTTCTCTCTGCTGTGCCCGCCCAGATAATCTGGCCCGCCAATGAGGAATTGAGCTACGATTGTGCAAGGGCGAGTGCAATATCGTGTTTTCCTGCAGAGACATCATGCCATGGCTAGCAAACGAACGAAGCATAACAGTTGCTCAGTGCTTGGATGTACAAATCAACACACAAGTCTTTTTGTAGTTCCGTCATCCGAGCCTCTAAACAATCAGTATCTTAATTTTATTTTCGCTGAAA
Source organism: Thaleichthys pacificus (assembly GCA_023658055.1). Classification (NCBI taxonomy): domain Eukaryota; kingdom Metazoa; phylum Chordata; class Actinopteri; order Osmeriformes; family Osmeridae; genus Thaleichthys; species Thaleichthys pacificus. The sequence continues at coordinate 2,172,648 of CM042872.1, read as the reverse complement.
ATGCGCCTACACAACTTCTGTTGTAGGCGCATTTGTTTTGTATGTCTGCGCCTAACACTTCAGCCACGACTGTTTCCTCAACTTGAGCTAATACAAAACTGGCCTTGCTGAAATTAAATTCTGGATCAGTACTAACTCTCCTTCGTCCAGCTACTAACCTCGGACAAATAAGTTAACTAACGCTATATCATTTTGTAGCTTTACTGTATATGGTTACCTAGCTTGCTACCCTTAGAATGTGGCTGTAACATTAGCTCTGCAGCTAACAGCTGAGTTACTGTCGCTATGGAAAGGTAGATAGCATCAAGTATAAGTGTGAATACATATGCTGTACGTGAGTGTTGTACACTTCTTTGTTATTTGGATAAACGTTCTGCTGTTGGTGTTATGGCGCGCGCGATATCCGCCTTTCCCCTCATTGAAATGACTGAGTGTGTACCTCTGCAAACCAGGGTTATCAGATGAGAATGGGCAAATTCGAGGTATTTTACAGCAACGGGGTTACAGCCATTGCGATACATCCGTTGTAAACATTAGCGCATGGTGCCGCCCCTCCGCTCCTCATTAGCATTTAAAGCTACAGACACCAAAACAGCGCGTTCTGAGGAAAGCTCCTTGTGGGACTGCTAGTAGTGGCTGTAATTCTGCACCAAGGCTGAATTTCGGGAAAGAGACTTCTGATACAGTATTAGGGGACCACTAAGGCCTATATAAAAGCATCCAAAAACAGCATGTCATGTGACCTTTAAGGCTTAATTGACACAGTAAATATATTTATCACAAATTAAACAAGACAAATATTGAATGTATTTGTGTATTTATTTAATTACATATTTACACAATTTTATAGTTACGCTTTCCTAACCTAGTGTGTTAACAGAGATAAGTCGCTATGTGATGGCAATGTATACCGATGGGCAGCTTACCTATCCCCTGGGTGATGAATGAAACCAAACAAAAAGCACTACACCAAGTATAGGCAACTAAGACTAAACATAAATACAAGGACTGAAGTACTGGGGGATATTTTAGAAAGCGGGTTCAACAAACTGTGAACCTAACCCTGAACTCTGAGTTGATTTATGGAGAGAGATATGTCTCAAAATTATTCGTAAATGCAAGTACCATGATCCACAAATGTTCCACGATTTACAAATGTGTTTTGCGATCCACAAAAACTATAATTCTTAATCGTGATTTGTAAGTTCGTATTAACATAAATGTGCTATGATTTGTGTCGGTTTAGCTGCTGCTCCTCCTCTTCTTCTTCATCACTGCTGCTGAAATCTGATCCCAGTATGTCGAGGAACGATGTGACCTTCTTGACATGCGCTTTTGGGGAGTTGTGCCCTGTGTTGGATGCTCCATTTTCACTTGCAGTGGGCTGCCTCGCTTGCGTTTTGGCAGCAACAGCAAGTGCCATGGTTTGTACTGTTCAGGGAGTGTAACATATTGCTGTCCGCTCAGAAACACTGTAGCTGCTTCAAAGGGCTCAAGGAGCTGGCTCAGCTCCTCAATCAGGATCCACTGTTCAGGCTTGAGATCAAGGTAGTGTTTCCCTCTCTGAGTCACTGCTGGGTCAGAGTGTAGCAGTCACCGGCCATCTTTGTTCTAGCAGCCTGGACAACATCTGATGGGTGCTGTTCCAGCGTGTACATATATCTTGCACCAGCATGTTTGTCTTGGTGCCCATTTGCTTCTGCTTCTCCTTCAACTTGGTGCATGCCAATTCACTCTTCTTAAAATGTTCAACAAGGCATCTCACAGCAGCCACACCCTTGGAGATAGCTTGGTGGATCTTTAGAGAGCTTTGAACAACCAAGTTGAGGGTGTGCCCTCCACATCGCACTGATGCCCATCCATACCTTTCTTGCAAAATCTTTGCTGCTGCTACAACATTAGCACCATTCACAACATTGATTTTCTCTGGTGGAATGTCAAATTTGGCAGTTACATCCTCAATCCACTCTGCAATATTTGCAGCGGTGTATCTCTCTTCGAGGGGCATCGTTGTCAGGCAGTGAGACACCATTTCCCAATCCTCCCCAAGATAGTGACACGTCACCCCTAGATATGCCTCCTCCAAATATCAGTTGTGAGTGCAATGCAGTCAGTCTCCTGCAGGGCTTTCTTCAACTTGCCTTTGATGCCTTTATACTTTTTCTCCTTTTTTTTTGTTGAAGAAGGGTCTTGAAGGAAGCTCGTACTTGGGATTGAAAGTGTAAATCATTGCTTTAAAGCCATCATCCTCCACCATAGACAGTGGGCGCATGTCTGTGACAATCATGTTTAAAATGCTGTCTGAAAACTCAGCTGCTTGCTCAGTGGAACATGTCCGCACATATCTGTCCATACTAAGTTGTGATGATTTACTGAAAAAGAGGTGAAAAAATGTGTATTGATGATATCTATTACGAAGGCAAAATATCATTAACATACCGTATTTCTTTGAATAAACACTGCAGCGTTTATTAAAGGGGTCATTGATTGCAGAACTGATTTTACCTTGTCACAGTTGAATAACGACAGTTCAGTGGGTAAAATGGACATACAGTGAACCTCAAAGTCCATTGACACCTCTTTCCTATGCAAATCTCACAATAAAAAAATGTAGCTGTAAAACGGTAGGTTTTGAAAAACCTTTTTTGGCTCTGGTCTGTACTTTGGTCACGCCCCAAAACTTGCTGCGCGCTGCTCAGTGTACTTCCACATAATTACTAGGGATAGGTATCGTAAATTTTTATCGATATCGATACAATTTTCGAGACTGCTTAACGATTCGAGTCTTTATCGATACCACTATCGATACTTTTCTATTTGGTGGAAAGAAAGACGAGACAATAAATTCTTAACAGAACTGTTATTGCTATTATTGCAAAAACTGTGAGTCGATATTTTCCGATTTCAACATAACGTATAACTATGAGAACAGTAAAATAATATCAGCAGCAAAATGTCCAACATGTTTTTTCCAAAAAATAAAATAAATAATAATATACATAAATAAAATAAATATTATGCTTTACACAACAAAAAGAAAAAAAAAGAATTGACAGCTCTTCTTAACAGTGGTTTTTCTGCAGAAAAATGTGCATGTCTGCCTTGCACACATCAAATTTTAGGGGCATATGCGAGTGAAATAGTTGCACTGTTGAGCCCTGAATTGGCTTATTATTGTCAACGATGGAGACTTGCTACGAAGTTGGGGTGCGCTCACCAGAGGATTGTCCTGCAACGGCAGCTGGAGTTGGCACTGTTGCGACTCGAAGACAGTCGAAGGTACTGCATTTTATCTTTATCTGATGCACAACGTTGAGGTGCTTGTTCATCGCAGTTGTGTTCCCCCCCTTACAAGAAATTACTTTAGAACATATATTGCACTTTGCTTGCCTGTCTTTATCTTTGGCTTTAATAAAATGTAGCCAAGCCTTTCACCGTTTCGCTCGTTCTGCCATTGTAGCTAGCAACAAAATGAGAAATGAAGCGAAGTAGCGCGTGAGGCAATTAAATTCTTCTTCGTTTAGTTTAAAGGCGGTTGGCAGGCCATTCAATTGAATTTAGTCATTTTATTAGTCAAACGTTGTATGTTTGTGCACCAGTGATTTGATTTAAATGACATTACTTATTTCTTGAGACAGAAGTCAACGTTACATTATATTACTTAGTCTCGATAGCGGTATCGATAAGCTCGGACCTTATTGATATTCGGGTTTTGAGAAATTTGGAATCGGGTCCTTACAGAACCGGTTCTCGATACCCATCCCTAGGAGGGAGTGAAAACTCATACAAAAATCATAAAAGCCATTGAAGATAGCCAAAGTCCTGCACCGCTGACTTGTCCCCTCTGGTTGTGGGGAATTGGATGTGGTCTGGGATGTGGCAAAGTAATGAAGTTGTGACAGCCTGCACAGATCTTGACACTGAGGCCTTGGAGAGCCCATGTCCATCTCCAAGAACCTCCAGAAAACTTCCAGTGGCCTAGAACTTTAACACTGCCAGTAGGGTTGCAGGGGTCAGTGCAAAGGACCTCCTTGTTAGCCTCTGCAGGTCTGCTTGTATGAGGTTCAGGAACATCATGATATCATGATGTCATCTGACATATCTTACACTCATAATGAGTATAATTGATCAACCATCAATTAGTAGTAGAGTTGTAGAGTTGATTATTCATGTCAGAAACAATGATTCCATGTTGAAGACATGGGGTATTTATTACCTATGTGTTTGTCATTTGTCACAATGTCATTTGTGGCCAATATGTGAGAATCATGAGATCGCAAACATGGTCTTGGAAAGCTGTTGGCCTATGCAAGATTGTAGATATAGTCAACACTAGAAAATAAGACAGTAAATATGTTGAATTGAGATGCTTGTATTTGTACAATGAAATATTTAGGCTGCAAGCAGGGATATGCCATGTGTGATACCATTTGTTCTACCTGCTCCTGCTCCTCACATGGATCTATAAGGTAAACTGTAAGGATGTAAAAATGTAAGGATTGGACAGGCAACACTGAATATATGATACAATACACAATTCAGCCTTTACTTAATTTAAATAAACATTGTATGCTTAGGCTATAAGGTAACCTACATTTGACACTACCTTGTTGATTGGGCAGAAGAATAGGCACAGAAATGCCTTGTGAACTTCATCTCTTCAAACAAGAGCTTCCTCACCTCAATTTGGAGACAAGCCCACTTAATTTCCAAGACCTCCTCTTGGTATTTAGCATCCTGTGTCGCTGAATGCAGGGTCCTGACACCGGTGTAAAACTCAGATGCAGCATAGTTTGCATGTTCACTTTATTGTCTTTGCCTTCATGTAGCATCATACAATGTACATTGAAAAGTAGTCAAATAAGTAGCCTATAATATGTAACGTTTTCTGTAGCGACAAGAACATATTGTTTGTGTACCGTAATCCGTCAATTACTTTGGTTAACGTTTTAATTTGAAAGTCTTAAAAGTTGCGTCAGAAGAATCACATTTCAGTACAATGGACAGCGTCTTGTTAAGTGCAACTTAAGAGACACGTACGATGGTTCTCCTTACGAGCATGTTCGGGAAACGCACGTAAGAAATAACGATGGATCGTTATTTTGATCGTAGAGAACCCTCGTAACATCCATCGTTATCTGGAAACGCAGCCCTGGGCTGTGTTTCCCGAAAGCGTCGTAAGCCTAAATTGATCGTAGAATCCATCGTACGACGAATCTTAGTTTTACGGGCCGTTCCCAAAGACACCGTAGCTAAAGTGTCTCTTGAAAATTCGTAGCTCTTGAAAGCGCATAGATTAGCCTACTCCTTACGAGCATGTTTGGGAAACGCACGTAAGAAATATCGATGGTTTCGTTATTGTACTCGATCGTTGCTACGATCCATCGTTATCGGGAAACGCAGCCTAGGCTAGTTCAGAGGTATAAGTGTCCTTGGTTACTTAGCTAGAACTACAATAAGCCACCTTAAAGGGGTCATTGACTGGGTTTTTGGGGTATTTCACACTGTTCCTTAAGGTCTCCGAATAGGGTATGTAACATTGGTTGGGCTGAAAATGGCCCAGGGGCTGTTCTATGCCCCCTGATGCATCCTGTGAAATAGCCCTAGAATGAAACGCTAGGTTTTCTCCTTTTATGGTATGCTCATGAATATATAGATGAGATGCGCGCTGATTGGTTGGTTTACAACGAGTGAAGCTGGGGAGCAAGGTGCACACAAGGCACTTTTTGCCACAAAAACGTAATTCAAGCCTAAACCGTGAAAAGGAACGTAAATCCCAATAGAGGCAACGCAATCAGGACCAAGACGAATCTTTTGACACCAGCGTCGTCTGTGTAGTCCAAATATTGACGTATCCTTAGGGGTGGAAAAATAATAATAATATGTGAGAGAACAAAGGTTGTGCTCGCCGAGTGCAAGAACACCCAATTAGATATAATATATATAATTTATTCAAGCTTTAATTTTATAATTATTTATGTATTGATAAATGTCGTTTTGGCCTTTAAAACCTCCATACTTTACAAGCCTATTTTGCTGACAAATGATGAGTGCTTAGTTATCCTTAACATTTTGTTTATATTGAGTTACTTATTCAACACTTTACAATTATAATAATTTTTTTCACATACAATTTTTGTTTGTTGACCTTTTTAGCAGCCTGTGTCACCAAATAGGTGAACTATTTGAGAAATAATGACTCCAACCTAATACTACTGATAAGAAACGTGTGCTGGGTTTAGACCCGGCCCAGGTGTGTTCAGAGGAAGAGATTCCAGTCCAACGGACTTCCTATCTCCTCCCTGTAAGCCATAACCTCTCTGTCACCCACCGTTGAAACTCTCCCCTTTCAGAACAGAGCTCTGCTCTGCCATCTGTCAAGCTGTCTCAGTTACTGCCATCGGAGCCACTGAAACACTTCCTGTAATCAATTTACGGGCTGTTAACTCAATCCAGGCCTGCCAGCCAGCGAGCCACAACATGGTCAGACTCTGGGTTGGTCTCTCTGTGTGTCTGTATATGTGTGGATGTTTTTATAGTGTGTGTCAGCGTTGCGTAAGCTTTCCAACTCCTGGACAGATGTTTGTCATCCTTTGCTCTCTTTCCCCAAAACAAGCAGGATGCCCCCAGTCATCCCCAGCCTTGCCTCATCCTGACAGAACAAACTCACACTAATTAGGGTCTGGGTGGTGTTGTCAGGCCAAATAGTGTCCTACCTGACGTCACAATGCCGTTCCGATGCAAGGACGCGTCCGTCGCTATGCCGACCTTAAATTCCTGAGATATCTACGCGTGCCAGCAGCGGGAAATGTCCTGGTTGCTATTCTGGTTGCTATAGGCGCATTTATCTGCTGACGCATCAAGGCCAGATCAAGACATCTACCCGGAGACAATCTACACCAGATAACCCTTAAATCATTCCTTTACATTTAGTTCTTAGTCATAGTTATACAGTATATTGTTTTTATTAAGTAATTAGTTTATTTATTTTGAAGTAGTTACTTAGACTTTTGAAACTAGCAAGTTAGCTAGCTTTACACTAGTTTACAGAATAACATATTATCATATCAGTATAACATTTTGTAATTCCGATTGTTTATATTGGAATATTGGCTGTTTAATTGATTGATTTCGAAGTTTAAGATTTAGTTGAAACTTTCTAGCTAGTCAGTTAGCTTTAGATAGTCTTACAGAATAATAGAGAAATACAGATAGAACCTATAGTTACAAAACAAATAGACGGACATTTATACTTTGGCTATATTAATTAATACTTAGACATTTTGTAATTGAAGTACTTAAATATGTCATCCTTCAGTGACATTTTTAATTATCTCTCAGCAGGGAAGTACAAGGAGGATGCCTCTCCTGGGCACAAGCGCTCCCTCCGGAGATCTGATAAATTCATGCTCCAGGGTAAGATTTGTTAACCATACGATATAAATAATCTTAACTACTACTAAATTGTTTTCCTTTATTTTACCTTAAATATTTTAAGACTTGTTTAAGACAATTGTTTTCAGTCTTTAACCGTTTTTATATTCTAAATGGTTGCATGTATTTGAGGGCCAAGGATGGTCAGCCACAAAGAGGGTCATCATGTCTGACGAGGAAAGGGAGGCAGTTCTGACCGAGGTCCACGCCGGCCACTTCGGAGTGAAGCGCATGTTGGGGAAAATCAACCAGCGCTTCTACTGGCTTGGCATTGTCAAGGATGTGGAAGACTGGGTAGGAAAAAAACCTATATCAATTACAAACTGTAGCAATATTGTTGTTGACACACTGCTAAGGAGCATACATTATCTCAACTTGCTCTTGATCATTTGTTTCAAGGTCCGCACCTGTGTGCCTTGCCAGAAGTTTGAGAAAATGAAGACAGAGGCACCTGAGTTGAAGAGCATCAAGCCTGTTTCACCTTGGTACATGATTGGTGAGTTCAACTCATTCCACATTTAAATGAAACAGTTTCCCACCATTACTTAACGCCAAAAACATGTATTTGACTGTATGACAGGTGTGGACCTCATCGGACCGTTCAAGTCATCCAGGAATGGGAATCGCTACTGCCTCACAGCGACTGATTTCTTCACCAAGTGGGTGGAGGCCATTCCCATCCATGTGAGTTACATCTGTGCATTTAGTAGACACATGTATCTCAATTTTCTCCTTGAAAATGTATATGTTTTAATATAACAGCTATATTATAGCTCCATGTATTTTCTTGTGTTCTATGTACTGCTAGGACAAGACTGCCGTGGCAACATCCCAGGCCCTGATGGACATCTTCCACACCCATGGCGCACCAGAGGTCATCCTGACGGACCAGGGCAGAGAGTTCTGGAACAAGGTCAAGTTGATGATAAATAAAACATTGGATTTCTTAAGTGTTGAGGATATACTACACACATAAACCAAAGTAATGATTACATTTGTACTTATTTAGGTTAACCAGATCTTGTTCGAGAAGTGGGGGGCAAAGCATCGGATCACGTCTGCCTACCATCCCCAGACTAACGGACTGGATGAGAGGACCAACCAGACGCTGAAGAGAGCCATCGGGAAGACTCTGGATGGGCATCAAGAACGGTGGAAGGATAACCTGAAGGTAATCTTGTTTGCACATAACACCAGTGTTCAGGCTTCCACCAGGTATTCACCCTACCGACTGATGTATGGTCGGGAGCCACAGCTGTCAACCGAGGTATGTTAACTTTTGATATTTTATTCTCAAATATTGCTATATTTGCAATAGAATTAAAAAAACACTAACTTCACGCAACTATCTGCTGCATGTTCTGTATTATCATGTCATTTCAGATCACAGGTGACCTTCCTCATGAGGTTGAGGTTGACGGGTCTGGTGACGGCGCCTTCGAAGACTACCTCCAGACCAGGGCCAACAATGATGAGGAGGTTTTCGACAAGGTGAGAGAAATGACATAACGTCACATATTACACAACTGTGCACTGTAGCTTTCACCACAAGGTGCACTCAGTTTCTGTAACACCAATGTGTATCACCCATCTGAGTGATGCTAAGTAATTGTTAGCGTAATAACAATGCATCACAGACACAAAGTTATAAAACAGAAAATATAAAGCTTAGCTGCTTTCCTTTCTCTTGAACGGTCAAGGTGTGACTCAACGTGGAGAAAGCCCAGGAGAAACAGCAGGAGGCCTACCGGAGGAGGACCAAGAAGGGGACCAAGCGCTTCAAAGTCCTCCCAGGCATGGAGGTGTTGAAGAAGGACAAGAGGAAGCGTGGGAGACCTGGACGCACAATGGATCCAGACTGGCCAACGAAGTACCGGTAAATAGACTTAACAGTAGTCAGAATGAGAAGGTAGTGATGTCCAGTTTTGCCATTATAGCATGTCTTCTTTAGGGTGACTGAGGTTGGAGACAACAACTTGGTGCAGTTGGAGACCTTGGACGGCCAACCTCTGAAGACCAGGACACCCTATGCATCAGTGAAGCCTCTGCGGAAGAGTGAGTGTAACTTATAGCACATTTCTCAATACAAAAAATCATTATGACACCACATCTGATAGATAACATTTCTTTGTTACTCTGTGATTGACACAGAGGAAGGATTCCGAGCTAGCCCCCCCACAGAGGAAGCTGTGTCCCATCCACCCGAGCCAGTAGGTTCTGATGACCCTGAACTGCTGAGCTCTGAGCCGGAGGGGGACTCACTTCAGGTACATAAAAAAAGCATTCTGCACTAATTCTATATTATAGTGGCTGAATACTGTCACAAGACAGCATCTACTCCTTTTGGCCAGTCCCTATAATCTAACATTATTGTGTTTTTTAGGCTACATGAATTGGACTCCAGGAGCCTGTGTCCCATCCATCTGAGACAGTGTGTTTGGATGGGCCTGAACCTCTGTGCTCAGAGTTGGAGGAGGACTGTCTTCAGGTAAACTTCATGTTGCTTTATATCACTATTCATTTTTGTTTTTTTATCAAACATGAGGTTGTTGATGCCTATCATGTTAATAATCAATTTGTCTTCTCTCAGGATGTCCAGGACTGTGATGATGTCATCATCACAGGTGTTAAGCGGGAGTTGGCCTGTCCAGCTTCACTGAGTAGGGTGGAGGTACTAAGGGCCACAGTTCTCTCCCCTTGTTGTTGGCTGGATGATGTTTCCATTGACCACTCTCAGGCTCTCTTACAGGCACAACATCCCCATGTAGGAGGCATCTACGCCACAGCATCCCTCACCTTCCTCTCCTCTGTGCCTGCATCAACCCAGGGGTTTGTTCAGATTTTAAATGTTTGTGGGTAAAGTACCCACAAACATTTACTGGGTAATAGTAAGTAACATCAACTGCAAGGTAGGTACAGTTCATGTTTATGACTCCTCTGGTCACAGCAAAACCGAGGAGTTCATTTCTCTAATAACTGGTCTTCTGTCTTTCCCAGGTCCGCTTGCAGTGGCCTGATGTCCAGCAGCAGAGAGGCAGCTCAGATTGTGGGCTGTTTGCAATCGCAAACAGTCTCGCTCTCTGCAGAGGTGAGGACCCAGCATGCGTGGAGTATGAACAGTCCGCTATGCGTCACCACCTCTTTTCCTGCTTTCAGGCTGGGCACCTGACACCATTCTCCAGCTCCACACGGTGTCCCACGGCCAAGCCAGTGTACGCTATGGAGGTTAGCGTGCACTGCATCTGCAGGAGGACCATCCGGAAGGGAGTCGAGCCCCTGGTTTCTTGCAGGAGGTGTGGTAAGTGTTTTCATTCATCATGCCTGCCTGTTGTAAATAATGTAAAAGAGTTTGTATGTTCTTGCTGTAAAGTTGTTTTTTAAGTATTTTACAGATTTTCGAGGACACAGAGTAGGTTTGTATGTTGTGGAGTTGTTTTGTATATAGCTGTGTATATCATATATGTTATATAATTTGTCCAATCAGTTCTGAAATCGTTTCATAAAATCAGTTCTGAAATCGTTTCATAAAATCAGTTCTATAAAATCAGTTCTGAAATCGGTTGATAAAATCAGTTCTGAAATCGGTTCATAAAATCAGTTCTGAAATCGGTTCATAAAATCAGTTCTGAAATCGGTTCATAAAATCAGTTCTGAAATCGGTTCGTAATTTAATATATACACTTGTATACATATCTTTTATGTTGTACAAATATAACTAATTGGTTACACTGTCATACATTTTCCATACTCTTTTACAGGTGTAGCAAATGTGTTTAGGACCATTCAGGAGTTGTCAAGATACAGCAATTATGTCAACCTCTGTTACATTGTTCAGCCACTGCCAATTTATTTTATAAAATGTAACACTTTTTATGAAACCCATATGCAGAAGGCATTACGGTATATAGCATAGTGCATGCAGTTCTAATTGAGTTCCAGGGATGTATGTAGTCATAGTCAAGGGCGTAGGTTTGGTCCCAGCTTTGGTAGGGACACCTACCAACCTTTTTTTTTTTATATGTAGGTAATTGGTTCAGGTTTTATGGAGCTGTACTAGGCCTACATCATCTGTACTGGACTTCTGAGCAATGAAATCATATATGATGCATACATTTGGGCATACCAATTTCTAGCACCTTTTTACTATCTACATGTATAAGTGTGAATGATAACATTCATGGGTAACGTTGCCTAAACATCCCTTAAAAAACTGCGATTTAATGCAATCTTTACCAAAATTGACAATTCAACTTTTCACCTGAACCCCTGATGCTGATTCATCACCAACCTGCTCTACATCTGTATCTTCAGGGTGCTTTTTTTCCTGCACAGTAATTCATCAATTTAATACAGACACTAACCATGCTTAGTTGACTGCTGACATTGGTCGAGCTTACAGGGATAGGCATATTACTATCCAAGGGATCATATAGGCCTACTTATTATCACTTTTGAGTTGCTAACCTGCTGGTATAGGCTAAACTAGCACGGTCCCATTATGTGGGTAGGTTAACTTTATCATTCTGGCTTCAACAAGAACACACTGGTCGAAAGATTGCAGACGCTAGGGATAGATTTAATACAAGCAAAAGTTACATGCTCTACTACACTAACAACTTTCAAAACATGTTTCCATTGTACAATTGGTGGCGATGTAAGGCTAGCAGGTTTGCACTGTGTGTAGTTTTCCTACTAACGTTAGCTAACTAACAACGACCTTCTTGATATCTACTTACTCTCTGGGTGGTGAAAACACTTCTGATATCTCTGTTCTTTTTGGGTGACATTTTCCTATCTATAAAGCACAAAAGGGTCAAAAATATCAATGCTGAGACCAAACGAAATACTAATATGAGGCTTTTGATTTTCTGGCGTACTGCCAGCTCTCTTTCTGCAATTCACGATTCACGAAGTGTTTCTGACTGCCACTTCCGCCAATTAACTTCAATGACATCATGTTGTCTCGCAGGCTAGAGGGCGCATTGGTTAACTTGGAAATTTATTTTTCACTTTTCTCGGCGACGAACATAGTATATAGATAATAATACGAATGAGTTTTGCAAATAGATATTTTTTTCGAAAATTAACAAAATATTGGTGGGGACGATTGTGTCTTTCCCAAACTTTGGTCGTGACTAGTCCCTATGGTCCCTATGCAAACCTACGCCCTTGGTCATAGTATATGTATACAATAAAGAATTATAAACATATAATAAATATAAAATATTAAACTATATAAATATAGTTTTGAATTACCTATCCTTGTTGTGCTGCATTATAAGTGTAATTGAATCCGTGCACAAACATATATTTGGACTTAAATTAATATAATATTACAGTGCATAACAGAGCAAACTGATCAAAATATATGATTGTCACATAAAGATAGAGGAAAGGTAAGAGGTAGTTTTTCTAAAGACGTAATATACAAACCCCTTTGTTAGTATGGCAAGTTTTGTATTTAGGACTATTTAAAACAATTTAGCCTATACTCTACGATTTGTCTATTCTCTACGAGTTTTCACTCGTTCGATAGCTAGTGCTAGCTAGTTTGGTAAACAATAAAAAGATTACAAAGACTATTAAACACCTGCCTTCTGTGTTTAGCTAGTTGGTACCCTTTTTCGTCTAAAAAATAACTTATTTAGCATCGATTTTAACCGACCGGGAAGGCAAAGCGTATAATATTCTCCCTGAGCGCGTTGCTATCTCAGGAATGTCAGGAATTTAAGGTCGGCATAGCGACGGACAGGTCCTTGCATCGGAACGGCATTGTGACGTCAGGTAGGACACTATTTGGCCCTAGGACACTATTTGGCCTGACAGTGTGGCTGGGTCTGCTAGCATCATCTCTCCTGTCAGTATAAATGCACATCCTGGATTTAGGCTCACTGGAGTTTATACTGTGTTAAACATCTATTAAAGTGATGTGGTGTGGTTATCGTGTGTTGAGTGCTCAGTAGCATTCCACCTTTTTGCGACAGGCATTACCCAACAGACGAATGACTATTGATCTGGGTGCTATACCAAATATCTGTTTTAAAGGACTTCATCAGGAAGGGTGTGTGTGTGTGTTTAGACTGTGGAGGGGCACATTAGGGGGGATGAGGGGCACAGCTAGCTACTACCAGGGAGACACACATGCACCACCACCAATGTAATGCTCCCAGGCCCAATGAGCAAGTGTCTGTCTGGATACCAACCCAATTGGGAGCAGAGAATGGAGAGACCAGAAGCGACCAACAGGAAATAGAGACACTGGGAGACACCGGGGAAACTGAGGGAAACTAGAAGAGACTAGGAAAAACTGGGAGAGAATAGGAGAGACTAGGTACGACTGGGAGACACCGGGAGCGACTAGGAGAAGCTGGGATAAACCAGCGGAGACCACTCCTCTTATTGCTCAGACATACAATCAGTCTCTCAACACCAAACCCAGACCACCACACTAAAACCCTGCTAGTCTGACACTCGTTACAGGAAGTACTCCAGGCAGGCCAGGAAGTCCTCCAGGCTTGCTCTGACGGCCCTCCCTGATGTTTGGGGTTACCTCACATGGTCTGGACTATTAGTTTGACTGAAGTGCATTCTGGGAGTCAATCATCTTCCAATTGAAACACTGCCATTTGGCAGCCTGACACGCCTTTTAAAATCTCTGCTGACAAACAGACATTCAATCTACTGCTCCATTACCCTTGCAAATGCCACCAGATTGTTTAATGTTTTATGATGGGGGGGTGGGAGGGGTGGGGGGTGCAAGTAGCAGGGTAAATATTTAGACTAGGCCTTTCTATCCAGCCCACTGCATTATAAACTGGTTAAATACACACTCATCTGCACGTATCTCATGTACCCACCCACTCAGCAGTAATGTGGGACTACCACAGAGTAATAATGTCTTCACCACGGGCCAAGAGAATCAACCAAGAGAAAGGTCATTATTTAGTCAGGAGAGAGAGTGCACCTCCCTCCACCAGACCTGGCTACATTGGCGTCCTAATGCCTCTCCTACAGCAGCCTCATTGGCCAGCCCAGTGACATTGAAATATACAGTATCTATGCACATGTACAGATTTATAGCAAGACACAAATACATTAATTTATAACATGGCGCAAATAGCAAACACATTAATTTATCATAGTCAACGAGAAGTTTCCCCCTTTTTCCCCGGGAGATAAAACAACAACTTCAGCTCTTTTATTTGTCCATGTTTTTTGCATGGCTAAAAGCAGGGATGAATTTCTGCAGATGTTCTGGTGGAACACCTTTCTTTTTTCCAACGTTTCACAAAGGTGGATCCATAAATCACATCCAGACAGCAGAGTGTTGGTTAGCAGTTGTTCATGTACCAGAGCAGGCTCAAGAACAGGGCGGACCAAAGTCCCTAAACACGCAGGTGCATACGTATGGGTGACGTGACTGGAAAGGAGCAGTGCTCGATTTGTTCCCACTCTGCCAAACACAAACCTTGTACCACAATGCATCAATTAATGGTTAATTAAATATGTATCCTGACTGGTTCTTGTTTGATACAGTGTGTGAGAGAGAGGAGTAGCTCAACCTGGCCCTGTTTGGTTTCCCTGGAAACTGGGAGGTCAGGCTGATCCTGTCAGCAATTAAACAATCGTCACTTCCTGTTTGTCAGACTCACTGTCAGGGAAGCAGTTATCAGGGTCCATGGCCTCTTCAGCGGTCTCTGAGTACTCATCCTCTTCCTCGCCAGGCTTCCTCAGATCCACAGTGCTGCCCTCCGATAGGCTGATGGCATCCTTCTGCTGAGGGAGACAACCAATCAGTGGTCATCATACTGGTGCACAAACCCTAACAACATCACAGATCTAAAAATGAAACGCTGGTGAGATTTCAGGCTACAATATCAACTGGCAAAAATCTAAGTCTTCTGCCAGTCTTCTGTGTTGCTCCCCTGTGGATGTTGGAGTATTTCCTTTTAGGTGGCTACCATTGGGGAGGAAATATCTGGGTGATTACAGACTTTCAAAAGAATTAATAGAAATCCACTGATGAAATATGAAGACTAGCTTTACCAAGTGGAAAATGGGGAATTTGATCTATGTGGGGGAAAATGAATACCGTTAAAATGATGGTGTCTTCAAAGATTAACTCTATGATGATTCCTTTACATTGTCATACGTCAGTGCTTAAGAAGTTTAAAAAGGTAGTTAGGGATTACCTGTGAAATGGGAAGAAACCCCAAATTAGTGTGATTAAGCTGTTTACCATTGTAGGGCAATGAATGGCATTGCCCAACACAGAACTGTGCAATTATGCCTTTAAAATGTTCAAAACATGCAAACACTGGTCAGGAAGTGGTTCACATCTGGGTTGGATGGAGATAGAGAAGTCGCTCACATCCCGTCTTAGATTTATAGATGCTCTGTTGCAAAAAACATCCCAGTCCCCTCCAGAAGGAGATGTTGCCTGTCTCAATATAAACAAGGCTACTCATCTATATGGGAAAATCCTGTGATTAAGACAGGAAACAAAAGAGTATGTTGGGTTTAGAGTGTTTTGCTCTTATCAGGGGCTAAAGGATCAATATAATATAACTAGTAAAGGGGACTTTTGGAAGTACCTCCAATTATGGAGTTGTATACATCCTCTACATGGGTTACAATTCATAGGTTAGACTCAAGCTTGGTCTAATTCAAAGCTGAGTGTTGGAAATGTAAGAACTGTAATGGGTACGACTGTCTGATGGTCTCCCCGTTTTGGACCAGCCAGGATCAGACTAAGGAATTGAAAAACTACAAGCATACCTTGTTACAAGGACAGGATCGAACTCACGATTGTTACAGCCTCATACTAGTTAATGCTAACCAAACTTAAAGATTCTGGGTATACATTCACTGATGCAGGGTACCTTTCTCAGAAGTATAAATGGTGACAATCATTAGACAGCAATATGTAATGTCATGTTTTCTGTCTGTGTTTCTGTATTTTGGTACCTGCCGACTACCACGTGGAAAGTATGTTTTTTTGGTAATGTTGCAGTGTGTTTGAAAAAAAGAAAAGAAAAAGAAACCATGGAAGGATTAGAAGGGTCTTCTGTTAATTTAGGACGCATGCATGTACGCATGCATGCACGCACTCTCAAACACACTCATGCAGGCACACACACACCACACCCAGTGAACACCAATCTTGTAATACACAGTGTGATGAACTCAGCTGTACACTGTGTAGAGACAGCTGAGAAGGCTGGCTAGGACAGTATTGTGCTGAATGTATACAGGGAAGGATCAGCAATTGTCCTGTGTGTGCGTGTGTTTGTGTGTGTATTATGGATATTTCCACAATGCCACAGTGGGGGTCTCAGCTGTGTACCATCAGCAGGTACAGCCACCTGAGTCAACACAACACTCATGAATAAATGCTGCTGATGCACCTGACTGTCTGTCTCTCTGCCTGCATGCCTGGCTGTCTGTCTGCTTGTCTGTCTCTCTGAAGATAAGAGGAGAGGCGAGGAGGCTATTGAGACCAGTGTTGGGGTAGTTACTCAAAAAAAGTAATAGATTACGCATTACTAGTTACTTTAAAAAAAAGTAATGCTTTACTTTAATAGATTACTCACTGCTGAAAGTAACTAGTTACACTACTAGCTACATTACTTTTGGATTAGTCCGTGACATCACCTGAGATGCACTCTCTTTTATGCTTTTTAATACCACAAAGCTGACAAAAAAGTTGTGAACATCAACCTAAAAGTTGTCAAGCATAACAAGGCTACAGTACTGGCAGTAAGCACAATGTCTCAAAATAAAATAATGCTTAAAACTTTAAATGGCAACATTTCCTCTACTATGTATGCTGCTACAAGCCTGTCTATCTCTGCTTTGGTAACCTGCTGATGTTGAAAGTCAAGTCTTGGCTGCTTGGCTGGTGTCGGCAACAATGGCAACGGCAAGCTTTTATCGGCGTCAGTGTAACTCAGGGTTCGGGGATCCTTAGCTATAGTCTTGAGTTAGCATGTTGCCGTTGAAGATGCTTTGACAGATTAGAGGTTGTTTTCGCGGCGGAGAGGTGTTTTTGGCGTGGGCACAATGTACATTGTACAGTCACGTTTTTGTCCTTTCGCGCAACTAATACGAAGTAATGTGCATACCTACATCCCTCAAAAGACGTCCTAAGCGGCTCTGCCATTCTTGTTTCGCCTCCTGAACTCTGGGGCTAAGTCAACTGATGAGTGTTAAGCAAACACACGTAGCCTACTGTAAAGGGAAGTTTGATTTGTTGTTTTTTTCTCCTCCCGATATGCAGATCGCAGTAATGCAAGTAACGCAAGTAACGCAATACATTTTTGTATTAGTAACTGTAATGTGATTACTGAAGTTATCAACAGTAATGCGTTACATTACTGCGTTACAGACAAATGTAATTTGATTACAGTAACGCGTTACAAAGTAACGCTACCCCCAACACTGATTGAGACACATCCCAACTTTGTATGAAAGATTATGTGGGATTGTTAGGTCCCCTGTGGTCCTGACCCCATGAGGTTTCAGTATTTGTAAACTGACAGCCACCTGAACAAAGCCACAAACCTACACACCACCCACACAGTGGGCACCAGTGTTGCAAGCTTCATTGAATAACTGCCGAATGTCTATGTTGTTCAGCTGTTGCCGTAGAGGTTCAGGTTGCCTGGAGCTTGTGGTTGCCGTGGTAGCGCTGTGGTGTCTTCTAGGAACCTTTCCTGGAACACCGGGCCTTCCCACCAGCCCCTGGAGAGACAGGCTCCACCATCTTCCAGGAACTGTCCCCACGGTCAATCATGACTCATCAGTGACAGGCAGGAAGGATTATTCATTGCACGTGAAACAGTTACAGACATGACGGTCTGGGAGAGCAGGGACCAGCGACCAGGGACCCAACCTCAGGTCTGGGAGAGCAGGGACCAGGGACCCAACCTCAGGTCTGGGAGAGCAGGGACCAGGGACCCAACCTCCGGTCACCAGGTCGACCCACAACAGGAGTCCACAGTGATGAAGGATGACCCTTTTACCAGCTCTGATAGTCTGCCAGTGTGGCTGTGGTGTTCCAGTGATTCAAGGTTAAGGGTTCCTGATGAGTCATGTATATCACCTGGGTACCAGAGTGGGAAATATGCTTCCTCAGCAGGAGATCACTGCTCATGGCCCGGCTGGCCACCTGCACATCATCCATCAGCCCTAACAGGCTTACACACCAAAATAACAACACACGTCACCGCTGAACTGGATGTTGCTGTGAATAAGTGCATCTACTGAATGGCATTAATCACCTGCATCATTATGATTCCACAGAGCTTAGAGAGTGTGACCTAGAACGGAGGGGGTGGGGGTTCTCTGGGGGTGGGTAGGGGGGTACAAGAGGGGAAATATCTGGTCTTCACAACACACACGCACACATGTTCAGCCTGTCCACAAATCCCCCAACCCACTTGCTGGTGTCTTGGTCCTTTACAAAAAATTAAACTATTCTAGTTTGCTAGTTTGTATCCTAAAGAATTGGATGTCAGTGACGCTCTCTTTCTCTCACCAGTGCTGGGCAGTAACGCGTTAATCCGATTACTTTTTTCAAGTAACGAGTAAAGTAAGGGATTACAATTGCAAAAACAGTAATTAGATTACTTTTACTTCCCCACAAGCAGGTTGCATTACTGCGTTACTGAACCGTGATTTTGTTTGTGAGAGTGTCTCATGACATCACGTCAGATCACGTATGAGCGGTGCGACGTCAGCTCGTGTGTAGATCAACAAGAGATAACATGGCAGGGACGTGCACAGACATTTGGAGGGGCTATTGCTCTAACATGAAAAAAGCCCCCCCACCACCAACGCCGCAGTCACTTTCTAGCAGGATTCATTTCAGGCAAAACCAAATCATGTCATGTGACTGGGGGCAGAGGGCAACGATGACGTTATGGTGGCAAAATATAAAACACAGAACTGGATGATATCGCAATTTAATTGTATTTAACTTTACTAATGATGGGCTTATCATATTGATGCAGCCACAAAAAATACAAAAAATACAAAGTTTATTTAGGCTCTTTCTCCAGAGGGGCAGATCAGCCAATCAGGGCAAACGGGCTGTTGCCCGGACAACAATAGCCCGTGCCTGTGCATGTCCCTGAGTGCGGGAGAGACTTGGTAAAAAGTGACAAAAAAATTAGCGGCCGCTGTACACTGCATGGGAAGAAAACTTTTATCTACAGCGAAATATTCCACCTCAAATCAATGTGCATAAAGTTAAAAGATTGAAACTAATAAAACAAGTTTTGAAAAAGAGACTTTCATTTGATTCAATTTCATATGATGGAATATACAGAAAGAATAGAATTAGGCTGAAAGGTCTATTGCTTTATAGCGTATTCAGGTTGTGCATAATGTTTTTGAAAAGTAACTAAGTAAAGTAATTATTAAAGTAACTAATTACTTTTGAAAATAAGTAGTCAGTAAAGTAACTGGATTACGTTCTTGGAGAAGTAATCAGTAATCAGTAACTAATTACTATTTCCAAGTAACTTGACCAACGCTGTCTCTCACACACATAGACCCACACACAGGAGGGCATGTTTTTCAACTAGATGTGGCCCTTGCATGTATATCTGCACAGTCATCATCACAGTCAACTTCTCACACTGGCAAGGCCAGAGAGAGAGAGATAGAGCAAGAGAGCGAGAGAGAGAAGGGGAGGGGGCAGGTGTCCTGGAGGATGAAAAGAGAGAGTGGGCACAGGGCAGGTGTGATATGATGGTGGGAGCAAGAAGATAAAAGAGAGAAGGATGGACAGAGAGAAGGAGAGGAGGTAAAAGAACAGGTGCATGAAAGGTGGCATAGGAGGAGTAGTAGAGAAGCAGGGGGAAGAGGAGGAGGAGGCAGCAGTAAGGAGGAGGAGGAGGTAGCTGCTCTCCCTGTGTCAGCAGACCAGGTGTGGACAGGAACAACATGACACAGATAAGTCAAGTTTGCTTAGACAGAGGAACAGGGAGGAAGAGGGGGAGGGAGGAGGGCAGAGGAGGAAAGAGGGAGAGAGTAGGTGGGGAAGGGGCAGGGCAGAGGAACAGGAGAAAGAGAGCAGAAGAAGCCAAAACAGAGGAGTATTAAGACACAAAACAGAGGAAGAAAGAGAGGGAGAGATAGAGGGAGAAATGCAGACAGAAGGAGGACACATCCCTCTCTATGCTTCCATGCTGAATCATGTCTGCAGCCTGCCAACTGTATATGATCCCAGCACACACACACGCACATACACACACACGTGAATGGATGCAGAGAGACAAATCGCCTAGTCAAATGTCGGCCCATTATGCACTTTGCCCTAGAGCGTTTGATTGGGCGGTGTCTGCTTGGGTGCTGTCATGGGTCATTGTTCCTGTGGTGCATGCAGCGTTAGGGACAGGAGACGAGGGAAGCATTCACGTCCTGCTAACATGTTTCCTCTAACAGAGTAGAGGGGGGAGAAAGGAGAGAGACAGAAGGGGTAGTAGATAGAGGGAGAGAGAGAGAGGGAGAGAGAGAGAGAGAGAGAGAGCATGGAGGATAGAGAGACAGACACAGAGAGACATGGAGAGAATGGGGAGTAGAGAGAGAAAGAGAGCAGGGAGGATAAGGGTAGAGAGAGACAGAGATAGAGACAGAGACAAAGACAAAGAGAGCAGAAAGAGAGAGAGTAGCCCTATCAGATCCAGGCCCTGCTGAGACTTCAGGCCATCACCCAACAACATGGCTACACCAACAAGCTATTGTTCTACAGAGCTGAAAGAGGTGTGTTTCAAGTGCCTGTGTGTGATGCTTCCTCACCGGCTTGCTCTCCTCCTCTTCCTCCTCCTCCTCCTCTTCCTCCTCTTCCTCAGAGCAGTCGCTCTGCTCATCGTCCTCTTCCTCGGGAAGCTCCAGGTCCGACTCTCCGGGGGCGATAGGAACACTGATGGTCAGGTTAGGGTTGGTCATGTAGCTGTCTCCATCAGGCAACACGTACTGCTCTCCATGGCGACCTACACAACACAACGCAAAAGTTGCACTTTCCATGGCAACCGACACTTGTTACCCTTCCCCCTTACTTATTACCCCCAGGACCAGTCTGTTACCCCCCTCACCTATCACCACTTAGTACCAGTCCAGGGCTCGAAAAAAAAGTTTTTACTTGTGAGCACCAGCAAAAATTGAAGGGCACCCACTGCATATTTTCATATTGTCTTTTCAGCTCTTCAAATTTTTTGCATGAGTTAGCTCCCTGTCACGAGACAACGGAGAGAAGTGACAAGGAGTGATTGACGGCTTATTTTAACCAATCTAAAATCTGCATTAAAGTTAAGAACGTAATGATGAATTTTAACTGGTTATGTAACATTGGATAGAACTGTAGACCAGTCACTTTATCAGCTCACAGGAGGCGCATACTGTGTAGTAGGCTAATTAGCGAGCGTTTGGTAAAGAATTTAAAACAGGTCATACCATAACAATCATTTGCACTCGCACAAATGCTCCCAAATATATCTTGAGGTTGCACAGATGCAATTTCAGGAGCATTTGTGACCAAAATGGTCACAATTTCAAGCCCTGCAGTCTGTTACCCCCTCACCTATGACCCCCACAGGGTTTCTGCAGGTTTTCAACAAGTTACATTTAAGACTTTTTAAGACCTTTATGAATGCAATTTA
The DNA here is from genome assembly GCA_023658055.1 of Thaleichthys pacificus. NCBI lineage: Eukaryota > Metazoa > Chordata > Actinopteri > Osmeriformes > Osmeridae > Thaleichthys > Thaleichthys pacificus. The sequence goes on along the minus strand of CM042872.1, from coordinate 2,150,548 downwards.
AGACCTATTTCATGTCCTTACTGGCAAACAAAGTATGAAGGATATGAAGTAAAATCAATAGTCCCAACTAAATGCACTGTTCTCGAGCCAGATCTCGTTGAACTTGGACTTACCCATATTCGATTAAAGCAACGTTAACAGAAACAATTTTTACTTATTACTTCTAGTAGTAGCTTTTTTATGAGAGGAGGCACCACGTTATCCCACACTCTACATCGTAACCCACTACCTTGGCGTGCTCCGATAAATTCTGACCGGGATGAAGTTTGCAGTGTTTTTATTGGTTCCATGTGGGTTTAGTTTTGTTGTAGTGTGATTGATAAAAAAAATCCCCAAATCACATTAAGAAGCACTGAAGTATAAAACATTATAAAAGTCACATATATTCCAATACATTTTTAAGACCAGTCAAAATCGTAATTAAGACTTTTTATTACATTTTAAGGCCTAAAATTGGGATTATTTGATTTTACACTTTTTAAGACTTTGCCCCCAGTACCAGTCTGTTACCCCCCCTCACCTATCACCCCCAGGGGCATCCCGTTCCCCTCAGGGTGGAGTTGGCTGAGCCTCCTTAGCTTCATCATGGCCTTGGCCTCCTTGCTCTTCTGCCGCCGCCGTTTGAAGTTCCCATTGAAGAAGTTGCAGAGCTGCTGTCGCAGCCAGCCCAGGCCTCGCGCTATCCTGGCGATGGCAATCTGCAGGTTGTTCATCTCGCCGTCATCATCCGGAGCTGAGAGGTTGTCACAGCTGAAGGAGCTGAGCAACAGGGCCAGGAACAGGTTCAACACCTGGACAGCAAAGAGAGAGAAAGGTTCAACACCTGGACAGCAGAGAGGATGGATCGATATAAATCGCCTGTTACCTCATCTACACAGGTGTGTGGGTGTATACTGTGTTTGTGTGTACTGTGTGTGTGCGCGTGTCTCCTGTGTTTGTGTACTGTGTGTAGTGTGTTTTTGTGTGTTCTGTGTGTGTGTGTGTGTTTATACAAAGCATATGAAGAAGCCCAGTATAAACAGCAGCTGTGATTTGGTCCTGTTTTTAAATGTCAGCCTGTAACTGGAGCACCACTCAACCATGTCAAACAACACAACCTGTTCCTGTCGCGGAGCCAGAGGGATGGGGGTGGCACTGGACCCCCCTGATATTGGACTGGCCACCCCAGGTGCCACCCCAAAATGTAATTCGCTATCCCTGGGAATTGGATGCTGATTGACATTTAATTTATCTTGATAAAAGAAGCGTTTCTTTTGACATATGGCAGCGCATTTTTTCAATCGAGGATATTTCCACAGTTCACCAATCAGTCACAAATCACTACGCCAGCGTCTGATACAGCGCCAGAAGACAAGAGCATCATATTAGTTATGGTTTTAAGGTTTAGCATTGGGTTTGAGGCTTCCTGAACAAAATGTTATGAAAGTTGAGTTGCTGGGCCGCAAAGCCATAGAAAAAGATTCATATTGGCAATTTGGTACCATAACAGATTCAGATAAGAGAAATGTCTCTGTTTTTGTTTAGCACTTAACACTACCTTAGTAGCTATAACAGCGCAGATCCTACTGTGGTGTAGTTGATTCAATTTCATTTTCATTTATATAGCACACTTTTAAAACAACAACAGTATCATTTAGCCATTTAAGGAACAATCGTCCAGGCATAAGATGAAGTTCCCGAATTGACGTTTATTAACCACACGGTACACAGGCTACTAGTAAGGCAAACAGCTGTTTGGCCCTAGCCCACGCTAAATAAAATAAAGGTAGCCCACAAAACAATAGTGACCGTCTCTTGTGAAACCCAGACGTAACAGAAAGAACAGACGCTAAACCTGGTCTAAACTTCGAATGCGCCATCCCCCCTCAATGCACCAACCATCAAGATGCCCGGCATTCGAACATTCCGGGCATTTCCGTGATTGGCAGACAGCAGGTTGATTGGCATGTCGGACCCCGCGAACACTACTGGTAAACAACCAACTAACATATAAGACACGTCTTTCTGTGTGGGTCGCTACACTATTTTTGTACTTTAACTGTTAAGATTCCTTGATGAAATGCCTTATCAATCTATTCACGTTACAAAAGATCAACACTGCAGGCAGCTAGATACCCTGTTTGCTATTGTATAATGCCTGTTTGAAATACGGATTTCAGAGTAGGGCTAGCCATGATCTAGTAACTTAAAGGCTGGTATTTTGATTGAAGATAATAATGGGATATGTTTAAGATTGAGATTGGACTCAAATGTGGGTAATTGGATGTGTAGGCCTACATGTTTTTGCTTCCCTTTTTCACTTCAAACATTAAAAGAAAGGGTGAGATAGCAGACTTCTTCAAAAAGCTGAGCAAACAGGATCAGGTGGAAATTGACCCCAGTCCTTGCACCACCCCAAGACCTCAGAGCAGCTCCCTCCCCGAGGCTACAGGCACAAGGTCAGAGCATACTAGGCAGTCAGTCACATGCCAAGTTCAGCTTGTGTTTGTAGGCCACACATGTAAGCCTACACAAAAGTTTTTTTCCGATTAAGGTTGTTGATTCATGAGTGTTCTTGTGTTGATGGCTGTGGCATTTTTGGTGTGAGTATTAGTGGTGGGCATAGATTAATTTTTTTAATCTAGATTAATCTCACTGTAATCTTGGCGTTAATCTAGATTAATTAATTAAAATGGCTCATTTGAATTCCGCCGAAGGCATTCAAAATATGTGTGCTACCCAAATAATGACTAAAAGTAAGTCTTTGAGAACGGGTTTCTCAAGCCAGGTGGCGCATTAGACCAGGAGCTCATCTCCTGTTTCCAAAATGCATCACAAACTGCTTGAGAAAGCTGTTCTACTATGATAATTGGTGATGAAAATAAATTATGTTCAATAAGATGTACTTGTGTTTATTAACTGTTTATTAGATTAGTTAGCTTGGCTGATAGAGCTGTGCTGATGGGCTTGGCTCGGTTGCACTCAAACATCGTAGTTTGACGACGACTCTTCCCCAAGCCCCCACCCCTCGCCCCTCGGCTTGAAGCAACGGCCCCGGTGGATGTAGGTGGTATTGCATTTACGGTTAGGTTTCCGACTCTTCCGGTCGTTTTTATTCTATTAACTCCAGTCAACATTTACAAAACTATCTCCCCCAATAATTTGTGTTCGATTCTCGAACCTGGCTCATACTACTAGCTTTTTCATAGAATAATTTTTCCCGATTTTTGCTAAGTTTGAAACCAATCCGAAATGAGTAAACTAGCACCCCATTTATTTGCTTACGTCAATAAAAGTTGCCTGCAAATGTGCTCGCGGATACTAACAGGGCACGAGCACAAAAGTTCACATTGGCCGATAGCCGATTTACATGGAGCTGAATGAGCCATAGACTTATATTGAATGAGCACAGGGAGAAATGGCTTGAGTTGCCTGCCCTGTTCTAGCAAGTTTAGCAAATGGTTGTCACACATACATTAAATGTGGTTAATATAGTTTATTCCCGTTATTTTAAAACAGATAAACAGATTTTTGATGGCAAATATTATATTATGTTAAGCGTGAGCATAGATTGTTGACATGTCTATCTGGAGCAAAGACGTTCAATAAAATATATTTTAGACACACTTCTCGAGCTTTTATTTATTACATTATTAACACGTCTTGTTAGATCACGTTATATCCATTAATAGACGTTTGGTTTTCTAGGTTGAACATATAAAACACAGGTCACATTTCGACACTGATGTGAAATTGAAGGCAGTGTGAATTTCGTGGCATTTCGTTTGAATATAAAGTTGACAGTAAGCAATGGTAAGTCTGCATTATGGAAGATTTCGGTTACCAAAATAACTATTAAGCTTTCTTTGCCTGGCGAGAACAACGACGGAGCTGTTCATGTTAACAGTTTATATCATTCGATACAATGCGTTGGAAATCATACTCATATCACGAAGAAAAAAAGCAACATATGTGATGAGTTCCATCTAGAATAGCCCTATATTTAGCCCTATAGCCTATTTCTAAAAAACAAGTGAAAGGAATACTATACAGTGACAGAATACATTTCCGTTAAGTTTGCATCATGTGTCTGATTCTTATCGGACTTGTACCCCATTCTGCCCATAGATTCTGCAACTGCAATGCCTTAGCTCACACGCTCGTAACCATATAAATCTATGCTCGCGACTGGTTGTCGCAAAGTATGACGTGTACAGCTAGTTGCAAGCGTGCACGAGGTCTCGGAGCTAGGGGGAAAAAAGCATAGATATATATAAACACTAGATGTCTCGTCCGCGTTGCCGGACAACGGAGTCGAACGTCCGCATATGGCGGCCATCTTGCTACAGGCAACTCGCTCACCCATAACATTGTGTTGATGCTACATTTACTTTTTAAATGACCATAACTTGCTCAATTTTCAACCGATTTTGAAACGGTTTGGTTTGTTATCAACGTCAGAGATGTCGTTATGCCACTGCATACTTCTATTCTGTAAAAAAAACATAATTATTCATAAGTATGCAGTGGCATACCGACATCTCTGACGTTGATAACAAACCAAACCGTTTCAAAATCGGTTGAAAATTGAGCAAGTTATGGTCATTTAAAAAGTAAATGTAGCATCAACACAATGTTATGGGTGAGCGAGTTGCCTGTAGCAAGATGGCCGCCATGTGCGGACGTTCTAGACTCCGCCGTAAGACATCTAGTGTTTATATATATCTATGGAAAAAAGAGCCACTGTTTAAAGCTAGACCGTAAGACACGGAAGTGGAAAGATGGCCGCGTCCAGTCTCGCGCTCTCGCTTGCCTCACTGCGCCACTGAGCACTTTTCATAGAAATGAATGGGGACGCCATCTTGGAAGACAAAAGTAGCTTACTCTAGTTATATTAACTCTATGCTCTTCCCCTGCGCTACATCAGTGCTTGGCCCGGCATCTTCCGCATTAGCTAAGGGATGCTTTGCGTTTAGGTTGTATTTGAGACTGGAAGAACTCCTACAGTAAACTAATTCCGCATAGCACAAGGTGCAAACAACCTTAGTCTTGTCGAGGTTTCCATTGGGAAGCTTCTTAAAAATACATTTTCCCTGAAGCAAACCAGGCGGCTTCATAGCTGCATCCATGTTAGCACGTCACGTTTGATGTGATAATTTCATACACAAGGCATACACACAGGTTCGAAGACTCGTTCTCGCCCCCTACAGTGCAATTCGGCTAGGTATACATCCGCGCTAAGATATCAAGGTGAAAGTCATCATAACTTGCGTAGTATAGACCCAGCTCCCAACCCAACTTTGAGAATAGATTAACGGCGATATTTTTTTTATCGCCGATAAGAGTCTCACGTTAACGCAGCGCGTTAACGCCGATAACGGCCCACCACTAATATATAGTATATACTGTGTAAATCTCTATGTATGGAATTTTATTGTACAAAATTCATACGGTATGTATAAACACACACAGAGAGAGAAATAGAGATTGAGGGAGATATACACTCACCGGCCACTTTATTAGGTACACCTGTTCGATTGCTTGTTAACACAAATACAATCAGCCTATCACATGTTAGCAACTCAATGCATTTAGGCATGTGGTCAACACAACTTGCTCAAATTCAAACAGAGCACCAGAATGGGGAAAAAAGGGTGTTTAAGTGACTTTGAATGTGGCATGGTTGTTGGTGCTAGACAGGCTGGTCTGAGTATTTCAGAAACTCCTGATCTACTGGGATTTTCACACACAACCATCTCTAGGGTTTACAGAGAATGGTCTGAAAAATAGAAAATATCCAGTGAGCAGCAGTTGTGTGGACGAAAATGCCTTGTTGATGTCAGAGGTCAGAGGAGAATGGGCTGACTGGTTCGAGATGATAGAAAGGCAACAGTAACCCCAATAACCACTTGTTACAACCAAGGTATGCAGACTACCATCTACGAACGCACAACACGTCGAACCTTGAAGCCGATGGGCTACAGCAGCAGAAGACCACACCGGGTGCCACTCCTGACAGCTAAGAACAGGAAACTAAGGCTACAATTCTCACAGGCTCACCAAAATTGGACAATAGAAGATTGGAAAAACGTTGCCTGGTCTGATGAGTCTCGATTTCAGCTGCGACATTCATTTGGTAGGGTAAGAATTTGGGGTAAACATCATTAAAGCATGGATCCATCCTGCCTTGTATCAACGGTTCAGGCTGGTGGTGCTGGTGTAATGGTGTGGGGGATATTTTCTTGGCACACTTTGGGCCCCTTAGTACTAATTGAGCATTGTTTAAATGCAACAGCCTACTTGAGTATTGTTGCTGACCATGTCCATCCCTTTATGACCACAGGGTACCCATCTACTGATGGCCACTTTCAGTAGGAGAATGCACCATGTCACAAAGCTCAAATCATCTCAAACTGGTTTCTTGAACAATGAGTTCACTGTACTCTAATGGCCTCCAGTCACCAGATCTCGATCCAATAGAGAAACTTTGGGATGTGGTGGAACAGGAGATTCGCATCATGGATGTGCAGCCGACAAATCTGCAGCAACTGCGTGATGCTATCATGATGTCAATATGGACCAAAATCTCTGAGGAATGTTTCCAACACCTTGTTGAAAGTATACCACGAAGAATTAAGGCAGTTCTGAAGGCAAAAGAGGGTCCAACCCGGTACTAGCAAGGTGTACCTAATAAAGTGGCCAGTGAGTGTATATTACTATACTAAAAGAAACATTGTAATCTGGAACATTGTAAAAATAAACTAAAAGCCAAAGTAGATTAGAATATTACCTAGCCTTAAAAAGAGACTAGGAACTGGCAGAATATCTCTCTACTGTCAGGTATAGAAGGCAGAGACAGATCCTAACCAAGTGCAGGCTTGGTGACCACAAACTGGCAGTTGAAAAAGGAGGGCACAAAAAATCATACCAACCAAAAAAACTGAATATGTGGTCACTGTTCAACAGGTGAGGTTGAGACAGAGATGTACTTCTTCCTACAATGTGAACCATTAAATGAAATAAGGAATATTTGCTTTAACAAACTCTCCACTCTATAATCTTAGATTTAAAAGATATGTATATCTAAAAATATATATGAATGTATATTTGATGTTCAGGCAACATTGTTATGGCAACATGCATGCCAATGAAGCACAAAATTAAATAACTACATAGATACATACATAAATACATAAATATGGCTATGAAATTAACCCTGAAATAAAAAATGATGGCAATAAATACAGTTAGGTCCATAAATATTTGGACATTGACACAATTTTCATCATTTTGGCTCTGTATACCATCACAATGGATTTGAAATGAAACAATCAAGATGTGCTTTAAGTGTAGACTTTCAGCGTTCATTTCAGGGTATTTACATCCAAATCAGGTGAACGGTGTAGGAATTACAACACATTTGATATGTGGCCCCCCCCCTTTTTAAGGGACCAAAAGTAATTGGACAATTGGCTGCTCAGCTGTTCCATGGCCAGGTGTATGTTATTCCCTCATAAAGGGAGTTCGTTATTATATTGACAAGGAGCAGATAAAAGGTCTAGAGTTCATTTCAAGTATGGTATTTGTGTTTGGAATCTGTTGCTGTCAACTCTCAATATGAAGTCCAAAGAGCTGTCACCATCAGTGAAGCAAGCCATCGTTAGGCTGAAAAATCAAAACAAACCTATCAGAGAGATAGCAAAAACATTAGGTGTGGCCAAATCAACTGTTTGGTACATTCTTAAAAAGAAAGAACGCACTGGTGAGCTCAGCAACACCAAAATACCCGGAAGACCACGGAAAACAACTGTGGTGGATGACAGAAGAATTATTTCCCTGGTGAAGAAAAACCCCTTCACAACAGTTGGCCAGATCAAGAACACTCTCCAGGAGGTAGGCGTATCTGTGTCAAAGTCAACAATCAAGAGAATACTTCACCAGAGTAAATACAGAGGGTTCACCACAAGATGTAAACCATTGGTGAGTCTCAAAAACAGGAAGACCAGATTAGAGTTTGCCAAAAAACATCTAAAAGAGCCTGTACAGTTCTGGAACAACATCCTATGGACAGATGAGACCAAGATCAACTTGTACCAGAATGATGGGAAGAGAAGAGTATGGAGAAGGGAAGGAACTGCTCATGATCCAAAGCATACCACCTCATCAGTGAAGCATGGTGGAGGTAGTGTTATGGCGTGGGCATGTATGGCTGCCAATGGAACTGGTTCCCTTGTATTTATTGATGATGTGACTGCTGACAAAAGCAGTAGGATGAATTCTGAAGTGTTTCGGGCAATATTATTTGCTCAGATTCAGCCAAATGCTTCAGAACTCATAGGACGGCGCTTCACTGTGCAGATGGACAATGACCCGAAGCATACTGCGAAAGCAACCAAAGAGTTTTTTGAGGCAAAGAAGTGGAATGTTCTGCAATGGCCAAGTCAATCACCTGACCTAAATCCAATTGAGCATGCATTTCACTTGCTAAAGACAAAACTGAAGGGAAAATGCCCCAAGAACAAGCAGGAACTGAAGACAGTTGCAGTAGAGGCCTGGCAGAGCATCACCAGGGACGAAACCCAGCCTCTGGTGATGTCTATGGGTTCCAGACTTCAGGCTGTCATTGACTGCAAAGGATTTGCAACCAAGTATTAAAAGTGACAATTAGATTTATGATTATGTTAGTTTGTCCAATTACTTTTGGTCCCTTAAAAAGGGCCCCCCCCTTTTTAAGGGACCAAAAGTAAAAAAGTCCACATATAAAATGTGTTGTAATTCCTACACCGTTCACCTGATTTGGATGTAAATACCCTGAAATTAAAGCTGAAAGTCTGCACTTAAAGCACATCTTGATTGTTTCATTTCAAATCCATTGTGGTGGTGTACAGAGCCAAAATGATGAAAATTGTGTCAATATCCAAATATTTATGGACCTAACTGTATATAGATATAGCATCATATAATTATATAGCTGAATCCATTTACCTACATCAATAAATAAATACATTTACTTCAGGGGGGTGTTCCATCAACGTCGATTAAGGAAAAGCGAGACTTATTTCGCCAAGTCTCACTTACTTTAGCGAGAGTTCCGTTCCATTAAAGTGGCTTATTTTAGTTCGAGCTACGTAACCAAGGTAACTTATACTTCGGAACTAGCCTGATCCGTGTCAGGCTAAAAGTCAAGCTAAACTAAAATGTGTTGCAAATAATTTCAAACAGGCGGAAACAGAATCTCAAAAGACAGTTCCGTCGAGTAAATTCCTGCGCGCAAACCACTTTAGTCCGTGTTCGGAAACGTAAATTCAGACTTTTTGAAGTGCAGACATTAATGATTTAGCTACATGTTTACTTCATCTCCAAAAAATATATTAATTTAAATAAACAAGTTAAGAAATAATGTCACTTTAACTGTTTTCAAAAGCCATTGGTTAATTGACATAAAACAAGGATTTAGAAACTAAGCAGAGCGTCTAGACAAGTTACAATCAATTATGGCGTATCCATTCTGTGACAACCCTGTGGTGGATGAAGGTGCTCAGATTATACAAAGAGCGTTTATCCCACCAGCCCCAAGGGTCTTCAGAGACAGAAGTAATGCTTCCCTGACCAGTATCTGTAGAAGAAGTATAGGTTCAGCAGGCCCAGCATAGTTTATCTAGATAAATGTAATTGTCATTCTTAAAAAAAAAAATACATAAATATATATATATGAAATAATACTTTAGCAACTCTTAAGGATGGCAATGAACACATAAGAGCAGCCTACCATCCTTTGTAGAAAGTAATAGAAAGGAGAGTAGACTATAATAGTAGAAAGGAGGGTAGTAGACTGCAGTCTATGTAGGTAGGCCATTGTTTAAAGTAGCCTATATGTTGACAAGCCTCTATATTACCTCTCCTCTGACTTCCCCAATATTATAGGTGCAATATACTGTCCCCATGGGTGTATCCAGGCCCATTGGAAGACTCAGGGGGTGACTGCCTGGTGCCCCCATGGTTGAAAGTGTTTCTAAAATGCCCTCTAGAGTGGCAAAAATTAGACCAAGTGCCCTACTGTCTGCCATTCACATTGTGAAATATGCTTGAGTGCACAGGATGCCCCATGCAATAAATGACAGTGTGCCCTCTATAAATGTAAAACATGTCTTTATGAGTTCCTTTATAGTATAGACAATGTGATGCAGTACCCTATAAGGTGCCCTTACAATGGCCTAAATTGGACTGTTCCCATGCCCTTACTTCCAATGGAAAAATGTGCTGTTATGAAGTGCCCTTTATGCTGCCCCTACATGACAGTGTCCCAAATGTTGCGCTTTCCAATCAATTAGATTCTGTGCCCAACAGTCTCCCCTAATGTTCCCAGTAGGGCATGCTTTCCCAAAGTGAGGCTGTGACAACACTTGGCACAGCCACAGTCTGTCACTGTCCAAGCCCCCTCTGGATCGGTGGAGGCAGACTATGTTAATTGGAAATACTCGTAATATAATAATGATAGTCATGCTGAGCAATTTTAAATTACTGTTCTGCCAAACAAAGTGTGCAGTTTGGGTCACCTTCTGATCTAAAAGGTCAGTGCTGGATCTATGCAATACTAGTCATTTCAGTGAATCCCCATTTAAGTCATGGTTATCTTTCCCTTTTATCTTAAAGCTCATCAGTTAATAAATGTGTGTGGCAAAGTTAATTTGAAGTAATTTTTGATTTTGCCACATTATTAGCCCACATCAAGTGCAATTAACCATGGCCTTCTTCAGTGTTTTGAATTTTATCTTACAATTTTCAATCCTGCCACGTTCTTTTTTGGGTTATTATTCTCAATCTCCTGTTGAGAATATCGGCCATAGGCTAGCCTATTGTCAGAACGGTCATCTTGGTCAGAAAAGCTCATCAAATTACGCTAATTATCAGTAGGCCTAAAAGCATATATATATATGTTAAGTAGATTTGGTAGGTCTACAATTTACGCATTTTAACGGTCGTAATGATTTGACAAGTTGTCTCCCTTGGCATGTTAATTGCGGCAACATTGCCCTTTTTGGGGACAACTCCCAAAAAACTCAAAAAATCAATTTACGCTGCTGAAAAAACACCCCTCTGCTGCTTTACGCTATACTTTTTGCGACATAACTCCTCTTTTCGACGATCGCCTGATCTGGGCTGCACAGTCTAAGCTTATTGAGGTCTAGCTTGAATTAGCGTTGCCTGTTAGTGGAACGGAACGTTAATGGAACGGCTTGAGGCTTAAGTCTAAGTTGACGTTTACCCAAGTGAGACTTATTCGTGTTAGCGTGACTTGCGTTAGCGACGTTGATGGAACACCCCCCTGGTCTCACTAAATGGTAATACCGGCATGGCATAATGGTGAGACTAGATAGTTATAGCTATCTGCCTTCTTATCGACCTAGCTATCCAAATAATGGCAGACGTAGCAGTGATTTTCTGCTTTGTTAGGCATAGCGACGGTTGCTAGCTTTATTAGCTAACATTACATGGCACTAATCACCCCCCATACTACCTGTACATCTTGCACACAAACACGGTACTCGATAAGTCTCAAACTATTTAAGACTTTGTGATCAATGTCTATATTCTGTAGAGCACTTATCTGCCCAAGTACCTCTACAAAATCTTCAATGTGTGCCAAATTGAGATCCCCTGACAAGCCATGCTGATCAATTTGATCTACTAAAGCCAGCATGCCATCTATAACACTACTTATGACTTCCATCATCTCTAATGAATAATGCAGGTAGGTGTGTGTGTGCGCTTGTGAGTGAGTGTAGGGAGTAGGGAGTCAGATGGCTGAGCGGTGTGGGAGTCGGGCTAGTAATCTGAAGGTTGCCAGTTCGATTCCCGGCAGTGTCAAATGACGTTGTGTCCTTGGGCAAGGCACTTCACCCTACTTGCCTCGGGGGGAATGTCCCTGTACTTACTGTAAGTCGCTCTGGATAAGAGCGTCTGCTAAATGACTAAATGTAAATGACTGTGTGTGGCAGGGCAGTAGGTGACAAAGTCTGGGTCAAGTAGATTCTCTGGTTTATCATAATTACACATGCTTTAGTTGAATTTAGTATGGCTTACAGACAGACAGGCAGACTCCAGATAGGCAGGCATACAGGCAGCCAGAGAGACAGACAGAAAGACACAGACAGACATTAAGGCAGGCAGAGACAGACAGGCAGGCAGACAGAGACACAGACAGATTCACAGATACACAGAGAGACAGGCAGGCAGAGGCAGAGGCAGAGGCAGAAAGGCAGGCAGAGACAGAAAGGCAGGCAGGCAGAACACTGATGGTGTGACTCCTAAAGCCCTGTGAAATATTTACTCTTCCTGATGCTCTATGAAGGTTTGGCTGTAGTCAACATAAATGTCCCACATGGAAGCCCGCTGAAGTCAACTGATAATGGAGCTGGCATCCTACAAGGCTCCTAGCCCTCATACAGTGTGCATTCAACTCAGCAGTGTGTCCAAATTGACAGCTACAGCCCCCAGGACGGTCAATACTGCAGCCCAACTGGACCTTACATAACACACACACACACCTTTTCTATAGTACCCTGCCTTCAATGTTAGGGTCTGAGGGATCATTACGTCAAATTGGGTCAATAGAGGGCATGTGAGGCTGTGTGTGTGTGTAAACAGTATGTACGTGTGTGGCTGTGTGTGAACAGTATGTACGTGTGTGGCTGTGCGTGCATGAAAAGGATGTGTATGTGTGATTGATGTGTGAGTGCGTTTCCGTCGACAGTATAGATTTATGTTTGATCTGCGGTAAAGTTATTTTATCGTGTTGCTTCCCTATCCTGTTTGGGGCATCCCAGCAATGTGATTCGCTCCTGCAGGAACCGAGTCACCAATAGATAGACGTGTTCGCTGAGCTGACATAAGCATGACCTGACAGCCATAACCTCACTAACACCAACAACCCTGCAGTAACCACTGCTGTGCAAACACACACACACGGCTATGATGACACGCATACACACACTGCTGAAGAGAAGAGATGCTCCCAGAGGTCATGCTCCTGTCCTTCTTTTTAGCTCCGCCCTGCAGAATGAGGGTGTTCAAACTGTTTGATAATGTGGAGATATTGAGGCAACATCCCCCCTGCTGATCTGTATCTGTCTGTCTCTGTGTTGGTGTCTGTATGTGTATCTGTGTGTCTGTGTCTGTATGTGTGTGACTGTGCGTGTGTCTGTATGTGTGTCTGTGCGTGTGTCTGTATGTGTGTGTCTGTATGTGTTTGTGTATGTGTCTGTATGTGTGTCTGTGGGTGTGTGTCTGGATGTGTGTGTGTATGTGTGTGTGTCTGGATGTGTGTCTGTGTCTGTATCTGTGAATGTGTGTGTGCCTGTATGTGTGTCTGTGTGTGTGTCTCTATCTGTTTCTGTGTCTGTATGTGTGTCTGTGTATATGTCTGTGTATACAACTCTCATGCAGGCTTGTTGCATTATACACACTCGTGCTACAGTATAGTCACTTTGCATGGCCTAGGGCACCCGTGTCTGCCTTGAAATACACACGTTTCATTACTCATGCTAACTAGTGTGTGATCCCAGGATTAGTGTTACTGTACGTGGGTGTTTATGTGTGTGTGTTTCTGTGTGTGAGGGTCTCACTAATACAATTCTAAACATGCAGTAGATCAGACCTGAGGGGTATTCCAGGTAGCGGGTTTAGTGAAAACTTTGAGTTGGTTAACCCTGAAAAGAGGCATACTCCCAAGTTTTCCGTTCCAGAAAGAGAGGTAACGAAAACTTTTGGTCAGTGTCCATGGTAACGTACTCTGTGAGCCTAACCTGCTCGCTAGCAGGTTTTCCATGACAAACTGCGTTTCTACCTATCCCCTCCCACTTTCTGAGCTTGATACAGTTGGCAGACATGGATGTCCTTTCCTGGTTCAGCCGACCGATCTTGAACAACATTTTATTTGCTTAGTTATACACCGGGAGAGGATTTTAAGACTGCGATTCGCTGTGCTTTAATTCCCTGATGAATACCTAAGTTAACGTTACCGTTTCCCGTTACACTTCGTAATTTAATTTAGCAACATTCTCAGCCCTTACATTGCTAACGTTACACACAGTGGACATGCACTCAGAACCGACCAAATGCTTTTTGACACTGAAATAAAGACAAATAATTGAAATTGTATTTGGTCTACATTGCCTACAAATAGAAATCCAACAATGAGTATTTTTATTGGCTATTGTTCCTACAATTAACATGATTCACCTTTGACCATGTACCGTCCTGTAACTGTAACTTAACATTAACCAAATAATGCCAATACCAATGGAATTACAGTTATTTGACTCTATGGGTTAAATCAGAGCAAGAATGGTCAAAGTAAGGTTAAATAAAATAAACATTTGATAACATGAATGAAATCAATTACAAGGCAAACATGTTACAAAATGAAGGTTAACTCTTACCTACTCTACCATGATTATTGTAAACCAGAGATAGAAAGCAAGAAGTGAGGAATGAGGAGTAGGACAAGCCAGAGCTGAGGAGAAGGTCACAGAATGGATCAAGAATCCACAGAACAATGCTTCACAATTCTTTTTATACCGGTAACCAAGAACAACCAATCACACCAAAATCTTGAACCTTACTTATCAACATATGGTTAGCAATGCTACAGTAAGTTACACAATGAGGTGTGAGAGCCATCAAGTTGAGAGTCCATCCAGTAACCCCAGAATTGACCATATGAGAGGTGGGGGCAGGTTGACACACAACCTTACAAGATCAGCCATTATTCTTCTGCCCTAAGTACACCATCTCTTGGTCGAAAATAGAAATTCAGCAAATAGAAATTCAACAAGGAGTATTTATATAGGCTATTGTTCCTACAATTAACATCACCTGTGACCATGCACCCTGCTGTAACTGGTGTTCCAGCAAATCTATTTCAAGATTAGCCTTTATTCTTCTGCCCTAAGTAGGCCTACACCATCTCTTGGTCAGTTTTTGGCACTTTCTTCACTCACTTTGGCGCTCATTTACTTGTAACTGGGAATACATGATTACATTAAATTCCACAGTTCCACATGCAGAATTCACCTGCCATTAAATGAACATCTCACTGTATACAGCATCCATGCTCTGTTCAACAGGATCAGAATGTGCAAATTGTTTTTCTATTCATTATTCTCATAATGTCAGTGTGACTGACAATTCCACACAAGCCCCGCTTAACTCAGAGTGGACGTACTCCGAGTTGACTTAACAAATTCAAATCAGCACACACACCCTCAGCTGACCAGTGGTATGGTCCTGTACCGCAGGACCAAGAGGTGGGAAATGAGACCACTGCTGGAGACACAGAAACACCATGGGACAGACAGAGAAACCAGCAGTGACACTGATAAGCCATATATAGAGACAAAGAAAGTAGGTAGACGTAGAGACAAATACAGAGACACAATAACATCTCCTCCCATGTTAGCTGAAAGTGATTCCAATGTAGAGCCCGACCAATAAAGGATTTTTAAGGCCTATACCGATACAAATATTTGGTGATTTAAAAATCCGATATTCCGATAACGGCCGATATAAAAAAATATTTTAAAAATCCAGAAACGCGTAACAAAACAAACTGATTTCCCTAACTGTAGTTATTTGTAGTTTACATTTAGTCACTTTTAGCAGAAGTTCTTATTCAGAGCGACTAAGTACAGGGACATTCCCCGAGGCAAGTAGGGTTAAGTGCCTTCTCAAGGACACAACGTCATTTGACATGGCCGGGAATCAAACCAGCAACCTTCTGATTAATAGCCCGATTCCCTAACTGCTCAGCCATCTGACTCCTGTTATTATTTCCTCACTAAAATAAAATGTTAATGCAGTTTCTGATAAATAAAATGTATAAAAATACAAACTTAAGATCCATCCATCATCTGCCGCTTTTCCGGGAGTCGGGTCGCGGGGGCAGCAACTTAAGCAGGGAGAACCCAGACTTCCCTCTCCCCGGCCATTTCCACCAGCTCTTCCTGGGGGACCCCGAGGCGTTCCCAGGCCAGCTGAGAGACATAGTCCCTCCAGCGTGTCCTGGGTCTTCCCCCGGGGCCTCTTCCCAGTGGGACGTGCCCAGAACACCTCACTAGGGAGGCGTCCAGGAGGCATCCTTATCAGATGCCCGAGCCACCTCAACTGGCCCCTCTCGACGCGGAGGAGCAGCGGTTCTACTCTGAGCCCCTCCCGGATGACCGAGCTTCTCACCCTATCTCTAAGGGAGAGCCCGGAAACCCTGCGGAGAAAACTCATTTCGGCCGCTTGTATTCGCGATCTCGTTCTTTCGGTCACTACCCACAGTTCGTGACCATAGGTGAGGGTAGGAACGTAGATCGACTGGTAAATAGAGAGCTTCGCCTTTGGACTCAGCTCCTTCTTCACCACGATGGACCGATGCAGAGCCCGCATCACTGCGGACGCCGCACCGATCCGCCTGTCGATCTCGCGCTCCATCCTTCCCTCACTCGTGAACAAGACCCCGAGATACTTGAACTCATCCGCTTGGGACAAGATCTCCTCCCCGACCCGGAGATTGCACTCCACCCTTTTCCGGTCGATAACCATGGCCTCAGATGTGGAGGTGCTGATTCCGATCCCAGCCGCTTCGTATTCGGTTGCGAACCGCTCCAGTGAGAGCTGAAGGTCACGGCCCGATGAAGCCAACAGGACCACATCATCTGCAAAAAGCAG
Source organism: Thaleichthys pacificus (assembly GCA_023658055.1). NCBI lineage: Eukaryota > Metazoa > Chordata > Actinopteri > Osmeriformes > Osmeridae > Thaleichthys > Thaleichthys pacificus. The sequence goes on along the minus strand of CM042872.1, from coordinate 2,133,853 downwards.
CAACCCGATCCTGAAGTCACCAAACCGGGAGAGCTTCGATCATGTCTCGGGGGGGGGGGGCGGGGACTTTGAGTCCGAATGGGCCTTGTTCCGGGCCTCCATTGTTGAGGCGGCAGACCGGAGCTGCGGCCGCAAGGCGGTCGGTGCATGTTGCGGTGGCAACCCTCGGACCCGGTGGTGGACACCGGAGGTGAGGGATGCCGTCAAGCTGAAGAAGGAGGCCTATCGGACTTAATTGGCTGGTAGGACTCCAGAGGCAGCTGATGTGTACCGGCAGGCCAAGCGGAAGGCGGCTTTGGCGGTCGCGGAGGCAAAAACCCGGGCGTGGGAGGAGTTCGGCGAGGCCATGGAGAATGACTTCCGAACGGCTTCGAAAAGGTTCTGGACCACCATCCGGCGACTCAGGAGGGGGAAGCAGTGCACTGTCAACGCTGTATATGGTGGGGATGGTGCGCTGCTGACCTCGACGGGGGATGTCCTGGATCGGTGGAAGGAATACTTTGAAGACCTCCTTAATTCCACCAACACGCTTTCCGACGTGGAGGCAGAGTCTGGGGACATCGGGGGGGGCCCATCTATCTCTGGGGCTGAGGTCGCCGAGGTGGTTAAAAAGCTCCACGGTGGCAGGGCCCCTGGGGTGGATGAGGTCCGCCCGGAGTTTCTTAAGGCTCTGGATGTTGTAGGGCTGTCTTGACACGACTTTGCAACATCGCATGGACATCGGGGACAGTGCCTCTGGACTGGCAGACCAGGGTGGTGGTTCCCCTCTTTAAAAAGGGGGACCGGTGGGTGTGCTCCAACTTTAGGGGAATCACACTCCTCAGCCTCCCTGGGAAAGTCTATTCAGGGGTCCTGGAGAGGAGGGTCCGTCGGATTGTCGAACCTCAGATTCAGGAGGAGAAATGTGGTTTTCGTCCTAGCCGTGGAACTGTGGACCAGCTCTACACCCTCGGCAGGGTCCTGGAGGGTGCATGGGAGTTCGCCCAACCAGTCTACACATGTTTTGTGGATTTGGAAAAGGCGTTCGACTGTGTGCCTCGGGGGTTCATGTGGGGGGAGTACGGGGTACCGGATTCCCTGATCGGGGCTGTTCGGTCCCTGTACAACCGGTGCCAGAGTTTGGTCCGCATTTCCGGTAGTAATTCGAACTTGTTCCCGGTGAGGGTTGGACTCCGCCAGGGCTGCCCTTTGTCACCGATTCTGTTCGTAACTTATATGGACAGAATTTATAGGCACAGCCAGGGCGTTGAGGAGGTCCGATCCCTCCCTGAGTCACCACCTTACCGCGGTGGAGGGGTTTGTGTGTCCTAATGATCCTGGAAGCTAGGTTGTTGGGGGCTTTATGCCCCTGGTAGGGTCACCCAAGGCAAACAGGTTCCAGGTGAAGGACCAGACAAAGCGTGGCTCAAAAACCTACCATGAAGAAAAAGAACAATGGTTCCCAGTTGTTTTGTTGTTGGACTTCTGTGCTAGACACGGCTTGTCCATAACGAACACCATGTTCAAGCATAAGGGTGTCCATATGTGCACTTGGCACCAGGACACCCGAGGTCTCAGTTCGATGATAGACTTTGTAGTCGTGTCGTCGGATCTGAGGCCGAATGTCTTGGACACTCGGGTGAGGAGAGCGGCGGAGCTGTCAACTGATCACCACCTGGTGGTGAGTTGGCTACGATGGTGGGGGAAGACGCCGGTTAGGTCTGGCAGGCCCAAATGTAATGTGAGAGTCTGCTGGGAACGGCTGGCAGAATCCCCTGTCAGAAGGAGCGTCAACTCCCACCTCCGGGAGAGCAAACTTAAGATATGAAACTTAAAGTCCTTTGAACAAAAACACAATAAAAAAATATATATATAAAAAAAAATAAATATATATAATAATATTCATTAATCGGCCATTATAAATGCCGATACCGATAGTTTGGAAAATGCTCAATATCGGCCGATAATATCAGGCCGCCGATATATCGGTCGGGCTCTATTCCAATGGATGAAAGATATTTTAGGAGGAGTACGTTGCCAAACTAAATCTCAATGTCATGTTTTATGACATTTGACATCTGACATTTGACTTGACATTTGGAGCCTGAGACTGACAACAAGTCATCTGAACCCACACATAACCTCTCCCTTTCTCTCTTTCTCTCTTCAGCGTCTCTGTAAGTGTGTGACTGTATATGTTTGTGTGAATGTCTGAATGAGTGAGTCTAACCCTAACCTACAACACAACAACATTAGCGAAGCAAACAAAAGTTGAAAACACAACAACATTAACACACAACACAACGACATTAACAAAAACGAAACATTTATAAAAACACTGCATTTCGAAAAACAATCAACTACTTACAACACCACAGCATTAAGTGACAACACAACAGCATTGGTTCACACCACAACATCAGCCGAGAACACAACAGCATTAGCCGAGAACACAACTACATTTGCAGAAACGCTGCATTTCAAGTTGCTCACAACGGAAGTGCTCCAGGGGGGTGTTCCATCAACGTTGATTAAGGAAAAGCAAGACTTATTTCGCCAATCTCACTTACTTTAGCGAGAGTTCCGTTCCATTAAGGTGGCTTATTCTAGTTCTAGCTACGTAACCAAGGTAACTTATACTTCGGAACTAGACTGATCCGTGTCAGGCTAAAAGTCGAGTAAATTCCTGCGTGCAAAGCACTTTAGTCCTAGTCTGGTCCTAACCAGACCCTCGTACATTTAATTTGTACAGAGGGTCTGGGATAGCTCCATTGACAAGCGTTAACTTCCTTGAAGGCGGGTACTCTGTTGAAGTTTAAAACTATTGGATCTACCCAGAGCCACTCTGATCTGCCATAACCAATCACTAGCGTTCGCCTTAGCCAACTCCTTCACCACTACTGTAACGGAGCTAGCTGCCATAGCTGGAAAATCAAACTTTTACCGAACCCTGTGGGGAGGAGGGCCACAACATCATGGCCACCAACAAAACTTACCAAAGATTGTTCCTGCTCCGGCTTTAACTTTTGGATATTCGGCAGCGACTCCGCCGCCATTACTGAACTACAACTCAAACTAGCAAACAACATCAACGTCATCGTTCGCTGATTGGACCTACAAACATTTTGTTTCTGAAAATCGACTAATACACCGAAATCCCAGACCTAGTACAGAAGCAAAATCAAAATTGAGCGGAAGTACGTAGGAGGGCAGAAGCCATTGGTTAATTGACATAAAACAAGGCCTTAGAAACTAAGCAGAGCGTCTAGACAAGTTACAATCAATTATGGCATATCCGTTCTTTGACAACCCTGTGGTGGATGAAGGTGCTCAGATTATACAAAGAGTGTTTATCCCACCAGCCCCAAGGGTCTTCAGAGACAGAAGTAATGCTTCCCTAACCAGTATCTGTGGAAGAGGTATAGGTTCAGCAGGCCCAGCATAGTTTATCTAGATAGATTTAATTGTCATTCTTAAAAAAATAAATACATAAATATAGCTGCAAGCAGCGATGCGGGTTCCTCCGCAAAATGGCAACATATTATAAACATGTACACTGTAGCAGATCGAGACTTGGACAACAAGAGAGCAAAACTACTTCATGTTTGGCCAACAACAATGTGAATGGGGCTGAATGGGGATCTGAACTCATGAGCATAAGGTTACAAGTCAGTCTCTCTAGCCTCTCTGCTACACACCAACTGCTGCAATTTTATGATTAGTAAGGGCTGAGTATTATCTTTTTATAGGATATTGAAACTCTTCTTGAGTTGATCCCTTTCCAGAATCTCAGTCAATGCACAACTACCAGTAGTCATGAGGGCAACCGGGCTAGGCAGAGCTCATGTTCAGCTGCTTGCGAGAATAGCTTGTGAGGGTACAGCAGCCGACTCTCTGGTCCCATTAAAATACACAACATGCACAATCAGGGTGACCAACAAGATTATATTAACTAACAAACAATAACATTACAAACATCTAACGGAACAAACACAACAACGGAAATCCCTCGCACGGCTGTTGTAACCAAACTATTTTCCACAAGTCTTTGCGTTTTTGGACATGCCGCACTGCATGCTGGGTACCCAAGGGCGTTGACGCTGATTACCTAGCTGTGCTCCGACTGTGTGATATGAGTATTAGCTTTGGTCAGCTTTGGGACAAAAGTTAGGAAACGGTTGACATTTCAAGGTGAAATTGCATGAAATTGCGCATGATATTTCAGAATGATGTCTGCCTGTTTAACTAAACAAGTAATCAAAATTATGACAGGGCAAAAGACTGCCTGGATTCAAACCTGTGACCCTGAGCTTTGCAGGACAACGTTTCAACCCATTGAGCTACCCTCAAGGCTGAGAACATGTGGTCAGTTACTGTATAAAAAAAGAAAGCCGTTTCTCGATTCGGCCAAAGTTTAGACAGCTGTAATTCAATGATCTTTTGACATATCAAGGTGAAATTGCGCATGGTACTTCAGAACGATGTCATCCTGTTTAACTAAACTGATATTGAAATTTAAGACAGACTCAAACAATGTGGCTGGATTCGAACCTACGACCTTATACTTTGCAGGTCACCGTCCCAGTTCATTGAGCTATTCTCAGTGTTGAATATTGTCATGTTCAGTTACTGTACAAAAAAGTAAGCTGTTTCTCCTGTGGTAAGCGTTGTTAGATTCAGCCAAAGTTGAAACAGCTCTAATTCAATCATATTTTGACATACCAAAGTGAAATAGTTTATGGTACTTCAGAGAGATGTCATTGAGGCAATGTGGACATTTACATAAGTACACTCTTTTCAGCCATTTTGTATTTGATTCAATTGTTTTAAGTAACATTTTTAAATACGTCAATGATACATATCTGTACAAAATTTCAAGTAAATTAGAACTTTGGTTCAAGAGCCCATATTTGGTTTGGGGGTACCCACTCGGATGTAGTATCAATGTGCCAAATTAGAAAATGTATGACCAGTGACTTTTTGAGATATTGAGGCGCAAGGAGAAGAAAAATAATAAGAATAAGAATACCATCAATAACAATAGGTTCCCTCCTACCGGAGGAACCCTAATAATAAGAATACCAACAATAACAATAGGTTCCCTCCTACCGGAGGAACCCTAATAAGAATACCATCAATAACAATAGGTTCCCTCCTACCGGAGGAACCCTAATAAGAATACCATCAATAACAATAGGTTCCCTCCTACCGGAGGAACCCTAATAAGAATACCAATAATAACAATAGGTTCCCTCCTACCGGAGGAACCCTAATAATAATAAAACTAACGAATACAATAGGGTTTCCTCCTACCGGAGGAACCCTAAATATATATATATATATATATATATATATAAAATAACACTTTAGCAACTCTTAAGGATGGCAATGAACACATAAGAGCAGCCTACCATCCTTTGTAGAAAGTAATAGAAAGGAGAGTAGTAGACTATAATAGTAGAAAGGAGGGTAGTAGACTGCAGTCTATGTAGGTAGGCATAGCAATATGAAGGGTATACCTTGCTCCAAAGCAGTACCTGAATATTATCATCAGTTTTTCAGGTCATCTTGAAACACAAAGAATCGAGGAGACTTCAATTGTATAAAGTATTGTTGACAAGCCTCTATATTACCTCTCCTTCTGGCTTCTCCAATATTATAGGTGCAATATACTGTCCCCATGGGTGTATCCAGGCCCACTGGAAGACTCAGGGGGTGACTGCCTGGTGCCCCCATGGTTGAAAAAGTGTTTCTGCCATTCACATTGTGAAATATGCTTGAGTGCACAGGATGCCCAATGCAATAAATGACAGTGTGCCCTCGATAAATGTAAAAACATGTCTTAAATATAGCTGCAAGCAGCAATGGCGGATTCCTCCTTCAAGATGGCAAAATGTTGTAAAATTGACAGATAGTTACACTGGGATTAACCAAAAGACTTGAAACTAATTTCTGTCAGAAAAAAAAGAAAAAGTTTAGGGCTCTGACTATATTAGAACCCACAACCCTTCACATAGCAGCCCTGTGTCTCATCCTACTATGCCATTCACAGACATGCCAACCTGCAGACTCATTTCCAGGGAGGTGTTTCCCCCCCCCCCCCCGACGCAATCCTGACGCATGATGTACCCCCTCAACCTGCACGTACTCCCTCCCCACGACGCAATCAGGACGCGCGATATGCACCTATCTCTACCAGAAATGACCATTGGACAGTCTCTCGCTCGCTCGAAATACAAAATCCCCGATTTCCGGGAGATTGTAGAGCATTTGCGGGCATCAGGGAGCCGCTATTGAAATGCGGGAGACTCCCGGACCTTCCGGGAGACTTAGGATGTCTGCATTCACAGACTTAGACGTTTGCGCGTTCAGTTTTTGTATCACAAGATAAGACATTTCTCCATATGGCAAGCATTGTTAGATTTGGTTAAAGTTAAAACTGTTGTAATTTAGTCCTATTTATATATGGGACATAAAAACGGGACAACGGGATAACTGGGTTGTTGCTGTAAAGAATAGCTTACTCGTAGTGCTTTAAAAAAGTTGTTTGGAAGGGAATTTCAAATCCTAGCATCAGTGGCGATGTGTTCTGGCTTAGGTAACTGAAATGAATTTGCGGCAGGCAAGGGATCCACCTGAACAATCAATATATTTCATTCGAGCTAACTTGGTAAATATGACACTATGCCTACGTAGACTACAAGTAGCTAGCTACGGTGGTGAACCTGGCTTGTTTTGCAGTGGTTTACAGTCTCACTAAACAGATGATTGGAGTGTTGTAATGGGCTCAAATAAACACTATGCTATGTTTTACAACCGGAGGATTGACCGGAAGACTAGAAACCGTTCTGTCAAAAAAATAATATTTGCCTTTGACTGGTTTTGAACCTACAACCCTTCGTTTACCAGCACAACATATTATCCAATTGAGCCATTCTCAGATCTTGACTTCCCAACGTTCAGTAACTGGATAACAAAATGAGACGTTTCTCCAATGGCAAGCATTGTCAGATTTGGTTAAAGTTCAAACAGCTGTAATTTAGTCCTATTTGGGACAACGGGATGACTGGGTTGCTGCTGTAAATAATAGCTTACTCGTAGTGCTTTAAAAAGGTTGTTTGGGGTGCCATAACTTGTCATGGAAGGGAATTTCAAATCATGCCTAGCATCAGTGGCGATTTGTCCTGGTTTAGGTTACTGAAATGAATTTGTGCAACAGGCAAGGAATCCACCTGAACAATCAATATACTTCATTAAAGCTAACTCAGTTGTGAATCTGACACTACCATGCATAGACTCCAAGTAGCTAGCTACTGTGGTAAACCTGTGTTGTTTTGCAGTGGTTTACACAGTCTCGCTAAACAGATGATCGGAGTATTGTTATGGGCTCAAATAAACACTCATTGCTATGTTTTACAACCGAAGGATAGACCGGAAGACTAGAAACCGTTCTGTCCCCAAAATTTTTTTTTTGCATTTGACTGGTTTTGAACCTACAACCCTACGTTTACCAGCACAACATCTCATCCAATTGAGCCATTCTCAGATCTGGACTTTGCCATGTTCAGTAACTGGATAATAAAATACGGCAAGCATTGTCAGATTTGGTCCAAGCTCAAACAGCTGTAATGAAGTCATATTTTCACATATCAAGGTGAAACTTTGCAGGGTACTTCAGGGGGTGTCACCTTAAAGCCTATTAGTTTTGAAAAACCATCATTCAAAATGACATTTGATTTAGTGACACAAACATATTGAGGCAATGTGGACATTTACATAAATACACCCCTTTCAGCCATTTTGTTTTTGATTCAACTGTCTTAAGTAACGTTTTTAAATACATCAATGATACATATCTGTACAAAATTCCAAGTCAATTTGAATTTTGGTTTAAGAGAAGAGGGATTTTGAAGGTTTTCCCAAATTATCACTGTACAGGAAAATCCATCATGGTGGACCTTATGGGTCCTTGAGGCTTTTTTGTTCCTCGTGAAAAATGAGGCATGCACAACAAGTTTCAGAAGAATTGGAGCAATGGGGTGGAAATGCCATCACTTTGAAAAGTGGACATTTGGGCGTGGCCTGTGGCGCCCCCTATTGTCTGATGTGGGCCAGTCTGTGTTTGGGCGGTATTTGTGGCATGTTGTATCAATATGCCAAATTTCAAAACTTTTTACCAATGTGTTCATGAGATAAATTACAAGAATAATAATAATAATAATAATAATACCAACAATTCCAATAGGTTTCCTCCTGACGGAGGAATCCTAATTATGAACATGTACACTGTCGAAGATCGAGAGTTGGACAACAAGAGAGCAAAACTACTTCATGTTTGGCCAACAACAGGCTGAATGGGGATTTGAACTCATGAGAATAAGGTTACAAGTCAGTCTCTCTATCCTCTCTGCTACACACCAACTGTTGAGATTGTATGAATAGAAGGGGCAGAGTATTAGCTTTGGTCAGCTTTGGGACAAAGGTTAAGAAACGGTTGACTTTTCAAGGTGAAATTGCATGAAATTGTGCATGGTAATTCAGAATGATGTCATCCTGTTTAACTAAACAGATAATCAAAATTATGACAGGCCAAAATATAATGGCTGGATTCCAACCTACAACCTTATACTTTACAGGTCACCATGCCAGCCAATTGAGCTATTCTCAGTGTTGAATATTGTCATGTTCAGTTACTGTATAAAAAAGTAAGCTGTTTCTCCTGTGGTACGCGTTGTTAGATTCAGCCAACGTTGAAACTGCTCTAATTCAATCATATTTTGACATACCAAGGTGAAATTGTTTGTGGTACTACAGAATGATGTCATCCTGTTGAACTGAACAGATAATCAAAATTATGACAGGCCAAAAGACTATGGCAGGATTCCAACCTACGACCTTATACTTTACAGGTCACCATGCCAGCCCATTGAGCTATTCTCAGTGTTGAATATTGTCATGTTCAGTTACTGTATAAAAAAGTAAGCTGTTTCTCCTGTGGTAAGCGTTGTTAGATTCAGCCTAAGTTGAAACTGCTTGTACATTTCCTATAAAAACGGGACAACGGGATTACTGGGTTGCTGCTGTAAAGAATAACTTTCTCATCGTTTTTTTAAACAGGTTGTTGGGAGTGCCATAACTTGTCATGGAAGGGAATTTTAAATCATGCCTAGCATCAGTGGGAATGTGTCCTGGCTTAGGTTACTGAAATGAATTTGTGCAACAGGCAAGGGATCAACCTGAACAATCAATTTACTTCATTAGAGATAACCATTAGAGTTATCAGATGATCAGAGTGTTGTGATGGGCTCAAAAAAACATGCATTGCTATGTTTTTACAACCGGAGGATTGATCGGAAGACTAGAAACCGTTTTGTCAGAATAAAAAATTAAAAACTATGCCTCTGACTGGTTTTGAACATTAAACCCTTTGCTTACCAGCACAACATCTCAGCCAATTGAGCCATTCCCAGACATGGATTACACAAAACTGGATAATAAAAAAAGATGTTTCTCCAATGGCGAGCATTGTCAGATTTGGTCGAAGTTCAAACAGCTGTAATTCAGTCATATTTCGACATATCAAGGTGAACCTTTGCATGGTACTTCAGGGGCATGTCACCTTAAAGCCTATTACGTTTGAACCATCCTTCAAAAATACATTTGATTTAGTGACACAAACATATTGAGGCAATGTGTACATTTACATAAATACACCCATTTCAGCCATTTTGTATTTGATTCAATTTTCTTAATTAACGTTTTTAAATACGTCAATGATAAGTATCTGTACAAAATCTCAAGTCAATCAGATCTTTGGTTCAAGAGAAGAGGAATTTTTAAGGTTTTCCAAAATTATCACTGTACAGGAAAATCCATCATGGCGGACCTTATGGGTCCTTGAGGCTTTTTTGTTCCTCATGAAAAATGAGGCATGCACACCAAGTTTCAGAAGAATTGGAGCAATGGGGTGGAAATGCCATCACTTTGAAAATTGGACATTTGGGCGTGGCCTGTGGCGCCCCCTATGGTCCGATGTGGCCCATATTTGGTATGGGGGTACCCACTTCAATGTAGTATCAATGTGCCAAATTAGAAAATTTATGACCAGGGAGTTTTTGAGATATTGAGGCATAAGGAGAAGAAAAATAATAATAAATATAGCTGCAAGCAGCGATGCGGGTTCCTCCGCAAAATGGCAAAATATTATAAACATGTACACTGTCGAAGATCGAGATTTGGACAACAAGAGAGCAAAACTACTTCATGTTTGGCCAACAACAGGCTGAATGGGGATTTGAACTCATGAGCATAAGGTTACAAGTCAGTCTCTCTATCCTCTCTGCTACGCACCAACTGTTAGGATTGTAGGAATAGAAAGGGCAGAGTATTAGCTTTGGTCAACTTTGAGACAAAGGTTAAGAAACGGTTGACATTTCAAGGTGAAATTGCATGAAATTGTGCATGGTATTTCAGAATGATGTTATCCTGTTTAGCTAAACAGATAATAAAAATTATGACAGGCCAAAAGATAATGGCTGGATTCCAACCTACGACCTTATACTTTACAGGTCACCATCCCAGCCAATTGAGCTATTCTCAGTGTTGAATATTGTCATGTTCAGTTACTGTATAAAAAAGTAAGCTGTTTCTCCTGTGGTACGTGTTGTTAGATTCAGCCAACGTTGAAACTGCTCTAATTCAATCATATTTTGACATACCATGGTGAAATTGTTTGTGGTACTACAGAATGATGTCATCCTGTTGAACTGAACAGATAATCAAAATTATGACAGGCCAAAAGATAATGGCTGGATTCCAACCTACGACCTTATACTTTACAGGTCACCATCCCAGCCCATTGAGCTATTCTCAGTGTTGAATATTGTCATGTTCAGTTACTGTATAAAAAAGTAAGCTGTTTCTCCTGTGGTAAGCGTTGTTAGATTCAGCCTAAGTTGAAACTGCTTGTACATTTCCTATAAAAATGGGACAACGGGATGACTGGGTTGCTGCTGTAAAGAATAACTTTCTCATCGTTTTTTTAAACAGGTTGTTTGGAGTGCCATAACTTGTCATGGAAGGGAATTTTAAATCATGCCTAGCATCAGTGGGATTGTGTCCTGGCTTAGGTTACTGAAATGAATTTGTGCGGGTTCCTCCGCAAAATGGCAAAATATTATAAACATGTACACTGTCGAAGATCGAGAGTTGGACAACAAGAGAGCAAAACGACTTCATGTTTGGCCAACAACAGGCTGAATGGGGATTTGAACTCATGAGAATAAGGTTACAAGTCAGTCTCTCTATCCTCTCTGCTACGCACCAACTGTTGAGATTGTATGAATAGAAAGGGCAGAGTATTAGCTTTGGTCAGCTTTGGGACAAAGGTTAAGAAACGGTTGACATTTCAAGGTGAAATTGCATGAAATTGTGCATGGTATTTCAGAATGATGTCATCCTGTTTAACTAAACAGATAATCAAAATTATGACAGGCCAAAAGATAATGGCTGGATTCCAACCAAGTACCTTATACTTTACAGGTCACCATGCCAGCCCATTGAGCTATTCTCAGTGTTGAATATTGTCATGTTCAGTTACTGTATAAAAAAGTAAGGTGTTTCTCCTGTGGCAAGCGTTGTTAGATTCAGCCAACGTTGAAACAGCTTTAATTCAATCATATTTTGACATACCAAGGTGAAATTGTTTGTGGTACTTCAGAAAGATGTCATCCTGTTGAACTAAACAGATAATCAAAATTATGACAGGCCAAAAGACTATGGCAGGATTCCAACCTACGACCTTATACTTTACAGGTCACAATCCCAGCCCATTGAGCTATTCTCAGTGTTGAATATTGTCATGTTCAGTTACTGTATAAAAAAGTAAGCTGTTTCTCCTGTGGTAAGCGTTGTTAGATTCAGCCTAAGTTGAAACTGCTTGTACATTTCCTATAAAAACGGGACAACGCGATGACTGGGTTGCTGCTGTAAATAATAACTTTCTCATCGTTTTTTTAAACAGGTTGTTTGGAGTGCCATAACTTGTCATGGAAGGGAATTTTAAATCATGCCTAGCATCAGTGGGAATGTGTCCTGGCTTAGGTTACTGAAATGAATTTGTGCAACAGGCAAGGGATCAACCTGAACAATCAATTTACTTCATTAGAGATAACCATTAGAGTTATCTCTACCATGCGTAGACTACAAGTAGCTAGCTACTGTGGTGAACCTGGCTTGTTTTGCAGTGGTTTACACAGTCTCGCTAAACAGATGATCCGAGTGTTGTGACAGGCTCAAATAAACATGCATTGCTATGTTTTTACAACCGGAGGACTGATCGGAAGACTAGAAACCGTTTTGTCAGAATAAAAAATTAAAAACTATGCCTCTGACTGGTTTTGAACATTAAACCCTTTGCTTACCAGCACAACATCTCAGCCAATTGAGCCATTCCCAGACATGGATTACACAAAACTGGATAATAAAAATAAGCTGTTTCTCCAATGGCGAGCATTGTCAGATTTGGTCGAAGTTCAAACAGCTGTAATTCAGTCATATTTCGACATATCAATGTGAAACTTTGAAAGGTACTTCAGGGGCATGTCACCTTAAAGCCTATTAAGTTTGAACCATCCTTCAAAAATACATTTGATTTAGTGACACAAACATATTGAGGCAATGTGTACGTTTACATAAATACACCCCTTTCAGCCATTTTGTATTTAATTCAATTTTCTTAAGTAAAGTTTTTAAATATGTCAATGATACATATCTGTACAAAATCTCAAGTCAATCAGATCTTTGGTTCAAGAGAAGAGGAATTTTTAAGGTTTTCCAAAATTATCACTGTACAGGAAAATCCATCATGACGGACCTTCTGGGTCCTTGAGGCTTTTTTGTTCCTCATGAAAAATGAGGCATGCACACCAAGTTTCAGAAGAATTGGAGCAATGGGGTGGAAATGCCATCACTTTGAAAATTGGACTTTTGGGCGTGGCCTGTGGCGCCCCCTATGGTCTGATGTGGCCCATATTTGGTGTGGGGGTACCCACTTCGATGTAGTATCAATGTGCCAAATTAGAAAATTTATGACCAGGGACTTTTTGAGATATTGAGGCGCAAGGAGAAGAAAAATAATAATAAGAATAAGAATACCATCAATAACAATAGGTTCCCTCCTACCGGAGGAACCCTTAATATAGCTGCAAGCAGCGATGCGGGTTCCTCCGCAAAATGGCAAAATATTATAAACATGTACACTGTCGAAGATCGAGAGTTCGACAACAAGAGAGCAAAACTAATTCATGTTTGGGCAACAACAGGCTTAATGGGGATTTGAACTCATGAGAATAAGGTTATAAGTCAGTCTCTCTATCCTCTCTGCTACACACCAACTGTTGAGATTGTATGAATAGAAAGGGCAGAGTATTAGCTTTGGTCAGCTTTGGGACAAAGGTTAAGAAACGGTTGACATTTCAAGGTGAAATTTCATGAAATTGTGCATGGTATTTCAGAATGATGTCATCCTGTTTAACTAAACAGATAATCAAAATTATGACAGGCCAAATGATAATGGCTGGATTCCAACCAACTACCTCATACTTTACAGGTCACCATGCCAGCCCATTGAGCTATTCTCAGTGTTGAATATTGTCATGTTCAGTTACTGTATAAAAAAGTAAAGTGTTTCTCCTGTGGCAAGCGTTGTTAGATTCAGCCAACGTTGAAACAGCTTTAATTCAATCATATTTTGACATACCAAGGTGAAATTGTTTGTGGTACTTCAGAAAGATGTCATCCTGTTGAACTAAACAGATAATCAAAATTATGACAGGCCAAAAGACTATGGCAGGATTCCAACCTACGACCTTATACTTTACAGGTCACCATTCCAGCCCATTGAGCTATTCTCAGTGTTGAATATTGTCATGTTCAGTTACTGTATAAAAAAGTAAGCTGTTTTTCCTGTGGTAAGCGTTGTTAGATTCAGCCTAAATTGAAACTGCTTGTACATTTCCTATAAAAATGGGACAACGGGATGACTGGGTTGCTGCTGTAAAGAATAACTTTCTCATCGTTTTTTTAAACAGGTTGTTTGGAGTGCCATAACTTGTCATGGAAGGGAATTTTAAATCATGCCTAGCATCAGTGGGAATGTGTCCTGGCTTAGGTTACTGAAATGAATTTGTGCAACAGGCAAGGGATCAACCTGAACAATCAATTTACTTCATTAGAGATAACCATTAGAGTTATCAGATGATCAGAGTGTTGTGATGGGCTCAAATAAACATGCATTGCTATGTTTTTACAACCGGAAGATTGATCGGAAGACTAGAAACCATTTTGTCAGAATAAAAAATTAAAAACTATGCCTCTGACTGGTTTTGAACATTAAACCCTTTGCTTACCAGCACAACATCTCAGCCAATTGAGCCATTCCCAGACATGGATTACACAAAACTGGATAATAAAAAAAAGCTGTTTCTCCAATGGCGAGCATTGCCAGATTTGGTCGACGTTCAAACAGCTGTAATTCAGTCATATTTCGACATATCAAGGTGAACCTTTGCATGGTACTTCAGGGGCATGTCACCTTAAAGCCTATTAAGTTTAAACCATCCTTCAAAAATACATTTGATTTAGTGACACAAACATATTGAGACAATGTGTACATTTACATAAATACACCCCTTTCAGCCATTTTGTATTTGATTAAATTTTCTTAAGTAACGTTTTTAAATACGTGAATGATACATATCTGTACAAAATCTCAAGTCAATCAGATCTTTGGTTCAAGAGAAGAGGAATTTTTAAGGTTTTCCAAAATTATCACTGTACAGGAAAATCCATCATGGTGGACCTTATGGGTCCTTGAGGCTTTTTTGTTCCTCATGAAAAATGAGGCATGCACACCAAGCTTCAGAAGAATTGGAGCAATGGGGTGGAAATGCCATCACTTTGAAAATTGGACATTTGGGCGTGGCCTGTGGCGCCCCCTATGGTCCGATGTGGCCCATATTTGGTATGGGGGTACCCACTTCAATGTAGTATCAATGTGCCAAATTAGAAAATTTATGACCAGGGAGTTTTTGAGATATTGAGGCGCAAGGAGAAGAAAAATAATAATAATAATAATAAGAATACCATCAATAACAATAGGTTCCCTCCTGACGGAGGAATCCTAATTAGTTCCTTTATAGTAGAAAAAATGTGATGCAGTACCCTATAAGGTGCCCTTACAATGGTCTAAATCTGACTGTTCCCATGCCCTTACTTCCAATGGAAAAGGGTGCTGTTATGAAGTGCCCTTTATGCAGCCCCTACATGACAGTGTCCTAAATGTTGCCCTTTCCAAAGAAGATTATTAGATGCTGTGCCCAACAGTCTCCCCTAATGTTCCCACTAGGGCATGCTTTCCCAAAGTGAGGCTGTGACAACACTTGGCACAGCCACAGTCTGTCACTGTCCAAGCCCCCTCTGGAGCCAGACTTTGTTCATTGGAAATCTGGAAATATTCTTAGTCATGCTGAGCAATTTTAAATGACTGTTCTACCAAGCAAAGTGTGCTACAGTTTGGGTCACCTTCTGATCTAAAAGTCGGTGCTGGATCTGTGCAATACTAGTTATTTCAGTGAATCCCCATTTTAGTCATGGTTATCTTTCCCTTTTATCTTAAAGCTCAGCATTTAGCCTATCAGTTAATACATGTGTGTGTCAAAGTTATTTTGAAGTAATTTATTAATTTTGTTCAAGATGTGAAGACAAAAACATTATTAGCCCACATCAAGTGCAATTAACCATGGCCTTCTTCAGTGTTTTGAATTTTATCCTACAATTTTCAATTGCTGCCACGTTCTTTTTTTGGGCTATTATTCTCAATCTCCTGTTGATAATATCGGCCATAGGCTAGCCTACTGTAGCCAACGGTTTCAGACAGCTCATCAAATTACGCTAATTATCAGTAGGCCTAAATGCATATACAGTATATATGTTAAGTAGATTTGGTAGGTCGACTATTTACGCATTTTAACGGTCGTAATGGTTTGACAAGTTGGCCTTGCCATGTTAATTGCGGCAACATTGCCATTTTTGGGGACAACTCCCCAAAAACTCAAACCAACAATTTACGCTGCTGAAACAACACCACTTTGCTGGTTTACGCTTTGCTTTTTGCGACATAACTCCTCTTATCGACGATCCCCTGATCTGTGCTGCACAATCTAAGCTTATTGAGGTCTAGCTTGAATTAACGTTGCCTGTTAGTGGAACGGAACGTTAGTGGAACGGCTTGAGGCTTAAGTCTAAATTGACGTTTACCCAAGTGAGACTTACTTGCGTTAGCGACGTTGATGGAACACCCCCCAGGCCACTAGGTATCATGGCCGAGGCGTAAACAATGCAACTAGTGGAGGCGGCAAGGTGCTCAGTGTTGCCAGATTGGAAATGGCGAAGTATCGTACCAAACCCAAAGGCTCAAAATGACCGTATTTGGAGGATAATTATCGTGCATCTGGCAACACTGAGAAGGCGGTCGACCACTGAAAGTTCTCTCTACAGTCAGAGCTCGCGCAAGAAGGTGGAACATAAAGCACCTCCTAATTTTCCTGACTATCCGTCTGTCTGTCCGTCATTTTACGGATACCCCTTGGCTGTGATTGGTCCTTATTAAGAACCGCTTGCGTCAGGGGCGGGGTTGCCGTGACCAACAAGACAAACCAAATCCTTTGACCGTCATTGCTGTAAGTTTTTACAATTCATATTTCAGCTAAACAGTACATGTAAATCAGCATCTGAATTAATATGTGACGAGAAATGGGCAGTGTAGTTGCTGAAAATTAGCTTATTTTATTGATGAAACGGCTAATTTGTCAATTTGCTCAGACTTTTCGATAACCTAGCTAGCATCGCAGTGCAGCGCCACCTACTCTTTTGGCGGTGAATTGTTTTCAGCACCCACAGCCTTCGGAGTACTATAAATTCAACGACTCCGTCAGACTCCGTCCGTCTGTCTGTCCGTAACGGAGTCGGAGTAGTATAATTCGGCCTTAAGGGAGATATCCTTTCCAAAACTATGTGCAATACTGCAAACTTTGGTATCGATCCAAAACCAAGTAAATACAGAGCCAGTATTGCCAATACCAATACTGATACTTTTTACTTAGAAAAGCAGTTTATGTACTTTCGTGTAGGGGAAAGCAATGCCTCATAATTTATGAAGTCAATGCATCATCAATATGCAAATTTGAATAAAAATGGACAATTTGAATTTTCATTATCATTGAATGATTTTGTGATTTTTCCTTTAATTAGTTGATCATCATTATGATCATAATAAAACACAGGACAAAGAGTTTTGTCAAAAATACTGTTAGTATAGTGTGCTGCTGAGTCGTTACTGCACGTGCACGCCGGCAACAACTCACAGCATAGCAGTGGAGGGGCAAAGTGAGCTTGAGCGAAGTGAGAGGAGCGGTGTTTGCACAACCACTAGGATATAAAGGGAGTTGTGTACTGAATGTAGAGAAGAGAAATTGAAACTTAAGGATCAATCTCATCAGTATCGATTAATACTGATACCAACGTTGGTATCGATACTTGAGATCGATCCGCCCACCCCTAATAACTAGTTTGTGAAATACCCAGAAAAACACAAATATCCAACGAGGCAAAATCCCGGACGATTTTGGAATCCCTGCCGAACGCATTTTATAGGTCTTGAAAAGAGGACATGTCCAGGTAAAAGAGGACGTCTGGTCACCCTGTTATGTAGGCTAACATGCAGAGAATAGACAGCCATGTGTTTGTATGCCTTCCTTAGCTAAACATTTGTTACCTATGTGTGTTAGCTAGCTAGCTCAGTTACAATGCTGATGTCCATACCGTTACTATTTGCATGTGTTTTCTTAATTTGCAGCGCGTTTGCACATGTTGGCCACCGTACTTTAAGTACCATGATAATAGTATACTTTTTATACTTAAGTTAACTTACAAATTAAACTTGAAGTATACTTCTTTTTCAAAACACAAGCAAATTAAGAAAACATCTTCTTGAGTCTGAGAACTCTCCATTGGGCTGTGACTATGGGGCGTGTTTCAACCGAACCCGGAAAACAAATGCCTCTTCGCTCAATTGGATAGACCTACAACCAATCAGAGCAACGTAGTATGTTAACTTTTACCAAACCCCGTAGGAAGGACGGCAAAAACATATTTTCCATCGACAAATGCCTTGATTGCGTTTCTCTGTTCCTCTTTCAAAATTAATGCGCTGTCGATGTCTTCTAAAACAGACTTGATGGCAGAATCATAACATCCCAGCTCTCCAGCGGTAGCCATGTTTGTTGAAAACGAATTCAACCAAAGCGCTCTTTGGTGACGTGGTTGATTACGTTACTGTTGATCATCTGTCCATCATCGTATAAAGCCCGCCCTGACAATTTCATTGGTCCGAACAGCTTCTGGTTCGGACATAGTTGTTCCCCAACCAAGACTCCCCAGACCCAACTTCCCGACCAAATTATTTTGTGGGCGGGGATAAGTTGGGCTGGCAGCCAGGCTACAGCATTCAGCAAACGCGCTGCAAATACACACAACACAACCAAATACATAAACGCGCTGCAAATACATAAACACGTTGCAAAAACGAAAGCATGCAAACCAAGAACGCTGCATCCAGTTTTCACAACGGAAGTTCTCCAGGCCTCTAGGGGGAGCGCTAAATTGAACAGCTTAATTTTCGGCCCCACGGAGGGAGAGAGAGAGAGAACATATGAGAAGTTTGTTTTGGAAATGAGACCAAAATCGAAGTTGCTCTATTGAAAAACTGTAAAAGAGGAGGGCCACATGTAAAAATAAATACTAACCTTTTTATGTCGCCTTCAATGTTGGTCCAAACTTCTCATATGCTCTCTCTCTCTTTGCAGCACGTTTGCTGAATGGTGCGCATGTGTTGTCAAATTCATGAGGATGTTTTCTTAATTTGCTTGTGTTTTGTCTATTTGCATGTGTTTTCTTAATTTGCAGCACGTTTGCACATGTCGGCCACCGTATTAAAGTGTACTAGCAGTGTACTTATTTATATACAATTTTTGTATTAAGTAAACTGAATTGGCCCACTTTTTAGGTCATTTATAGTAGCCTGTGTAGTGCACTTTCAGTGAATGAAGTATACTTCCTAAAGTACTTCAAAGTATACTTTAGAATACTCTAAAGTAACCTGTGTAGTGCACTTTCAGTGAATGAAGTATACTTCCTAAAGTACTTCAAAGTATACTTTGGAATACTCTAAAGTAACCTGTGTAGTGCACTTTCAGTTCATGAAGTATACTTCCTAAAGTACTTCAAAGTATACTTTGGAATACTCTAAAGTAACCTGTGTAGTGCACTTTCAGTTCATGAAGTATACTTCCTAATGTACCTCAAAGTATACTTTGCAATACTTTCAAGTGCACTTTCAATTAATGTAAGTACTTCAAGAAGTAAACTTAATAAATGTCCATTTACTATGATTTACACATTTATTTAAATGTTTAGGGGCCCCTCAAACTCCGCCAATCTTGCGTCACTTGACGAGAACATGACACTAGGCTTACGTAAACAAACTGACCTAGGTTGACCATTATCATACTAGAGGTGCAATAAACCTTATCTGTGTTGAGTGAATCATATGGTCAAGCTTAGGGAATCATATGGTCAAGCCTAGGGAGAACTGAAGTTTCCACGTGCACGCGCACTCTGTCTCTGGGATCGATCATATTGACAGCTGATATGCAGGGGAGGAGACTTCTCACCAATAAATGGTCTTACCTGAAGACTTGTGAACCAGACAAACTTTGTAGCACAATGGCGTGTGATGTTTTTGTCTCCTTGTGGGCCGGCCACAAGCAATAAAGCTTTCTTAAACTTGTTCACCGACTGACTGTGCAATGCTTGATAGATTAATATTTCTGACATAATAATAGAAAATGTACACCCTACTCCAGAAGAAATGTATACCATTTTCTGTTTCTAAGCATACTTCTTAAAAGTATATAAAAAGTGAACTATTTTCAAAGCATACTTAAAAGTATAACAAAAGTGAACTATTTTCAAAGCATCCTTAAAAGTATATCAAAAGTGAACTATTTTCTAAGCATACTTCTTGAAAATGTATCAAAAGTGAACTAAACGTGTACTATATTTTAGTCTACTTATAGTATACTTTAATATACTTCTTTTTTGTAAGGGTATGGTTGGAGATGGAGTTAACAAGCTATTGGGGTACCTTCAAATACTTTCAGATTTCAATGTATGACACATAATTTGAAAGCTATAATCTGCACTTTTGTGAACTGTAAAGAAAATATAATTACCATGACCTACATGCAGACCAAAATACCAACACCCGTCACATTTATGCTATGAGGGCTGCAATGGGCCTTTGAGGTGTTTGGGTGTGTTTGTGTTTGGGGGGTGTCAGGTTCAAGTACTGATTGATGGCACATTGTTTTGTTGTCTTTTCATGTCTAAGTTAATAACATCCTATTATGTGTGTGTGTGTCATGTGCTGGTCAGATAACGGCACTTTCTCTACTCTCCAGTTACCTGTCCCGGGGTGTGTTAATCTTGCAGCTGATTAACCCTGCCCCCCCCCCCCCACACACACACACACACACACACACACCTCCACCACAGCGCTGATGGAAGCTGCAACAACAGACAGGGGTGACTGAGTGTGTTTGAGTGTGTATATGTGAGTGGTTTCTGTCTGCACGCTGTCCACTCCCAGACATCACTTCCTCCCCGTGATGTGGGCTAGAGGGGTAAGGTAACACATGCGAAGATGGAAGGAGGAGATAGAGGAATGAAACTAACCTCCCATACAGTACAGTACACCTGAACCTGCTGTGTGTGTGTCAGGGTAGTACACCTAAACCTGTTGTTCGAGATCTATTTATAAGTCCAGGCTTCTAATGTTACACTGACTGTAACACAGTAAATTCTGTGTTTGTTTAAACTTACGTGGCAATAAAAACAAATTCTGATTCTGAAAGCTGTCTCTTCGAATGTGTGTGTATATTTATGTGTTCCATATGTGTTTGTGTGTTCTCCTACTGCGCTCCCCTGGTGTATGGTTGCGCTCTCGCAGAATTCTAAGAATGGTCCCCTAAGAATGCTGTCGTCGACTGCAAACCCTCTCACCTCTCTCCCCCTCTCTCTATCCTCCTCTCACAAGCCTCATACCTCTTTCCCTCTCTATTTCTCTCTCTCACCCCTCCACCTCCCCTCTCTCCTTTCAGGGCTTGTAATTATACCTCAGGTTGCAGAAGCACAGCATCACTACATGCTCTACTACTTTAACGAAACCTTTAAGTTCTATAAGTTATGGTTTGTCAAAAGCCTCAAAAGAAAGTAAAATGACCACCACAACCCTAACCCTATCGGTGCACAAACAAGGTGTTTTATAAAGTGTGATTTTTGTACAGCAGACCAACATAGCTGCAGTGATGTAACAGGTGTAAAAGCTATGTGCTAGAATAGCCTTGTGTGTGCATCAGTAGAGTTAGGGTTATGTTGGTCATAGTTTTTTGGGTAAAGTTCCATGACTTTTCTATGGTAAAAAAAACTATCAATGTTAATGCAATTGCAATAGTAAGTTAAAAAACAACATGTATAGTTTAATCACTCATGCAGTACAGTACTGCGAGGGTTCTGATTATCCCTCTCTCCTGTATGTGGCCATAATTGTGGCCCTGATCTCATCAGAGACCACCACTCTTGGTCTTCCTCTTCCTTGACCTCCACACATTCTCTCTCTCTCTCTCTCTCTCTCTCTCTCTCTCTCTCTCTCTCCCTGCCTCTCTTTTTCCCCAACAACCTGTCTTCCTTGTTCCTTGATCCATGTTTCTAAATTGTAAATCACTCCAAAGCTGTACCCTTTTGTCTGTTTGGTTATGAGACAAAAAACCGCTGACATTGCAATCAGCTGTGTTTCAAAATATTCAATATTGTTAAATTATTATTAGTAAACATAGATCTTTTATATATATTTCAATCTGGTTACTGCATTTGCAATAATTGTATGTGCCTTTCAGAGTTTTGGAGTGTGTTATCATTTGAAAAATGTGCCGCAAATACCATTGTTTTCAGCAGGTGGTGGAATATGAATGAGAAAATAGTTCATGGATTTTGGAGAATGTGGTAATTGAATGCATTTTGTCAGCTTTTGGCCCTCCGACAACGACAAAAACTTTAATAACATCCAATGAAACCACAACTACTGCACTCATTTGTATGGATAAACTGTCTGCAGAATTCTCAAAACAGAGGACATCACTCAGGGATGATGTCTACCTCCTGATCCAAGAAGCTAGTTTAAACCACTACAAACCTAACTAGACTCGCTACAGACGACAGTGAACTCTTTCCAGAAGACTGGAGTCTGTAGCCGGGAATAACCTTTAGTCCACCATCAGAATGCTCCAAAACCAGAAGTCTCTTCTGGACCTGCTTGGCTACCTCGAGAACCAATCACGGAGAGCTGATCTCCATATATTAAACATTCCTGAAGGCAGTGAGGATGGTAAAGACCAACTCAAGGTGATGTCGGAAGTGTTGATGCAGGCGATGGGGCTCAATATGTTTCTTGTGCCGCCTGAACTGGAGAGAGCCCACTAGATCCGATTTGGACTTTTCTCGAATGGAGTTGATAATCTTATAGCATGCTGATGAACGATGCAGTGAAAGTTCAGAAATTGAGTAATATCCGGGTCTACCTTGGATTTAGCAATAAATCCCTCATTATGCCCTGTCATAGCTGGGGCTCCGTCTGTTATAGAAACAGCTTTTTAATGGACATGTTTTTCTCCACAAAAAACATTGTAGACTTCAACTCCCTTGGTTGTAGTTGTCAGAATACATCCCAAAACTCTTCTTTGGTAGAAACAAAACACCATCTGAATGAACACAGCCAACTGGGCAGTATTGCTTGAGTCCGCAAACTCATCACATTGGATTGATGCATAAACATCTGCAAAAATCACAAAGACTCCCTGCCATTTAGCACTGAGCATCTGCAATAGATCATTAGTACATTAGCAATAGATTATCAGTTCATCAGCAGATATCATTTCTGTTTTACTTTTTTGGTCCCTGAAAAAAGTTTTGGCCATTGCAGTCATTGCATCATTCACCATTCCACGCCATCATTGAACGGCTTCTTGTACTTTGTGTGATGTGCACCAATTTATATTATGTCTTTGTTGCTTTGTTGACCTTCTTTGTTGGTTTGCTGAATAGAGACTGCTGTCTTTTTAGTGTTGCTTTCAGCTTGTTCATCTTTCTGGGAAAGTCCCTTGCTGAAACACTGGTACCACAGATGAGGCATACACACTTGGCCTTTACATTTGTGGAAAAAAAATAAAAAATGCTTTCCCATTCCTCATGGAAATACTTTTCTGCTATTTCTTGGCCTGGCCAGTTTTTTGTTCATCATAAATCTGATATTTCCTAAGCTAAACTAGTGAGGGTACAATTAAGATCTGCTTGCATTGGTTGCCGATGGATCAGTTTTGTTACTGACATTTTACAACGGATATTTCTGTATATTTTATAGTATGCATACTTATTATTTATGAATATGGCATAGAGTAAAAAGCATACAATTGTTGTTGTTGCTCACTTACACTTCAAAATACTAAGATTGAAGTGTAGAATGAAACATGGGTTCTCTTGTAAATTACCTTAGTGCAAGAGGGAATGGTGATAGGCTATGTTGCAGCCTTAAAAAAGTTCAAAAAGTTGCATCAAAACGAAGAAATTGGGCAATCCTGTGTAAAAATGGTCGTAACCTATATCTAACAATGTTGTCACTGACAGTATCTCAGCTGGAATCACTTTTCAAACATTACCATCTGCAAACTGAAAATATGAGAAAAGCCCCTGTCTGAAGACTTGGGGCTCATGTGACCGGCTATCCGGAGTATCCATGTTGTAAGTAAGGAAAAGCGCATTCAACTTTGTCAGCTTCTCTTATACTCCCTCTATATCAGCCTCTCTCAATCCTGGTCATTGATCCTGGTCCTTGGACCTACTGTAGCCTTGCATGTTTTTAGATGTTTATCTGCTCCAAATGACTGGGTTTTCAAAACAAAAATTGGAAGCAAGATACCACTAATAAGTGTGCCCTTTGTGCACCTCCCCCTACCTGTCACTGAAGGTCAGTCTGCCGCTGTCACTTGCTAGCCAACCTTCACTGAGGGGATTGTTTGAATGCGCCAGAGTTAAAAAAAAAAAATGTATATTTGAGACCGCACATTCGTAGATATACATTTCCACTATATGGAAACGGATGATGTGGTCGATCCGATTAAATGAGTGAAAACGAGGCACAATTTTCTCTGATCTGTCCGACACACCTACAAGTGTTTTTGTTCCCCAATTCTCATCACAAAATCAGCAAAGGGGGACCGATGCTGGTAACACCCTATAATAAGTCAACACTTTTTGGCATTTACAAAGTGTTAGCTAATAGTTAGTTCATCCTTTATAAAACATTAACAATACATTATAAAACATTAACAATACATTATTAAATTATTAGTAAGCTATTATTAAACACTATGTTAATCATTAATAAACACTGTAAACTGCATTGCCATACTTTATAGACAGCTTGTTAACATAGTTGCAAGCCAGTTGAAATATAAGCTGGTAATGGTACATGAGATCTTATAGAAACCATTAGCAAATAGTTAATCAACTATTTACATAACCTTTCGAAAGCATGAGTAAATAACTAACAACATATTTACTTATCTCTTTAATTAATGTACCCAAGTTAAATACATGATACACACTAATACTTGTGTTAATAACTATTTTATAAACACTTACTAATAATGCAACTTGTGATTAGTAATGCAAGTTATAAAGTTAAGGCTTTTGTGTGACCTAGTCTAAAGTGAGAACTGGGGGTCAGATGGCTGAGCGGTTAGGGAGTTGGGCTATTAATCAGAAGGTTGTTGGGTCGATTTCCGGCCATGCCAAAATGACATTGTGTCCTTGGGCAAGGCACTTCACCCTACTTGCCTCCGGGAGAATGTCCCTGTACTTACTGTAAGTCGCTCTGGATAAGAGCGTCTGCTAAATGACTAAATGTAAATGTAACTATCAATGCCTTATTAAACATTTTGAAGTTATCTCTTCAAAATGTTTAATAAGGCATAGATAGTTTAGATTAGGTCACGCTAAAACCATAACTAACAGTTAATAAATGCTTTATAACTTTTATTACTAATCACAAGTTGCATCATTAGTAAGTGTTTATAAAATAGTTGTTAACACACCTAATAAGTATTAGTGTGTCTCATGTATTTAACTTGGTGTACATTAATTAAAGACATGAGTAAATATGTTGTTAGTAATTTACTCATGCTTTCTACCATTAACAGCTTATTTTACTACTGGTTTGCAACTATGTTAACAAGCTGTCTATAAAGTATGGGAATGCAGTTATCAAACACCTTATAAATGGTATTATTAATCAAATACATATTTTGTGTTTATTAATGATAACATCGTTTAATAATAGCTCAGTAATTATGTAATAATGTATTGTTAATGTTTTATGATGTATTGTTAATGTTTTATAAAGGATGAACTAACTATTAACTGACACTTTGTAAATGCCAAAAAGCGTTGACTTATTATTAAGTGTTACCCAGATGATACGTGAGGGGGGTGAAAGGAGGGGCACAATTAAACATATTTCAAAGTAAGAGCTGTAGCCTAGGTGTCAGTTATATATTTTTTATTTTCAGTTACCAGAACGTTAAAAAAAATATATACGCTTTTGCTTTTAAGTTATTAAAGCAACAGACAACTATAGCAGGCCTTTTTATGGCCAAATGTTTACCAAATAGTCATCTGACAACTGACATCTATAACACTAATGATAGCATATATTTTTAGCCTGTAGCCTATTTGAAGAAGATGGATTCCTGGTGGAATCTTTTGCCATTTTTGTCACACGTGCATAGTGACAAGGAATCATGCATGATAACCCACAACAGATACAGAAATGTTTAGTTGAGTTTGGTGTGAAAAAACTTGACCTGCCTGCACAAAGCCCTGACCTCAACCCTATCATGCCTCTTTGGGATGAACTAGAATGGAGATTGCGAGCCAGGCCCTCTCGTCCAACATCAGTGTCTGACCTCACAACTATTCATCTGGATGAATGGGGAAAACCACATACACATTTAAAAATCTTGTAGAAAGCCTTCCCAGAAGAGTGGAAGCTAGTATAGCTGCAAAAGAGGGACCAACTCCAACGCCCATGGGTTTTGAATGAGATGTCCAACAAGCACATATGGGTTTGATGTACGGGTGTCCACAAACTTTTGGCCATGTAGTGTATGTATTGTGATCTGTTTAGAATAGCATTTGCTGATCTTATTCCTTGATCTGTATGTTTAATTTGTATTGTATGTTTGTGTTTTGTCGCTGATTTTAGAAATCGACTTGGGGGTTCTCTCTAGGCAGGCTATGTCTGCACGCGTGTGTGTTGTGTCCAACGCGTGACAACTCGTTTCTCTCAAACAAACAAAACAACTACGGGCATGCTAGCTCAACAGATCAATCAGTTTATTTTCATTCGTTTTCATCAGGGTAATCACATGGAAAGGCCATTCGTTACCAACATTGTATAGTAAGGTTTAATTAAGGGTGAATATTGGTAAAGTAGGCTACGTAGGCCTCCAAAGTAATATTAAAAAATAATTATAAAGTCTACAACTTTACAAATGTTCACCGTAGTCTATAATTAAAGATCCTGTAAAGTGGACCTGAAAACTAGTTTTAAGTTCGCCACACCACAGAATAATGTGTTATTAACTACCCATCCAAATTCGAATGAAAAAATAACACCGACAAGTATGTTAAATTAGGCTTTGAAATCATGAAAAAATCAGCAGTCTTCTCTGCTTGAGACTGGGGGGGCGGGTCACCTGAAGGAGCTGAAGCTCCGCCCCTCGCTGCCTACCTACGACTCAGATAATGGACGCTACGTCAAGCCGAACAAAACCGTATAGAATTAGAATGTATTTGTTCAATGAGTGAAACATACAGATGCATATAAATGAAATGTTCCCCTGAGCTGTAACAGTAAAAATGGACACCAGAGACAGCAGACAGTGAGCTCTCCAACTAGGCTACTTCTAACACATTAGCTACCATTTCACCAAAATACCATCATTCTACACCGAGTAGCCTAATATCAAATTAGCGGTTTGCACTAACTCATAGCAGAGATACCTCTGGAAAAGTTATCTAGTATAATTATAACAAGCACACAGAACAGAGTGATGAACTGCTGGCGGCGGTGGGTTGTCCAGGTGCGACTGGAGGAGGAACGGCCGGGAGGGCGATGCTCGGTACGGCTCCGCGCTGCAAGAGAAGCCGTGTGTCCGCGAACCCCGTCTGTCTCCGTGAAATGGTCACTGCATTTACTAATTTAGCAGACTCTCTTATCCACTGCAGAGGCGGCTGTTGGAGTTTATCCGAAGCTTTCCATCAGCGTGGCTCCACAAAATCTATCCACCTATTTTTCCTTTCATTATCAATAGGGAACTTAAATGGCGTTGCAGCACAGCTGGAGTTCTTGCATCCAGGGAAGATGCAGTTGCGGGTGGTGGGAGACATCCTGAAGCTAGCTAGCTAGCTGATGTAGGCTACAATAACAGTACAGCAGGAGGAGCCATTCAGTGATCTGACGTAGATAGGGCGAAATGACGTAGATAGGGCATTTTTTGGCTCAGCCCATTAAAACCTGATCTGAAAACGGAAGAGAAACTGTTCTTCGGTTTAACTTCACATTTCAGTGTGACAAAGTTTTAGCGCTTTGCACATGCTTTCAGGAACTAATTTCACACGTATATAATGTACTTAGAAGCAAAACATGGAATTTACTTTACAGGATCTTTAACTCCGATAACGAACGAGACTCCGGCATGCTAACTAGTTACGCGGCCCCGAGTGGTATATATATATATACGTATATTATGGCGCTGTCAACTGTTGCCAAGTCTTGTTAGGTCACGTTATATCCATTTAATCGATTCAAAGAAAATTGGAAAATTATAGTTTGGTTTTGTAGGTTGAACAAAGAAAACACAGGCCACATTTCTACATGGATGTTAAATTGAAGGCAGTATGAAGACATTTCGTTTGAATATAAAGTTGACAGTATGCCATTTAAGTCTGCATTATGGAAGATTTCTGTTTCCAAAATAACTACTAAGCTTTCTTTGCCTGGCGAGAACAACGACGGAGCCAGGTATTCAAGTTAACCGTTTATTTAATCCGATACAATGCGTTGGTAACCATAACACAAAGAAAAACAACAACATATGTGGTGAGTTCCATCTAGAATAGCCTTATAGGGGGCAGATGGCTGAGCGGTTAGGGAATCGGGCTTCCAATCAGAAGGTTGCCAGTTCCATTCCCGACCGTGCCAAATGACGTTGTGTCCCTGGGCAAGGCACTTCACCCTACTTGCCTTGGGGGAATGTCCCTGTACTTACTGTAAGTCTCTCTGGATAAGAGCGTCTGCTAAATGACTAAATGTAAATGTATATTTAGCCCTATATTTCTAAAAAACAACTGAAAATAATACTATAATAGCATAATAGCATTGATTTTCGTAAAGTTTTTATCATGTATCTGATTCTTAATAGGGCTTTAACCCCATTCTACAAGTTCTCTGACTCTACTGCAATGCCTTAGCTCACACACTCGCGACCAAATGTCCCAAAGTATGACGTGTACAGCTAGTTGCAAGCGTGCACGAGTCTCGGAGCTAAGAACAAGGCAAGCCACTGTTCTGCGCAAGACCGGAATTGGTAGCGCTGGGCTCAATTGGGCTCATTTCCAGCTACGCCTCAGCTCGTGGGAGCGCGTGGTATGTATACATACTTGAGGAGTGAGTTAAATCTAATCTGTGTATATATATATTTTATCTATCTAATCTGTCTATCTCTCTCAATCTATTTTATCTACATACATAAACTGACCTTTCAAAGTGCCAAAGCTATTGGCCAACAATGTTTGTCTTGAAGAACTTTCTCTTTTTTTTTGTATCGTTTAGTTAAAAAAAATGTTTGTCACTTTTTTATATCATGTTATTGTCCTCTATAACATATTTAGATTTTTTGAAGGGGAAAATTCGGTCACAAACTCATCAGAATCAGAATGGGTTTTATTCGCCATGAAAGTTTGCACAGACAAGGAATTTGCTTTGGCAGGAAGGTGCAAACATTAAACATATAGGAATCAAACATTTTATCATATGAGGACTAACTATACTAAGGGTACATAACTTAGCAGTACTAAGTGGAATTAGAATTAAAATAAACTATACAATAAAATATAAAATAAAATATAAGTTGCAGTAATTTACAATATAAAAATACAAAAAATACAAATGGTACAAGATTGTGTAGTGCAGTGCAAAAAGCAGTGTGTTTTAAGGACATTGAGTCATGAAGTCAGTGTGAACCCATGGCTTTGTTGAAGAGGCCAACAGCAGAAGAGAAGAAACTGTTTTTGTGGCGTGTGGTATTGCTCCTGATGGACCGCAGCCTTCTGCTGGAGGGGAGTGACTGAAACAGGGAGTGACCAGGGTGGGAGGAGTCGGCCACAATCTTCCTTGCTCGCCTCAGGGTCCTCGAGGTGTGCAGGTCCTCAAGGGCAGGCAGATTGCAGCCAATCACCTTCTCAGCAGTGCGGATGATACGCTGCAGCGTGCTCTTGTCCTTGGCAGTGGCAGCAGCGTATCAGATGGTGATGGAGGAGGTGAGGATGGACTCAATGATGGCTGTGTAGAAGTGCACCATCATTGTCTTTGGCAGGTTGAATTTCTTCAGCTGCCGTAGGAAGTACATCCTCTGTTGTGCTTTCTTGGTGAGGGAGCTGATGTTCAGTTCCCACTTGAGGTCCTGGGAGATGATAGTGCCCAGGAAGCGGAAGGACTCCACAGTGTTGACTGGGGAGTCACACAGGGTGATGGGGGTGAGTGGGGCTGTATTCTTCCTGAAGTCCACAACCATCTCCACTGCCTTAAGAGCATTGAGCTCTAGGTTGTTCTGGCTGCACCAGGACGGCCGCTTCCCACCTATAATCAGACTCGTCTCCACCAGAGATGAGCCCAATGAGGGTGGTGTCGTCCGCAAACTTCAGGAGTTTGACAGACGGATGACTAGAGGTGCAGCTGTTGGTGTACAGGGAGAAGAGCAAAGGAGAAAGGACGCAGCCCTGAGGAGATCCAGTGCTGATGGACCGGGAGTCAGAGACTTGTGTTCCCAGCTTAACGTACTGCTTCCTGTCAGACAGGAAGTCTGTGATCCACCTGCAGGTGGAATCAGGCACGTTCAGCTGGGAGAGCTTGTCCTGAAGCAGGGCGGGGATGATGGTATTAAAGGCAGAGCTGAAGTCCACAAACAGGATCCTGGCATAGGATGCTGGGGAGTCCAGGTGCTGTAAGGTGAAGTGGAGGGTCTTGTTAACTGCATCGTCCACAGACCTGTTGGCTTTGTAGGCAAACTGCAGGGGGTCCAGTAGAGGGTCTGTGATGGATTTAAGGTGTGCCAGCACCAGGCACTCGAAAGACTTCATTACCACAGAGGTCAGGGCGACGGGTCTGTAGTCATTATGTCCTGTTGGCCTTGGCTTTTTGGGCACAGGGATGATGGTGGAGGACTTGAGACAGGCTGGCACATGGCATGTCTCAAGGGAGGTGTTAAAGATATAGGTAAATACCAGAGACAGCTGGTCAGCGCAGTGCTTGAGGATGGCTGGAGAGACAGAGTCCGGTCCAGCTGCTTTGCGGGGATTTTGCGTCTTGAAAAGTCTGTTAACTTCACCCTCCTGAATGGAGACAGTCGTCACTGTAGATGGGGGGAGGGGGGAGGCCTCCTGGGTGGGAAGGGGTAGTTCAGGACAGTCCAATCGTCTTTCAAATCTGCAGTAGAACTCATTCAGGTCGTTGGCCAGGCAAGAGTCGTTAGTGGAGTGGGGGGCTCTGGGCTTGAAGTTGGTAATCTGCCTGAGCCCTCTCCAGACAGAAGCAGAGTCGTTTGCAGAGAATTTGTGTTTTAGTCTCTCCGAGTACAGTCGTTTAGCCTCCCTCACCGCCTTGCTATACCTGTTCTTCGACTCCTTGAAACTGTCTCTGTCCCCACTCCGAAACGCGGCCTCTTTCGCTGACCTCAACCTTCTGAGTTAAGCTGTAAACCAGGGTTTGTCGTTGTTGTAGCTCACCCTGGTGTGTGTTGGTATACAGCAGTCCTCACAGAAGCTGATGTATGATGTCACAGCCTCTGTGAGCTCATCCAGACTATTGGTAGCAGTCGTGAACATGTCCCAGTCAGTGCAGTCCAAGCACGCCCGCAGATCCTCCATAGCTTCACTGGTCCACTGTTTCGATGTCCTCACAGCAGGCTTACAGCGCTTTAGCTTCTGCCTGTATGCAGGAATCAGGTGGACCATGGCGTGGTCAGTGACCCAGTGCTGCTCGGGGGACCGCATCATCAGCAAAGCATACCATGCGGTCCGCATGGTATGCTTTGCTGATTGTAGAGTAGCAGTGATCCAAGGTGTTTCCTTCTCTGGTAGGGCATTTGATGAATTGTCTGTATTTGGGAAGTTCTTGAGTGAGATTGCCTTTGTTAAAGTCGCCTATCACAATAACCAAGGAATCCGGATTTTCATGCTCCACACTCAGTATCTGGCTGGCAAGCACACATTGAGCCTCGTTGACGCTAGCCTGCGGAGGCATGTAGACGCCAACCAGAATGAATGATGCAAACTCACGTGGCGAGAAAAAAGATCTACAGTTAATAACAAATTATTCCAGATCAGGAGAACAGTGCTGCAGAATCACTGTCACATCTTCACACCAGCCACTGTTAATGTAAAAACAAATACCAACGCCTTTCGTTTTGCCAGAAAGCACAGGGTCACGATCCGCTCTCAGCAGTTTGAAACCTGCTAGCTGTAGCGCAGAGTCTGGGATCAGTTCACTCAGCCATGCCTCCGTAAAGCACAAAATGGAAGATGAATGAAAGTCTCTGTTTTTCCACACCAGTAGCTGAAATTCATCCAGTTTGTTGCTCAGTGAACGCACGTTGGAGAGAAATATCCCCGGTAACGCTGTGTGTGCCCAACGCCGACGGAGTCGCACCAGTGCACCAGCTCGTACTAAATCTTGGCAGAACACTGAATTAACAGACAAAACGAGACAAAAAAGAGCGCACCTAACGACCGAGGCAGCCTTCATCGGCGCCATCTTGGATCAAGGAGTGCCATCTTGGATCATTTTGTCCAGTTCCTGTGCAAAACTTTTGATAAAACTTGAGAGCCCTGCTTGACGTAATGTCAGCAAGGTATTAATCTTTTTCCAACGTGTACTAAAACACATTGGCAGCTTGACAGTCCCGTAGCTATGTAATCATCCTCATTGTTATTTTGTATCTGTTGGGGGCCGTGTAAACATACTACCGTCTCCCTCTGCGTCTTCTGCCCAAACGGTTGAGGCTTTTAAATGCATGTTTATAATATATATAATATAAAGATTATATAAAGATCTTTATATAATATATTATATAATGAACTCGTCGCATTCTAATGTGGATTACCAGTTTCTAAAACCCGTTGAAATGAAAGAATCCTTCTCAGAGAAAGCAACACCAAATACTCAATGTGGAAAACAAAAGCATGCGTCGCACTCCACAGAATATTCAAGCCATGTTCGTGACTGAAACCAAGTGGACGAAAAACATCTCTCCCTTCCTCCAAGTTTTTGGGGTATGATTTCAGAACCAGCTGATTTAAATAATTGGGGACCGGAACTGCTGCATGTTTGTGTGGGTGTAACTGTGGTTTTGACACTATCCGAAGATGCCGGTGAACTTGACCCTATTTCTCCCTCAGCCAACTAAACCCTCAAGGAAGACAGGGAAAGCTCACAGGAAAACTAATTGAGAAAAAATTTAAGAAACCTGGGAAGGAGAAATTCAGTGAGGGATCCCCTCCTCCAGAGACGGTTGGTGACAGAGAGTTGCAGACCATAGACTGAACAAGAGTAGAGAATAAAATTAGCAAATGGATGTAGAAAGACAGATATTCAGCTTTATACTTCTTCTTAATACACTTAGTGGGAACTTAGCGAGTTGGCGCATGTCAGTTTAAGCAGTGGTAGCCTTAGGGCTGGGAAGCGTAGGATCAGTCTTCCCAATCATCTCCCCATTTGGCTCTTGTTTGTTCCCCACTGTCCTTGTGTCTTTCAAAGTAACCAGGAAACCCAATTTCTACTCTGAAGATCTGGAGACAGTTTCGCCAATAGTGTAGACTTTCTGCCCCTACACGTCAACAGATATTTTTACCCTCCAAACTCGACCAGGCTTTTGTTTTGTGTCATGAGAGATGAGAAGCTTGCCAGTTTCAATAACCTAATAGCTATATTTAATGTCTGATTCTAATATTTTCTGCAAATTTGAAGCCCATAACTTCCTACACTTTCATCTTTCCACCTTTCCTCAACTGCCCCCGACAACATTGCTAAAATAGACGCTGTCTCTCCTGTGGATACGGCAAGGTCTGATTTCTAGATGATATGACATTATGCTGCCCTCTGAACCCTCTCCAATAAACAGAATCCAGACAGGGGAACTTGACCTGTCTTGAGGCCTGTTTTACTGTTTGTCAAACAGTAAAAGTAATCTACGGGTGTAAATGAATTAGCTAACTAGCTAATTCATCTGGCTAGTAAATTAGCCAGTACTAGATGTGGATTAGTAGTAATAATAGTTGCATTGTCACCCTTCCCGGCAAGCCAACAAAGGCTAACTAATGGCAATAAGCTTCTTGGAGGAAAAAAGTTAACTTTAAGCTAAAGACAAATCTGATTAAACAAATCGGCAAGCAGCAAATTTAATTTTACAGTGGCTGTCAATCCATGTCAGTAAGCCAGGTAGTGAGGTTCTGGGATATGGAAGGGATGTGTAACTTGAAAACGACCCAACAGATTGTTTTGCCAGTGGTGGGATATTTACAATGTGATTTTTGCTGGCCAAAGGGCTTTGCGATCAATTGTGAGAGGACAAAATAATAGCAATAGTTGTGAGAGAAGTGTCAACCTTTGGAACCACGTGTCAATCAAACCATAACTATGTATGCATGCGGCAGTAGCAGTCAACAAATGCCATTTCCATGAAGGCCAACCCCACCACACACACACACACACACACACACACACTGAAGAGGCCAAGATGATAGTCCGCATCCTGAATAGTTGTAACAGATTGGAAACAAAACTTACACTGCTCATCATTGTTAACAATAACAATAACCCTCAGCCATGAAGGAAAGGAGAGAGGGAGTAAGAAAGAGAGAGTGACAGAGCTAAATTAGAGGAGGTGTATTGTGGGTATTGACGATGCTTCCTCACCACCAGGTTTCCGATGACCATGACCAGCATGAAGACCAGGATGCAGAGCGGCTGGCCGGCCACCTCCATACAGTCCCACATGGTCTCGATCCACTCACCGCACAGCACCCGGAAAACGATCAGGAACGAGTGGAAGAAGTCCTTCATGTGCCAGCGCGGCAGTGTGCAGTCTTTGGATATCTTACACACGCAGTCCTGGTAGTTCTTCCCAAACAGCTGCATGCCCACCACGGCAAAGATGAAGACGATGATGGCCAGGACCAGGGTCAAGTTGCCCAGAGCGCCCATTGAGTTGCAGATGATCTTGATGAGTGTGTTCAGGGTCGGCCAGGAACGTGCCAGCTTAAACACACGCAGCTGTACGGACACAAACACACACTTTAATTTCCGGTGTTTTCCAGTCTTTGCTGACAGAACAGCAGACAGAGACAGATGGGCAGAAGCAGACATGTAGAGATAGGTGTGTGTGTAATGTGTGTGAGCGTTATGTGTGCTTGTGTGTTTGTGTTATGTGTGCATGTGTTATGTATGTGTGTGTCATGTGTGCATGTCATGTGTGTGCGTTGTGTGCTTGTGTGTTTGTATTATGTGTGCATGTGTTATGTATGTGTGTGTCATGTGTGCATGTTATGTGTGTGTTTGTTATATGTGTGGTGTGTTTGTGTGTGTTATGTGTGAGTGGTGTGTATGTGTTATGTGTGTGTTATATGTGTCAGTACAGTGTTTCCCACAGATTAGAAAGCAATTTGTGGCGCGGGGGGGAGGGTTCGTTACACAGAACGTTACACAGAACTTGTGTTTTAATTTTAATTAAATATGTATTATGTTGGATGCTATCCTCCTCTCCTACTCTTTCTTCAATGCCTAATGAATCTATCTATTTCTCTTCCTGACCCTGTCTTTCTGCTTGAGCAGCACTGGTTGAAGCATGAAAATATTTTAAACAATATCTGCATATATGCAGGTAGCAACCAGGGGCGGTGCGTCCCATTGGGCAAATCGGGCAGTTGCCCGGGGCCTCGGCCACCAGGGGGGCCTCGTCGTATTTACTTTTTTTTTTTAATAATTAAAATAAATCACTTGTCATTGCAAACGAATGACAATTCAAATTAAGCATGAAAACACTATTCTTTAATTCTATTCTTTATAGCTAAATTTTTATCTTAAATCCATCATGGAACATATGATTCAGGTCATGACGTTTCTGTCAGGAGAATTTGTCGTGTGCTGGAGTGTGTATGTAGCCTGGCTGCCAGCCCAACTTACGAACAGGAGCTTTTCGGACATAGTTAGATCGGTATCCAAGCTGTCTGGTACGCAGGTGCGTTTTGGGAAAGTAATCAATCGTGAGTAATGGTCTGCCCAAAATTAGCCAGCGCAACGGTAACGTTGTTAGCTGAAAAGTGCGGCTTATACTCCGATTCAAAAACACATGAAACACGCGCGTGAGTGACAGAGAGACGGAGGGAGAGCAGGGAAAGGAAATGCAGCTGAACGAATATGCTGCGTGTTTTAAATATCGTAAAAAATTATAATAACGAAATACAATATGTGGCGGGCGGTGTGGATTCTGTGGCGCACTGCCACAAATTAGTCTATGTGTGGGAAACACTGCAGTATGTGTGAGTGTGTGTATTATCTGTAAGTGTGTACCAGTCTGAAGGAGCGAAGGACTGACAGCCCCTCCACGTCAGACAGTCCCAGCTCCATGAGGCTCAGACAGACGATGATGCTGTCGAAGATGTTCCAGCCCTGCTGAAAGTAGTAATAGGGGTCCAGAGCTATGATCTTCAGGAGCATCTCTGCTGTGAAGATCCCTGAGAAAACCTGGCGTGCACACACGCCCACAGACAAACACAATACACAGACACACACACAAAAACACCCCATACACACACATACACACCAGTAAACAAACAGAGAAAAGAAAGACAAGGTTGGCTTCAGGATATAGAACATTTCAGACCAGGTTACACTCACTGGAACTCCCTTTAAAACACACACACACACAGATGTCACACGCACGCACACATGCACACACACACTCCTTCAGACACACACAGTGCTGTGTTGCTCCTCTCTGGTGTTATCTAAGTAGACCTGCATGTCTGCCAAATTCAGGACCAAATAATAGACTTATACTTGACCATTAGCTCTGCCAACAGTCACAACAACCACCTCACATCACCAAAGCTATCCTTCTAAGGATGTGGGATTAGATCTGGGAATAATCTGTCCCTTCCTGCTCAGCTAATGTAGCTGACTCGGGTTCAGATCCCAACGTTAAGTAGCACTGCTCTGTCACACTTTCCTTCACAGCTACATTAGTGCACAAGTCAATACACACACCAGCAGTTACACACTGGGTATTTAATTACACCAGTTCACACTGCATGCACACACACACAGACTAGAGGGTAATGTCTGTGTTGCTGTTAATCTGCTTAGAGTGAATCTGCTTCTCATATCAGTTTTTCAGGCCTCTCTCTTTCATGTCCAGTTCAATGGTCACTTCTTTCACCCAACTCTGGAGACACAGATAGGGGGGAAAGCACTGTGTCTGCAGGTCAGTGTGTGTGTGTGGCACGTGCGGGGTGGAGGGAGTGTTTATGTGATAAATGCGTGTGTGTGTGCGTGTCTTCATGCAGCTGGATCTGTGTTGTTCTGCTGACAGGTTGGCTGTGTGAGTTTTTGCGTGTCTTAATGCAGCTGGATCTGTGCTGTTCTGCTAGTTGTTCCAGAGAGAGGAGCAGTTTGAAGTGACAAGCTCTACGTGACACACCTTGAGGAGGGGGGGGGGGGGGGTGAAGGGAGGGATGAGGCTGGGGAGGGATTGGAGGAGTAGTTTGGGAAGTGGGTAGAGATAGGGAGGAGGGTGGAGATAGGGGAAGACATGGAAAAGAAAGAGATCTGGTGTCTGTCCACCTCTCAGACAGAGCCTCTATCAGTCTGAAGGAGAAGGAAAGAGGGAGGAGAGGAGCAAGGAGGAAATATGAGAGAAAGAAGAATGAGGAGAGATGAGGAGAGAGGGTATTCCGCGATGCCAGCCTGTCTGTTGCTGAGTATTCTCATGTTACTGAGAGAGCATGATTACTACTGGGAAACACCCATTCTGATTGGTGAAGAGGGGCCTTGAGTCAGCACACACATACACTCACACACACTCACACACCACTTCCGTCTCTGTCTTCTCATTTGCATAGACTCATTATCTTGTCCACAGTTGATTACTCTGGGCTAGTCACTCCAGAGTTGATTAGCTAGGCCTGTCTCTCCCAGTGGCCCTGCTGAGGGACCTGCACACACCTCCACCCTACATCACACCTCCCATACCTGGCTTATTAACCTTCATTAATACATCTCCACCTTACATCACACCTCCCTTATCTGGCTTATTAACCTTTATTAATACACCTCCACCTTACATCACACCTCCCTTACCTGGCTTATTAACCTTCATTAATACGGTAACCCTTCCTTTTACAGTCCCTTAAGTACTAGGTATTTACGTAGAAAATAAAGGTTATGTTTTGTGTATTATTGTTTATTACCGATTGGTACCAAGGTGGTAAATACAGAGATAATTCGAAGTATTTACCCATTAACTAAATACTAACGTGCTGGTTATTACTGGATCATTTTTACTGGAAATAATTAGGTAAAGACAGAAAACAAAACATATTATTTACCAGGAAACGTTTAAATATTACTATTTAAATACCGCTGGTAGTAAGTTGGTAACTACATCGGGGTGACCATGGAGACAAGCTCTCCCTCACAGCCCACATTGCTGCGGTCTCCCGGTCGTATAGATTCACCCTCTACAACATCCGGAAGATCAGGAGATACCTGTCTGAGCATTCCACCCAGCTGCTAGTCCAAGCACTTGTCCTCTCAAAGCTGGACTACTGCAACTCGCTGCTCGCCGGTCTCCCAGCATGCGCAACCCGCCCTCTCCAAAGGATTCAGAACGCGGCAGCCCGTCTGGTCTTCAATCTACCCAGACGCTCCCATGTTACCCCGCTCCTCATCTCCCTCCACTGGCTTCCCATCACGGCCCGTATCAGATTCAAGACTCTGGTACTGACCTTCCGAGCGGTGAACGGGACTGCACCCGACTACATCAAGTCTCTCCTGCAGCCTTACACCCCCACCCGCCACCTACGGTCTTCTTCTGACAACCGTCTGGTGGTCCCACCGCTCAAGAGCGCCCGGTCCCAACACAAGCTCTTCTCCTGTCTGGCCCCCCAATGGTGGAATCAACTTCCCACCTCCATCAGGGACACTGACTGTCTCCCCACCTTCAAGAAAAGGCTCAAGACGCACTTGTTTCGGGAGTACAACGGCACTTAGGAATGCTTGGCTGGACCTGATGTTAGTTTCCTCCAGGATCACAATGACTCGTATTGAGAGACTTGTTGCTCTTGTTGGTTAGTTGTGACGGTTTTAAATTCTTGTACTCGCTGTGAAATAATTTTACTGTTGATTGTTGTTTTGTCTTCTTTTCTACAGGTACACTCTTGCACTTTTTGAGTTTCATGTTGTTTAATTGTAACTTGTTTAACTGCATGCTCTTATGGTTCTTACCTTTGGCACTTATTTGTTTTTTCACATGTTTTGGCTGCTCGCAATTTTTGGGGCTATCTCGTTGTTATGATCAGTGACCTATGCTCTTTTGTAAAGCTCTCTCTTGGAAGTCGCTTTGGATAAAGCGTCTGCTAAATGCATAAATGTAACTACAGGAGATATATATATGTAGGAGTCAGGTGGCTGAGTGGTGAGGGAGTCGGGCTAGTAATCTGAAGGTTGCCAGTTCGATTCCCCCCGTGCCAAATGATGTTGTGTCCTTGGGCAAGGCACTTCACCCTACTTGCCTTGGGGGGAATGTCCCTGTACTTACTGTAAGTCGCTCTGGATAAGAGCGTCTGCTAAATGACTAAATGTCAAATGTCATATATATGGTAAAATATAATGTGTTATTGGGTAAATACCACTGCTAGTAAGTAGGTAAAGACGGCCAAGCTCCAGCAGAATTACTAAGAAAAAATATATACTATTACCCTGCAGTTACCTAAGGTTTATGTCGGTAACAGTGCACGTCTAATTAGAATATTAAATAGTACTTTCCAATAAAATACCTTTTCAGATACATTCAGCGATGATAGCCATACTCATTTACTTGGCTAGTAACAACCTCTGCGGGAAGAGTTTTCCTCTACTATCATGGTAAATCTTCTTGGATACTGGGTAAGTTCTTGCGCATGTTTGGACAATTTACTCAGTAAGTAAGCTGAAACTGTACTGTAAAAGGAAGCTGTGTTTGTTTCCATGGTGTTACCAGGCTCTTACAATATCCTTTGTAACCGAATATTACTTTGTCAATGTTACATTTACATTTAGTCATTTAGCAGACGCTCTTATCCAGAGCGACTTACAGTAAGTACAGGGACATTCCCCCTGAGGCAAGTAGGGTGAAGTGCCTTGCCCAAGGACACAACATCAGTTGGCATGACCGGGAATCGAACTGGCAACCTTCGGATTACTAGCCCGATTCCCTTACCGCTCAGCCACCTGACTCCCTGTTACCCTTATTATGAACTTGTAATATACGTTCCACAGTGATACCAGGTAAAACATGGCTATTTATTCAGTAAGTAAGCTGAAACTGTACTGTAAAAGGAAGCTGTGTTTGTTTCTGTGGTGTTACCAGGCTCTTACCATATCCGTTTCAACTGTTCATTCCCATTTCCATGCAATAAACACAAACTTGGATCATGTTTTTTTGCAATGTTACTAAGAAAAACATGACACTTCACTCTGTAAATTTTAACATTATTTTAAATTGTTTTCATGGCATAACATGAACAAATACAAAGGTTAAATCTATACAAACCTACATATAAAATCTAAAAATTCAAATAACTTCGTACCTATGACAGAACACATGTCAGTATGAGTTTGGCCCCTGTGTTTTGTCTTTCTACAGCTCCTGTAACATAAAACATAGTCTACAAATATCTAAGATTCTACATATTTGAAGTAATTATGTTATAATACAGAATAATCGATTGGCACATTGATCTGAGTGTTAGCCAAGGATGCTGTGGTCGTGTTGGATCTTGAGAAGTGGTTGCACACTGGGCATCGTTTTTTCCTTGCCAGCAGCCTCTCCCTTTGGAGCCATCTTATTAAGCTTTTACCACCTTGAGCCGTCCTCTGAAGTAATATTTGTGTAAACTTCATACTACTAAAACAGATGTAAAATTATATTAAGTTGTATTAGCACTCAGGAACTTCGTTTTCTTTGCGAGCAAACTTTGGACGCAGATATCACGCATCGTGAGATTAAAATGGCTAGCATCCCTTTGGCCTCAAACTATGTTCTGGACCAATCATCGTTCTACTGGCAGCTAATGGACGGTAATAGACCGATGGTTCATCCAATCAACTGCCAACTAATATATGGAAGTTCCGGGTTTTATTCTGAAAAGTTTCTGTCATCAGTGAGTGTTTTATTATGGTTTCGACAGTTGGTTGGTTACGTTTAACGGTGCATGAGCTTACTCCAGCAGCAGTCTTGCATTACCAGGTAAGTCACAAAATAATAAAAATAATAAAAAATAAATAAATAATAATAATAATACAAAAATAAACACATAATTGGTGGCCAAGCCGCGAGGCGGCGAAGCCACCTTAAGTGTTTCTACCTATTATTATTATTATTGGGTGTGCTTTGCCTTCGGCAAGGGCACAACCTTTGTTCTCTATCATATATATTGTTTTCCTGTTTCTCTTTATTGTTGGAATGCTGCTTCAGCATTCCAACAATAAAGGTTTCAGGTTTATAATAAGGTTTTTGTGTATTATTCTCCCATTAAAAGTAATGGTTAATCCTTTCAAATCATTAAAAAGCTTCCTCCTCTTTCAAACGTAACTACTTCAGCATACTTTCAGCTAGAGACACCATTCAACCTTTAAAATGTTTACAAGACATTCAGCTATTCCCAAATGAGTCAGCCTTTTCAAATATTCATCCAATTTTGAATTATGACAGTTTCAAATACATGAAAACTTTTGCTCATTCTTGATTTTTATGAATGAGCAGCCAGCAGAGTGGCACACTGCTGGCTGTTCTTTTTCTGATATTCAACTAAATTGTCAAACAAATTCCTCTAACGTTCATATAGTTTAACTTACAGACACAAGTTATATCTTAAAATGTAGGAAACATTTTCCTCTTTCAGCCAATGTAACTACTAAAGAGTAGCCTGGCTGCCAGACCAACTTATCCCCGCCCACAAAATAATTTGGTCGGGAAGTTGGGTCTGGGGAGTCTCGGTTGGGGAACAACTATGTCCGAACAGAAGCTGTTCGGACCAATGAAATTGTCAGGGCGGGCTTTATACGATGATGGACAGATGATCAACAGTAACGTAATCAACCACGTCACCAAAGAGCGCTTTGGTTGAATTCGTTTTCAACAAACATGGCTACCGCTGGAGAGCTGGGCTGTTATGATTCTGCCATCGAGTCTGTTTTAGAAGACATCGACAGCGCATTAATTTTGAAAGAGGAACAGAGAAACGCAATCAAGGCATTTGTCGATGGAAAATATGTTTTTGCCGTCCTTCCTACGGGGTTTGGTAAAAGTTAACATACTACGTTGCTCTGATTGGTTGTAGGTCTATCCAATTGAGCGAAGAGGCATTTGTTTTCCGGGTTCGGTTGAAACACGCCCCGGCCATAGTCACAGCCCAACGGAGGGTTCTCAGACTCATATTCTGACTAGAATTATGAGTATGACAACGTCAGGCTAACTAAAGAGCTCACATTTACAGATGTTCAGCTATGAGCCTTGAAGCGAGAGCAGCCTTTCAAATTATCTCACTAACTTCAATGGAGAGGTGGGTAAAATTCGTCAGAGAAAGCAGAAGGAACAAGATTTTGAAACTGCCGATAGAGTCGTATTTCTGACCACACAGACATATAAAGGACATCTCTGGTTTCGGCAGAGTCTTGGGTCTCGGAAAATATCCTTATATTTTGGATTGGACGTACAGTTTTGCGTCTAGGTTATCTTGTTTGAGGTGTGGATTCTAGCTACATTTCTGTTATTCTCTGCCCTCAGCGCGTTACGCCTGGGACACACTGGCTGCGAAGCGCCTGGACGCGCAGCGCCACGATCGGCTACGACTGAGCAAAAGCTGTTCACACCAGACGCGCATTTCTCCGCGCCGGTCACCAAGCCTTTCTGCTACTCTGAACTTTCCTTTACGCTGACATGGTACATAAACATGGCATTGGCTATATCCCAGCATTGATCCTTATCTACGTTGTCCTTGTCAAATTGTTGCTGGGGGTCATACAACTCCCTGTGCTTTTCAACTTTGAGAATTCATTTGATGCTGATTTTAGAAATCGACTTGGGGCTTCTCTCTCGATAGGCTATGTCTGCACGCGTGTGTGTTGTGTGCAACGTGTGACAACTCGTTTCTCTCAAGCAAACAAAACAACTACGGGCATGCTAGCTCAACAGATCAATCCGGTTATTTTCATTCGTTTTCATCAGGGTAACTACATGTAAAGGCCGTTCGTTACCAACATTGTGTAATTATAAAGTCTACAACTTTACAAATGTGCACCGTAGTCTACAATTAATGGAGTAAAATCTTAACATGTTTTTTTATTCAAATATATCAAATAATACGGTGTATTTCACCATCCTGCAGCCGATTTCGCAAGTGTCTCGCGAAAAAATTCGACCAGCTGCCGAAACGATCGCTGCAGATCGCAGGCGATCGCAGGCAGTCGCAGGCAATCGCGGCGCTTCGCAGCCAGTGTGGTCGGTCCCATTTGATAACATTGGCGCCGAAAGAAAAAAGGCGGCGCTTCCAGGCGCGTCGCAGCAGATCGCAGGCAGTGGCTGTTTATCAATCCGAAGAACGCTAAGAACGCAAGTACAATCTTTTTAAGAACGTTCTTGCAAGCGTCCATGCGAGAGTGGTCTTGCAAGACCACAAGGACGGAGAATGAATTGAGGATTGGATTGATAAACTGGAATTGGATTGATAAACAGCCAGTGTGTCCCAGGCGTTAACGGTGCGTGGCCACTGCAGCGACGCGAATCGCTTGCCATTGCTTGCCTTCCCACAGTGCACCACGCTCGGGGTCGTGTCAGATAGATGAATATAGAGTTGTAGTTCTCTAGAGTCACTGTTGTAGTTCGTATAACGTCATGGCAAAGTGTGCAGACTTGGGTTTACGTACTCGCAATATCGATCAAAATACAACTTTTACACACGTTAAGCAAAAATCAGATACACTGGCTAGATGTTGCATATATTTTTGCAAATATATATATTTGCAAAGAGGGAATACACGATACTCTATCATTCATCATGAATAACATTCAGAGGATTGCTTTCATCGCCCTGCTCTACTGCCGGAGAAGACGCCGCCGACTCTTCTGGGTTCATCCCATTCGCCGTTTGCGGACAAACAACGGAGCTTATTACATCCTAGATCAAATGACACATCCAAGATGACATCATCTTGCTAATCATGATCTGGCTAATTCGGTTCTTCGAACACCCATGTTGTTTATAATTAGTAGGGATGG
This sequence comes from Thaleichthys pacificus, assembly GCA_023658055.1. Taxonomy (NCBI): domain Eukaryota; kingdom Metazoa; phylum Chordata; class Actinopteri; order Osmeriformes; family Osmeridae; genus Thaleichthys; species Thaleichthys pacificus. The sequence continues at coordinate 2,089,772 of CM042872.1, read as the reverse complement.
GTATCGTACATTTTTATCGATATCGATACAATTTTCGAGACTGCTTAACGATTCAAGTCTTTATCGATACCACTATCGATACTTTTCTATTTGGTGGAAAGAAAGACGAGACAATACATTCTTAACAGAACTGTTATTGCTATTATTGCAAAAACTGTGAGTCATTAATTTCCGATTTCAACATAACGTATAACTATGAGAACAGTAAAATAATCTCAGCAGCAAAATGTCCAACATGTTTTTTCCAACAACAAAGAAAATAAATAATATACATAAATAAAATAAATATTATGCTTTACACAAAAAAAAAAAAAAAAAAAAAAGAATTGACAGCTCTTCTTAACAGTGGTTTTTCTGCAGAAAAATTTGCATGTCTGCCTTGCACACATCAAATTTTAGGGGCATATGCGAGTGAAATAGTTGCACTGTTGAGCCCTGAATTGGCTTATTATTGTCAACGATGGAGACTTGCTACGAAGTTGGGGTGCGCTCACCAGAGGATTGTCCTGCAACGGCAGCTGGAGTTGGCACTGTTGCGACTCGAAGACAGTCGAAGGTACTGCATTTTATCTTTATCTGATGCACAACGTTGAGGTGCTTGTTCATCGCAGTTGTGTTCCCCCCCTTACAAGAAATTACTTTAGAACATATATTGCACTTTGCTTGCCTGTCTTTATCTTTGGCTTTAATAAAATGTAGCCAAGCCTTTCACCGTTTCGCTCGTTCTGCCATCGTAGCTAGCAACAAAATGAAAAATGAAGCGAAGTAGCGCGTGAGGCAATTAAATTCTTCTTCGTTTAGTTTAAAGGCGGTTGGCAGGCCATTCAATTGAATGTAGTCATTAGTCAAACGTTGTATGTTTGTGCACCAGTGATTTGATTTAAAAGACATTACTTATTTCTTGAGACATAAGTCAACGTTACATTATATTACTTAGTCTCGATAGCGGTATCGATAAGCTCGGACCTTATTGATATTCGGGTTTTGAGAAATTTGGAACCGGGTCCTTACAGAACCGGTTCTCGATACCCATCCCTAATAATTAGTATAGCTGGATTGAGTTATGCGTTGGTCTAAAAGGGGGTATGTATCGATAGTAGAAACCTTGATCAGCAACGCTGCTATTGGCTGCTCACATAAGTCTATGGCTGCTCACCATGGCCAAAAAGAGCGCCCCGTTTTTTCCGCAACAGAGCCAACAGAGCAACAGCTTGCTCGAAACTTACTCAGAATTTGAAGATTTAATCAGAACCCCAGGGAACACCTCAAAGTCTGCAAAATCCAAGAAAGAGGCCTGGCAAAAAGTAGCATGTATAGTAGTGACCACGTTAGTTGTTTTATCGCTTAGAAGCTAGGCCTATGTTTTTTTAATTTTCATACTTTGTTTATCATCTTTAATCATATAATGTGGTTTCACCACATTTATGATGTAAATGACACCCTCACAAAAAAACCCATAGGCTATCTCTCAAAAAGTAGCTATAGTCTAGTCAGGGGCGCCGCCAGGAATTTTGGGCCCCATGACAAAAAAATCTAATTGGGCCCCCTCTGCGCAGCTGTTGTCACCACAAATCTAGGACCTAACTGTCCCATCAAAAGCTTTACATAACTCTAATTAAAGGTGTGCAACTGTCTTGCTTCTTGTAGTTCAATACTAGTACTAGTACAATATTTACTGCTGGTGATTTGTACATGCAAGTCTGCATGTGTACATCATCATTATCATCTCTGCTGGCCAGTGCCCTCACAAAAGCCTCCCTGTCCCTGTCAGTCAAACCTGCTGGCCACAAACCTGGGTCAACCTCCTTTTTATGACTTCTGTCTTCATCCACCATGCATCTCTCATCCTCATCATCACTGTAACTTTATTTCCCTTCTTTCTGTGCTTCCACACTTCTTCCTCCTTCTAGCTCTACCTGCATGTGATATATACATATATACTGTGATATTTGTGATATTTACAGTATATATAAAAATATGCCATAAACCAATAAATGACACTAATACTACAGAACATTGACCCAAATTACCTACAGTTCTGTATCACCACCACTTGATTACATACATTAGATCCAATAGATTTTTTGGTGTGTGTGTGCAAGCTTCTCAAATAAATTCTCCTTCATGATGGGAATAATAAAGTCTGTATCTATAGATGCCATTTAACGGCCATAATACAATCTAAATGAACGTATCAAACTGGATTATTTAAATATTTTCTGTAACTTACATGCAGGCTGAGGTAAGCTACTCACTGTTTCCAACTGTCCATCATCCAGTACAGACTTTAGATTTATTTTTTATTATTTCATAATGATCATTACGTGAGAACATAATTAATTTGAATTTCTGTCATTAATAAATATTTTTATTTTTTGTTATGGTAAAAAGAGCAAGAGAGACAGAGAAATCCCCACAGACTCCCTGGAATGATGCTAACTGGTATGTCGTTAACACAATGTTGCTCACCGTCTTCACTGGGACAGGGAGGTGTACAGTTATGGGGAGACTGGGGTGCTGCTGACTCATCTGTTGTTAAGTCTGCTAAAAGGGGCAGGGAGTCGGGAGTCTCGGGACAATGATTTAATATGAATATCTTGCTAAACGTTTCCCTGTACTGATTAAATGTTCATGAAATGTAGGCTAACACTAGTCTGTAGCTAGCTAGCTTATTTCACTAGTATGGACAAGCCAACAGGTTAATATCACAGACTACTGGCTACCAACCTTTCTTGGTGAAAAACTTGGTTACAGATTGAAAACCTCTCCTTTGTCTTTCCTCTCTCTATTTTTTCTCTGAACTTTTTTGAAAACCTGATTTATATTTACTAGGCGACATTGTGATCACTATTTCTGGCGACTAGCGCGTCTACTGACTGCACCTAAACATCGTCAGTGATAAGTGCGCTAAGCCAGGAACAAATCAAGCGGAGCTGGTTCATGAAGGAGGACGCGAGACATAGCGCGTCACTAGTAACGCGTCATAATACGCTGCAGGGCACTCCCTCCTAATAGGGCGGGGTATATAGCGGGGTATCCCGGCATATGCATCGCTAGTGCGACATTGACATCAGTCATCCTGCTGTTGTCAAGCGAGGGAGAGGTATGTCGTGCCTGTCTGGGTCCGAATTGGAGGAGTTCCGTGGGGATTCATTAATCGACGGTGGACCTGGCGAGGAAGCGGGAATCCCTCCAGCCGGAGGGTCCAAACCCCGTCGGAGTTCCCGTCTGGCGGTGAGGCAACCGGTCCCGAGGAATGGCTCTCCTACGGGGGAGCGCTGTTCTACGAGTACCACAAGGGTTTCTCTGCCAAGGCAGCCCTGTATGTTCAGCGGTTTAATCTGCGTCTGGACTGGTCGGTGCTAGATCTCGAGCTGGTTAGCCGCACGTTCACCGGGCTTCGTCCCCTGTCATGTGTGGTGTGTGGGTCATTCTCCCATCCTACTGGGCTTTGCCCTCTCACGGTGCCTTCTAAGGTGGGGGAACCTTTCCGTGACGTGAGACCTGGTTCCAGTGGCACGGAGCGTCGCTCGTTCAAACGCCAGGTGGCTAATACTGGTTCCGCTACTCCCGTGTGCATGTATTTCAATGAAGGGGTCTGTACTTATCCTAATTGTCGATTTCTTCATGTCTGCAGTCAGTGCTCGGACGCCCATCCGAGGTCGACCTGCCCGCGTCGGTTCCGACCGGCGGGCAAGGCCATGAAATAAATAACCACCCTTCTACCCCCGTTGACGTTGGTCGTCTGTCTGAAGCCTTGAGTGGTCACCCCAACCGTTGTTTCGTGAACTATCTCCTCACCGGGTTGCGGGAGGGATTCATGGCTGGGGTGGGAAGTGTGCCCACTGTCACTCATGTGTGTGAGAACTTGCAATCGGCGCTCAGGGAGCCCGACGTGGTCGATGCGTTGATTGCTAAAGAAACCGGCAAGGGGTATTTGTTGGGGCCGTTCGTGGAGTCGCCTTTTCCCGTGTTTCGCGTCAGTCCCATTGGCGTGGCTACCCGCAAATATTCTGGGAAGAAACGCTTGATCGTGGACTTGTCCGCTCCGCACGATACTCAGGTCCCTAGCATTAACAGCCTGATTCCTCTCGAGCCGTTCTCTCTCTACTACACTAACATCGATCACGCGATTCGGTTAATTAAACAGGCAGGCGTGGGCGCCTGGCTCGGGAAGGCCGATATCACCGACGCGTTCAAGGTGATGCCCCTTCACCCGTCGCAGTGGCACATGTTCGGCATTAAATGGCGGTCGCGGATGTACTTCTACGCTCGCCTGGCTTTTGGCTGTCGCAGCAGCCCGCGCATTTTTGATACTCTGTCCGAGGCGCTGTGTTGGGTTTTGTTGTACGTGCACAGGTTGCCGTTCGTGCTGCACCTGCTGGACGACTTCCTGGTGGTCGATTTTCCGTCCTCGCCACCGGCTCGGTGCATCTCGGTGGTGAAGGCAACTTTTGGGCATTTGGGCGTGCCGCTCTCGGAGGAGAAGACGCAGGGACCTCTCACGTCCATCGAGTTTTTGGGCATTCGGCTGGACAGCCTGCTGATGCGTGCGTCTCTCCCGGAGGAGAAGCTCGTGCGGGTGCGCGCTGTTCTGGCGTCGGTGGCCGCGTCGGTTTCGATGACTAAACGTGATCTTTTGTCGTTGCTCGGGCAACTAAATTTTGCTATGCGCATTATTCCCCACGGTCGGTCGTTCGTTTCCCGTCTGCTGGGCGTGGCTAAGTCTGTTCCGGCGCTGCACGACGTCGTGCGTTTGGATGAGGGTTGCCAGTCCGATTTGCGTTTTTGGGCCGTGCTTTGCGAGCATTGGAACGGTTTGTCGTTCTTTTACAACGACGAGGTGGAGACCTCTAGCGCCCTGGCGTTCTACACCGATGCGGCGTTGTCCGTTGGGTTTGGGGGTTTTTTCGCGAACGAATGGTTCAGCGAGTCGTGGCCTGTTGAACTGGAGTTTCTGGCGCGCGATTGCAAATCTACTGCATTGTACGAACTGTATCCTATTGTTGTAGCATGTCTGTTGTGGGGTAAACACTGGTGTAGGAAGAGGATCGTGGTGTTCTGTGATAACGAGGGCACGGTGAACATCATCAACAAGGGTAGATCCTCCGTGGCATTGATTAACAAATTAGTGAGGCGTCTGACCTGGACGTGTATCACAGGCAACTTTGTATTGCGGGCCGCATACATTCCTGGGTTGCTCAACAATGTGGCTGATGCTCTGTCACGTTTTCAATTTCAGGGGTTCCGGGCATTATGTCCGGAGGCGAAGCCGGATGGCCTGGTGTGCCCAGCGTTTCAGGAGACACTGTTAGATTAGACAGGACGCTGGAAGGGTACATGACGGTCGCCGCTCGGTATATGCGAGCAGGCTTGGGCAAGGGCACATTAAAATCTTATGACGGTGCTTGGGTGTATTACTGTTCTTTCTGCCGCGCACTCAATGCACCCCATCACCCGGTGAACCTGCCCGTCGTATGCGCATATATCGTTCACTGCTTCACCTCCCGGAAGCTCCAGCCGTCAACGATCAAGGCAGCGGTTGCCGGAATTCAGTTCCATCTCAGATGTCTGGACCCGTCTGTGCAGAGCCTGTTGGGGAACCCGTCGGTTCGGCTGCTATTCAACGGCCTGCAGAAAGAGCGACCGCAAGGCAATGACAGGCGACTTCCCATAACCCTTCCTATACTTCATCACTTGGTGTCGGTTTTGCGGGCGGGTTGTTTTAACGCTTCTACTGATGTCATGTTGGAAGCTGTGTGTCTCATGGCTTTTTATGGGTTCATGCGGTGCGACGAATTCACTTGTCGGTCAAGCACATTTCTACCAATGCACGATCTCTCCCTCGGCGATTTAACCGTGGATACGTGTATGTACACAGTGGTGTTAAAACACAGCAAGGGTGTGAAAGCCGGTGTCGGTACTCCTGTCGTCATATCGCGGATTGACTCATCTTTCTGTCCCCTCTCCTCTATGGCGAAATACCTCTGCTGGCGTTCATCCTCGGCAACGAGCGAGCCCCTGTTCGTCACCGATGCTGGTTCACCGGGAGGCTCGGAATCCTGTGCCGGCGTTGTGGTCTGGACCCGAAGCTGTACACGGCGCACTCGTTCCGGATCAGTGCGGCTACATCAGCGTCTCAAGTGGTCTCAGCCTCGACGCTGAAAGTGATGGGTCGTTGGTCATCTGCAAGTGTTCAACGTTACATCAGACTGAATGCCACTGATGTTCTGGAAGGCCAGAGGAGAATAGCTTCCACTCTCCCTACCTCTCAATAATTTACATTGTCACGTTGTGTATTGCATGTCTTTTTCACCTAAATATCATGTGTATGGCCATGTTAATTATAATAAATGTTCATCAGGTGGCTGGCCGGGCGCGGGTTTACAGCAGCACGTAACAAGGTGACATGTCACCATCGACGTTGGTAAGTCGAGGCCGTGCCTCAGTTGGTACGTCGAGGCGTGCCTCAGTTGGTAATTCGAGGCCGTGCCTCAGTTGGTATGTAGAGGCCGTGCCTCAGTTGGTAATTCGAGGCCGTGCCTCAGTTGATATGTAGAGGCCGTGCCTCAGTTGGTATGTCGAGGCCGTGCCTCAGTTGGTATGCCGAGGCCGTGCCTCAGTTGGGATGTCGAGGCATGCCTCCGTTGGTATGTATAGGCAGTGCCTCACCTGGTATGTTCGAGGCCGTGCCTCAGTTGGTATGTAGAGGCCGTGCCTCAGTTGGTAACATTTCAATCGATTCATTTCAGTCATAGATGCTAAGGGGCATCAGCTGCGCTGAGATACAATGCTGTAGGTATGTATGGGTAACGGGACGCTCATCTCATTCATATTTACAGGGGCACCACATACACACAGTAGTCTCATCATTTGTCTCGTCTGGCATGTGGTTTTGTGTTGGGGAATGCGTCGCTGCTCTCTGCTCGGAGGTCGAGACGGTGTCTCGTTGGATGCGGCAGGGAGCCGATGCAAGCAGAACCACAATGCCAAATCAAATGTACAATCATGTATTGTATAGTGTACAATAAAGTGTAGTAAAGACATACTGAGTCCTCCTGCCTGAATCAAGCGGAGCTGGTTCATGAAGGAGGACGCGAGACATAGCGCGTCACTAGTAACGCGTCATAATACGCTGCAGGGCACTCCCTCCTAATAGGGCGGGGTATATAGCGGGGTATCCCGGCATATGCATCGCTAGTGCGACATTGACATCAGTCATCCTGCTGCCTCCGCCTCCCCGGCCTCCACCCTTGGTTCTGTTTTCTGTTGTAGGGGGAATGCGTCGCTGCTCTCTGCTCGGAGGTCGAGACGGTGTCTCGTTGGATGCGGCAGGGAGCCGATGCAAGCAGAACCACAATGCCAAATCAAATGTACAATCATGTATTGTATAGTGTACAATAAAGTGTAGTAAAGACATACTGAGTCCTCCTGCCTGAACCATTTCATGCCGATACAGGGGGGTGGTGGGTCAATATGGATGTTTACTTTTTGGTCAATGGGGATATTTAACTTTTATTGCCAAACACAAGTAAAAACAAAGAGATCATTAATTGTATTATTATATTTGAAATATATATATACTCAATGATGATGGTATATATGATATTTAATAAAATGTAATTTCATATTAGTTTTTACCTATTTTTTGGGACCCCTGTCAGTCAGGGGCCCTTAGAATCGTCCTAAGTCTAGTACCATGTCGCGCTGTGCTTAAGGATCTATCACGCAATGAGCAACAGGTTGTTGTCATAAAAACAAGACAAGAAATGTCTGTGACAGACTTCCTGTATCACCTCTGCTTATATAGTCGCATCAAATCTTGTTTACATCAAATAAGCCTGCTCCCGAGCAGGTTTACGCTAAAGGATTGTTGCTATGACAGCAAGTCCAGAATGAGCTTCGAAGAACCGAACAATCCAAGATAATGACAAATCGTCAACAATCAAATCCAGCTAACTGAGTTAGCGACGTACGGAGAACGGGCCCCAGGAGCTGCGACTGGACGACGACATGTTTCAGCGGTATTTCAGGCTGAACCGGGCCGAGTTCGATGACCTGCTGACCAGAGTGGGACCCCGGATAGCGGGGCTAAACACCTCGTTCTCGCTATTTGTCTACGGTAAGCTTTAATAGCATTTATAGTAAACAGTTAATATATCAGTGTTCTCGGACATAAATATACTCTTATCTCCCAAATAAAACTACCCCCCGGAATAAAAGTACCCCCCGGACAAATCCTCAAAATCTAATAAAAGTACCCCCCGGAATAAAAGTACCCCCCGGAAAATTGCCAAATCAGCACGCAAACTGTGTCCATATGCTATCAAAATGTGTTCCTACCAGTGTAAGTGCGCATCTTTTACTGTCACTTGCAATCAGGAATAGAAATGGACAGCAAATATACCATTGCTAGGAAAAAACTTCAACACTTTTAGTTTGGAAATACATAATCATTGTTAGAAAATTTCAAAAAAGAGGCTGTCTGGTTACAAATATAGAGTACTTTTCCTCAAAAACTTACAGTCAACATGACTGCAACATAACATGAAAACCACTGGAAATACAGTTATTACAAAGTAAAAAAAAGAGTCTGTCTAGTTACAAACATACATGTACTAGTACTATCACTTTTCCTAAAACAGCTTACAGTCAACATGACAACCACTACCAAATAAAGCATTGCTAGGAAAATACTTCAATGCCTGTAGCTTGGAAATACATAGTTACAAATCTGTCAAATAACAAACATGCCATGACTACTGGTACACCTCAACAAACTTATAGTAGACACGACTGCCGCGCACACCCGTCGCTATGGGCGGGCCATAGGGGGCCGGGCCCGCCCCCAAAAATGCTTGTGCCCCCCCACTTGAGGCACAGATCTGTTAAAAAATACAGTAATTTTATATTATCATAGTTGGTTGCTAATTTTGTGTTGCATTAATGTTGCATTCTTTATCATTAAAACATTAAAATATAAAGAAACAATGGTGTGATTTAGTTTGATTGATGGGAATCTACACTGCAACAGCCTATCACGGCCTTACTAAAAAGAACGTTAGGCTACGTACGTGACGTTGCCTACGTCAGTGTAGCCGCTCAACAGTTACCGCACATTTTAAAAAACTGGATGAGTTTTCGCTTACTCGCTTCAGATCAAAGACAGTATATAAGAAGATGGATATCCGTAAGTGGTTGAAAAGCCCAACAACAGTCTCCTCTGCCACAATTGAAACGACGCCTGATGTTGGAGAAGGAGACCCTGGACGACAGTCTGAGCCTGATGCTAGCTCCGTGGAGCCCGACCCTGGGCCTGGCAGGTCAAGTGCAACCGCGACTGGGGCAGCATTTGGGCCACAACTACTGCCTGTTGAATCAGTGGGTGTGAGTGACCTCGGCACAGACAAACCCAAACAGGTTGTGTTGAGGAAATATCCAGTTAAAATGTTTGGTTCAAAAAAGCGATCATTTTCCTATAGCTGGTATTTGAACAGGGACTGGCTTGAGTACTCGGTGGAAAAGGACTCTGCATTATGTTTAACGTGATGATTATGTGCTGCGCGAATAGAGTATACGATTATTATAAGTATACGTACTGTAGGTTAATAATAAGTGTGCCCTCCCATGCATTTCATATGCCCCCCTTAAGACTGAGGTCTGGCGACGGGTCTGCTGCCGCGCAGCACAATTGCAGGTGCTGTGATATTTCTAATGACATCATCTCGCAGCACCTCATATTCCACGTCTTGTGCGGCATGCAATCCTGAAAGACGCACTGGTAACCACGGAAATACCCTGGGATTTTATTTGACGATGAGAGGCTCGTTGTCTATAGGTTGTGACTGTCATGCTGGTGTGCTGAATGGGAACCGTTATGTGAGTGGTACAGTAGCTAGAGCTAACATCAGAGCCATAATGAGGCTCTGGCTAACATTTACTAGCTTGCACTGACAACCTTCAGTTGGTAGCTAACGTCGTTAGCTAATGTAAGCTACTTGCCAGTAGCTAGCTAGCTAAGGTAGCTAACGTTTTCACATCAAAGAGTTCAAATTTATCTTCCCTTCCGAAAAAAATGCATGGAATTTTCTAAAATTATGTCTCGATTTCCCCCCCAAAAATAAACGTACCGTCCAAAATAAGAACGTACCGGGTGGATTTTTCTGGTAAAAAAAATAAACGTACCGGTACGTTTATTTGGGAGATAAGAGTAGTGTACTTATTTTCTATGCATTATTTTCTGTCTTTGTAGATACCTTGCCACGGGGGATTTGTTCATGTCAATCAGTTTCAACTATTGGGTGGGCTCATGCACTGTGGCATATTGTTGGGGCTGTGTCTAAAGCCATTTGGGACTGCCTGGTGGAGGAGTTCATGCCTGTGCCGACCAAGCAGGACTGGAGGGACATTTCTTCAGGCTTCCTTCAGAGGTGGAACTTCCCAAACTGCCTGGGCTCCATCGATGGCAAGCACGTTGTCATCCAGGCCCCTCCCAACTCAGGGTCACTGTACCACAACTACAAGGGGACATTCTCCATCGTTCTCCTTGCGGTTGTGGACGCCGACTACATGTTCCAGATCATCGATGTCGGTGGGACCCTGGGGAACTCTGCATTTGGTGAGGCCCTGAAGTATGGGACCCTGGACCTCCCAGAGAACTGCATCCTCCCTGGAGCAGAGCCACGTGGACCACTGCCACACGTCTTCGTGGGTGATGAGGCCTTTCCTCTGCGGAGCAACCTCATGCGCCCCTTCCCTGGGACAAACCTCTCCAGGGAGAAGAGGATGTTCAATTACCGCCTCAGCCGTGCCAGGTTGACAGTAGAGTGTGCCTTTGGCATACTCTCCAGCCAGTGGAGAATGTATCGGCGTGTCATTGGTGTCAACCCGGCAAAAGCGGAGGCGTGTGTGAAGGCCACCTGCATCCTCCACAACTACATCCGGAGGTCCAGGAGAGGTGCCAGGGGATCTCCAGCAGCCAGTCCTGTCCAGGAGGGGTCAGCAGGTCTCCAGGAGGCTCCACGAGTGGGCAGCAACAACGCTGCACGTGCAGCAATTTGTGTGAGGGATGAATTCACTGCATATTTCAATGCAGAAGGTGCAGTGCCCTGGCAGCAATCTGTTGTATAGCCCGTCTCATTAAGAAACAAAGGCTCTTTTAGGAGCCACCCACATTAATCACAAAAAAAGCATACAGTTCCAGAATGTTCTCTTCATAAAATATGAGCTTAAATCATTGTTTTTCTTATCATTATTAATTTTCACAACCAACAATTCATAGTAAATACCTAACAGCCCATTCAATAAAAGAAACACTAAGTTTTGTCAGTGACATTTCTTTTATTACATGTCACTCTGTGTGGCCTGCCTCTCAAAAAACATGCGGTGAATGTTAAACTTTAATTCGGACCGCGTAGCTGGTGGCAGTCTTTTGAATGCAGGGAGAAGGCTTTTAAAAAAAAGCTCATCCTCATCCTCTGCTTGAGGTGGTGGAAGAGGAGCAGGTGTCTGGGCCTGCTCCATAGCACCAAGCATCCTCTCCTCGAATTCGGTCAGCCTATCTTTGCGCACCCTCTTTCGACCAGAGGATCCTGGGGGTTGGCTAGTGGTTGCAGCTGCCTGACTAGCAGGGGAAGCTCTGGCCTCACTGGCAGGGGTTTCTGGCTCGCTGTCTGGCTGTGTGGCACTGGCTACTGTCTGCTCTACATCTTCACTGGCCTGGCTGACTGGGGATGTGGTGGCAGGCCTCTGGAAGTTGCTGCTGGAGTCCCTGTACTCGATAAATGGAGCCAGGTACCCCATCACAGCAGCATACTTCCAAGTTTTGTGATTGGAAAGACCTGCTCCACTCCTGCCCAACTCTTTCTCCCTGTTCTTCTCCCTCTTGTAGCTGTCCCTCAAATTCTTCCACTTTTTTTGCAAACCTCAGCTAGAAATAAATCATTTGAAAACTGTTTAATAGACATACACGTTGACGTGTAAAAACGTATTATTACTCGAAGTCTCTGCTAGTCTGTCGATACAACTAGGCTAGCTAGCTCTAGTTACCACAGAACGAAGTTACGTCATTTGACTAGACTGAATTTGAAAGTACAAAATACCCACCAGGAGCACCAACACCTTCGGCAACCTTGCGCCACCATCGATTTTTTTATTTACATCTCTGTACGAATACAGAGATGTGTCGTACAACACCGGGTAAGCAGCTACACAAGCAATTATTTTCTCCTCCATTCTGAAACTGAGAGCTAGAAATGTTTACCATGGTTGCTACGTTACGAGAAACAGGAAAACAATCCGATTGGCCATCGCTAGCGAAAATCGCTCCTCATTTGCATAAAGTTGAGAAAATCTCAACTCGAATCGCTTGAATCGCGTCGCTACCCACAATACACCATGCAAGCGATTCGCCTGGCTCCATTGAAAATGAATGGAAAACATGTTGTCGCTCGCATCCCGTCGCTGCAGTGGACACGCACATAGCTGCACCATCACCGTGGCAACGACAGACACGCACCACTCAGTCTCAGTCACACAGGTGATTGGAGCGTTTACTTGACCATGAGAAATCCGATTACTAGCAATTGTCGGTTTATGCCAATAATACGATTACTCCGTTTACATGTGTAATTAGTTATGCGATTACTCAATAAACGCGTCTACATGACTCTTTTTTATTAATCGTTGTATGCTCCACGGACAAAACTTGCACCATCATCCTTCTGCAACAAAGTGTCGCCGTGTCTTCCTGTATCGGCCCTACTGCTGTATGTTTCATTCCATCAACACATTGAATCCTACTAAGAAAGCCGAGTAAACGCACTCAATGGTAGGCTACATCTGCAATTGTCGGTTTATGCCAATAATACGATTACTCCGTTTACATGTGTAATTAGTTATGCGATTACTCAATAAACGCGTCTACATGACTCTTTTTTATTAATCGTTGTATGCTCCACGGACAAAACTTGCACCATCATCCTTCTGCAACAAAGTGTCGCCGTGTCTTCCTGTATCGGCCCTACTGCTGTATGTTTCATTCCATCAACACATTGAATCCTACTAAGAAAGCCGAGTAAACGCACTCAATGGTAGGCTACATCTGCTACTGCTATTACTATCCCAACTATAATTTCAGCTGTTAAAACGATAATATTCTTGTTACGACTAGCTAGCCTACTTCTTCTTCTGTTTAACAGTTCAGCTTTCAGCTTCTCCCGCATTGTAGGCTATTTTAGCTCTTAGCTTTGTTAGATGATGCAGTTCAGCTTCCACACTGCCTCTTTTGTGTGACTCACACATTTTTGAAATTCATTTCAGCTTTCAGCTTGCGGGTATTTTCTCATTTCTCACTTTTATACTTTTTAAAATATTAAGGTTTTTGTGCAAATTATTCTCCCTTTAAAAGTAATGGTAAATCATTTCAAATCATTGTTGGAATGCTGCTCCAGCCCCTTTCAAAAATACCTTTCGGTTGCTTTGAAGCTTCAGGTTATAACTTTCGACTTTTTTAGCATGGTCAGCTATCCTCATTCAGGTTTTCAGCATTCTCACTGCTGTTTCGCAGGAACAGCCTTTTCTAGTTATTGTTATTGTTTATTTTCGCCCCCCTAAGGATCAGTCAATATTTGGACTACATAGACAATGCCTGTGTCAAAATGTTCGTCTTGGTCTCGATTGCGTTGCTTGTATTTTTATTTACGTTCCGTTGCACGGTTTAGGAGGTTACAACGTTTTTGTGGCAAAAAGTGCCTTTAGTCAACGAAGGGTACTCAGTGCTAGCTACGTCACCACGTCAGCACACGTTAGCAACGACGCATAGATTGATGTGCAGTTGCACAGCGAGTATCGTGCTGTGGTGTACTAGCAGCACATGTACATTCAAGCAAATCAAGACTTAGAGTATATAGAATAATGTATTTAAACTGAAGCTTGTGTGGTGCGTCGTTGTCTTCAATGCCACAGCCTAAACTTTATGTCAAAAGAAACATTCTCATTTCTGGCGCTTTCAAACAATCCCCTCAGTGACGTTTGGCTAGCAACAGCAGCTAGCTTGCTCGTAGCAAACTTATTTTGAATTAGCCATTTCCCCCTAAATTAATGTCAAACTTGTTTACGTTTTTGGGGGCATATTTTCAGTTCGCAGACAGTACTGTTTGAATCGCGATTCCATCTGAAATACTGCCGGTGACAACGTTGTTACAGTAGCTTGTTTCAAAGGGGGTTCTTGAGTAGGCTAAATGCTTGAAAATATCACTAGATGGGAAAAACTTAAGGGGACAGACCCACCTGCAACCGACGCAAGCGAGCACACCCTACAATTTCCCCAGAAATTGTACCCTCTCTAGTTGGGTGTGCTTTGCCTTCGGCAAGGGGACAACCTTTGTACTCTCACATATATATTATTATTATTGTTTCTCTTCACACGCCTAAATCTTCGTCAATATTTGGACTACATAGACAACGTCGATGTCAAAAGTTTCGTCTTGGTAGCGATTGAGTTGCTTGTATTTTTATTTACGTTCCGTTGCACGGTTTAAGTAGAAATTAAGTTTTTGTGGCGAAAAGTGAAGCTAACGGTGGCTAACTTGCTAGCCACAGTCAATGACGTTACTTACGTCACGAAAACTCGCGTGACTACCTCTAGCAGAACATTAGCAGCGCCTGTTTAAGGAGAGCCTGGCCACTCCCTATTAAGCCCCATTGTACAGAATTTTGTTGCAGTTCCACCAGAGTTCCACTGGGAGTGATCGCGGGCGAGTGCAGAGTGAATGGGAGTCTATGGAGCTAAACGGCTACATTTGTCTCTTTCACCTGATTGTCGTTGAGAAATCTCTGATTTTATTGTAGTTTTTATATGTTCAACATGGATTATAGGTCGAAAATTGAATGAACGAGCACTTATGTCCTTTCTATTTCTTACAGGGTGAATTGTTGTTGCCCATAACACGCTAGCATTCTGCTAATGAATGCTGATTGGTTAGTGAAAGACTGACTACGACCAGAGATCCCGCTTGATGGCATCCGAAGCAGAATCAGAATGTCAGAGCATTAGCAACATTAGCAACAACATTAGCAACTCAAAACTCTTTCTAGCATGTGTATTTACAAGGAGAACCTGTCAGCTGTGTTGTCGATAGCTCGAGAGAAAAAAGGAAGTGACCAGAGCTTGCCGTAAAACCATATCTCTGGTCATACGATGTGTATGACGTCAATGACATTTTAAAAGGCTTTTTAGAACAGAAAGGCGACTTCAAAAAAATCTAACACCCAGCAGTGTGTATTTGTTTTGCCTCCCCTTTCGAATTCAAAATTCTAATTACTAGAAAAAAAATTATATCCTTAGAAAAGTGGATTTTGAGGGGTATAGCTCCATAGACCTCCATTCATTCTGCACTCGACCGTTAGCGCCCTCATATGGAACTAGAGTGGAACTGCAACCAGTTCAGAACCCGGAAGTTTCCCCGAGAGTGGCAGTTCTCTCTATATTAGACATTCTCTGACATTAGTTCAGCAGCTCGTTAACTTCTGGGAGATAGCTAAGCGAACTGCTTTACGGCAACGCAGCTGCAGAAACGCCACAAGCAAAGAGGCCAGGGTGATAACTATTTACTAATTTTACTTTGTATATGACACACAATTGTGTTGTGTAATGTACAATATTAGCTGATATTATTAAGGAAGTACATCTACTTTCGGAAACAGTAGGCTAGTCTACTATTTCACTGAAGTATTAGCATCATGACATTAGCCTCTGTTGCCCGGGCAACACATACTTGAGTGGTCTATGATGCATCTGTTTTCAATCGTTAAAATAAACATTGCTCACAAATACATTTTCATTGTAGGATTTATTGAGACATTAGATTACAAGTAAATGATTTGTGGGTGAAATTATCATTACCTGTGGTTTCAAACCAGTGTTGCTCACTGCAACGCTGTAGCCTACGCGAGACACACTACAAAAACATCTACACAGCTGTTTAGGAAGTCAAACGGCAACAGAACATGTTCGGCACTCCCCTTACTTAAATCAAAAGTCTTTCAATAGGTGAAACTATCTGACTACTAACCTGAACTTCATTGCCACAG